>JASCZW010002214.1:0-118767 GCA_034211315.2 Aedes japonicus
GCTCTTTGATCAATCTTTATCCTGCTCTCAAATGTTTTGATCAAATGTTCTAGAAACACTTCCACAGTTATTAATTGAGATTTAGATGTGTAGTCGGGAAATTATTTTTGCGTATCCTTCCGAATGAGCTTAGGCAGGCCTCAAATTAATTATTAAATGATTTAAGTTAGCCTAAATATTTTAAGGTCTTCTCACTTTTTTTTTCAATTTATTCCACACTTTTAAGGTTTGACGTACTTCTTATTTAAGTGATTTCAAACTTTTTCAGGTTCGATACTTAATTGTTCAGGAGTGACTTACTTTATATTCAAATGATTCAGGAGTGTCTCTTATCATATTGATGTGGTTTTACAGGTATAATTAACTTTATATTCAAATGGTTCCAGTTTTTTATTCGAGTTATTTCAAGGATTTCAGGGTTGATTTCAAATTCATGAGGACAAAATAACTTAGTATTCAGTTGATTCAAGTTTATGTCACCCCAAATTTATGTAACTCTATACTTTTTTTACTCTATTCTTTCTTTTTCATTCTGAACCATACTCTTCACGTTCCGAAAGTTCTTGACCTGCTGGACAACTTTGCTCAATGTCCGAAATTTAAAGGTGGTCCGGATCAAAAGTTTTCTCTTTTCTTTTCCACTAATGCCACGTAGTGGTAAAATTCCGAACCGCATTCTCCATTTTCTGAAAGTTTTTGACATTATGAACAACTTTCCTAGAAGTTTGATCTTTCTAAATGGTCGGGATTACGATATAAAGTCATTGAAAGTACTCTGTTTGTCACGCATACTACAGGGTGTCTGCATATTATCCGTACAGACTATGTCGGCATGCCTCAACATAACCAAGCGAATTAAACTAAGCATAACTACATGGTTTAACATCTTGACCCATTGGCTTTATACACAGTAAGTTTGGTACAGTTGTGATTTCTAATTCATTAAAAATTAAGCCAAATGAGTTGCCCGCAGGTGTAATTGAACTTTTTCGGAAAGGAAAAACTATTTCAGTGATTGCAAGACCCTGAATATGGCAAAACCTACGCAACGAAATAAAACGATACCAACAGCTTGGAACGCTAGATGACCGCGTAGGGACAGGAAAAAACGCACCATTCGGACTCCACAAATGTGCGAGATTATCCGGCGAAGAATCAAGCGAAATTTTTCGATTTCCATCCGAAAGTTGGAAATTTCAAAATCTTCCATTGGAGCCATAGTTCACGACGATTTGAAGCTATGGCCATATAAACTGTGCAAGTAACTTGAAAGTAAACCGGTTGAGAAAAGCTAAGCTTCTCCTGAACCGCTTATCCGAGGGCCACTATTGGTCAGTGCTGTTTACCGATGAAAAAGTTTTTACAATCGTGCAGTATCACAACCACCAACCACCATCGGTAGTTGCTTCCTGCTGCTTTCAAAAATCGAGGAAGTAATTCAAGGACTCATCATCACGCTTCTGTCATGGTTTGGACTGGAATAACTCATTCCCGCAAAACCCCTTCGATCTTCATCGACAAACGGGTGAAAGTGAACCAAGCGGAAAAACAGGACTAAAATATTTACCTGCACTTAGTAATTCAGAAAAGCACCAAAAAATGAAAAAGTGCCACTAAATTATTAAGGCCTGTACCAACAAATAATGTGTGATCAGCATTAAAAATTGGAATGAGCACAAAGATGAGAAAAGATCTTGGATAATCTGAATGTGACCGGTAAATCTATCAAATAAAAGCAACAGCTATTAGTATATGTGCAATTAAATATGGCAGTATTTCGCCAAATTACGTAATTTGAGCACTAAACTATTCGCATATGTCTTCAGTTTTCATTGGATTTTCCCATAAAACAGTAAAATGAGCAATGGATAAATAAATAACCATATAAATATCCATTGCTCATTTTACTGTTTTTATGGGAAAATCCAATAAAATTGAAAGACATATGCGAATAGTTTAGTGCTCAAATTACATAATTTGGCGGAAATACTATGTTTAATTGCACATATACTAATAGCTGTTGCTTTATTTGACAGATTTACCGGTCACAATTAGATTATCCGAAGATCTTTTCTCATCTTTTTATTGCTCATTCCTAATTTTTTAATGCTGATCACACATTATTTGTTGGCACAGGCCTTAATAATTTAGTGGCACTTTTTTCATTTTTTATTGCTCAAATCTCTCTTTTAATTGATGATTAATTATGCTGCCGTATAATTTTCGAATTTATGTTTCTTTTTTCCGTTTCGTTTAAATCTTTTATATTTTTTATGTGGAATAAAACTTCTCGATTGTTTGTTCCAACACATAATTATGGTATTTTGCACAGTAAAATGAAATCCTAAGTTTAGTGAAATGTAATTATTTTACAAACACGATATCACTTTCACTTTTTTTTTAAACACTATTTTTAAAAAAAACTTTTTCGAGCGTATTAGTAGAACGATTGTGATTGGAAAACTAGGAGAATTTAAAAGTTTAAATTTATTTAAAATTTAAAATTTAAAATGAAGTGTTAAATTTTAAATTCTCCTAGTTTCCCAAACACGATGTGTTTAAAGCATGTACATAAATTAGGGTACCATTATCGAGGAATACAAATTAAACTGGAGGAAGCACAAAAAAAAATAATGAATTTTAACAGACGCGTAAAATTTCCCTTTGTTTAATTGCAAGTTAAAGTAAGCCCAAACATCGTAATTGTTTGCAATCTTCCATACAGTATACAACATTGTTAACAATCTTCCATACAACAGACCTTATTCCAGCAATATATGGCTTAAATTTACATGAAAGATCCCATTAATTTTTGCTGGAATTTGATTTTGAACATGCTAAAACCGCCCACCCCTGAACTCAACGTTGTCTGGTTAAAAAAATTGCGAGGTCGTTGTAATTGACTAAATTGACCGTCTCAAACATTTTTGTGAGCGGCATACTATTACTCTGCAACTATCAATCTGTATATGAAAGGACCCCCTCCTATGTTCATCGCTAGAACATTTAAAATGCCAATACAAACAATTTGAGATGCAATTAAACAATACTGATGCCAGTAAATAATACAATGAACCTGAAAATTTAGAGGATCGTTCAGGAAGAGGCAGAAAAAGAACTACGAGGACCTCTCAGAACCAAAACATACTTTGTCAAAGTGTTAAATGAAATTCTAGACGGACAATCCGAAAAATGGCGAAATCATTGAAAATCGACCCCAAATCTGTACGAACTATTCTTTATGAGTATTTAAGACTACCTAAATGACAGGACGAAAGACAATCGGAAAGCAATAATTTTGTTGAAGGAGTTTGGTAATGGACGTCGTCGTACAATTTTATTGACCGATGAGAAAATGTTCACTGTGGAGAAATACCGCAAAAACCAAGACGCCAGACCCTTCAGCTCGAACAAATTAAATCAAATTTGTTGTGTCAAACTTCAAATCTAATAGATTTCAGCATCTTGCACAGTAGCTCCGCTTAGTCTACTTATTGCTACATTAAATCTGAACGTCACCATCACACGGAGCAAAACGGACGCTGGAACTCTGTAACAGGCTTTTCCCGAGATATTTGACCGAAGATGAATGGTCTTCCAACTCTCCTGTCCTGAACCCAATGGCTTACTCCGGCTGGTCCGTTTTAATCCTGTACTTAGCCACACAGATCGTTGGATCAATCGAAAGTCGGTCTAACCAAAGCCTGCGATGCTTAATCTATCTATCTATCTATCTATTGTCGATGATTTCCCTAAGCAATTGAAGGTGTGTGTAGTAACTAGAGGAGGACATTTTGAGACGTCGATGTAAATATTGCTATCTATGTTACTGTATCTAGATTTTCCATTAAAATATTGTTTAAATTAATACATTCAATATACGATAGATAAAGTTATGACCAAAAAGCGAACGTGGATAACTTTTTTTTTACCATGTATGTATAATTTTATAAAGGGTGTCTCGATCAAAATGTGGTCGACTTAAATTTGATGCATTTCCTTTTATCGTGCATTGAAAATTTTTGCACACCCCTCATTTTGAAGATGTGTGCGTGTAGCATCATAGCCTTATTTTGATTTTGAGATTAGAACTTCAGTTATCAAAATGTCGTCAAAGGAAGAGAAGCAACGCATCAAAATTTTGCACGTGCATGGCAAAAATCCAAACTACTCTCACGCCATGTTGGCGAAATTGTTGAATGTGGCTTAATCAACTGTGACCAACGTATTAAAAGTATTCGGTGGATGTTTGTCGACAGCCAGGTAAACTGGATCGGAGGGAGTCGAAAGCCTTAGGCCACAGCGACGACAAAAAGAGTTGCCCGCTGTTTCGAGCGGAACCCCAACCTCTCCGTCCGAGATGTTGCAAAGAAGCTGGGAGTGGCGCCTTCAACCGTGGATAGAGCTAAAAAACGAGCTGGACTTACAAGAAAGTGGTGACTCCAAATCGCGACGATAAACAAAACATGTCGGCCAAAGCACGATCGCGAAAGTTGTACCCGGCGATGCTGACGAAGTTTGATTGCGTGGTACAGGACGATGAAACTTACGTAAGGCAGACTTTAAACAGCGTCCTGGACAAGAATTTTATACGGCATCCATACGGGGAAGGGTGGCAGATATGTTCAAGCACAAAAACGTCTACTGCCTTTCCTGAAGCGACACAATTGTTCCGTTCTATTTTGGCCGGATTTGGCATCTTGCCATTACGGAAAAAAGGCCATGGAAGTGTATTCTGCCAACAACGTTCAAGTGGTGCCCAAGGACAAGAGCCCTCCCAACACGCCAGAGCTCCACCGAATTGAACAATACTGGGCCATTGTCAAGCGGAACCTTAAGAGGACTCAAAAAGCTGTTGTGAGCGAGAAACAGTTCAAGGCAAACTGACGTTTTGCGGTGAATAAAGTGAACAAGGAGACTGTACAAAATCTTATGGCAGGTGTTTCACGAAAGACCCGGCAATTCGCATTCGGTTAAAAGGAAGCTTAGCTGGAGTTATCTCCTGTATTCTGCATTAACTGAACTAATAAAAACTTTGATCGACTCACACGCATTACTGTTTGACAAAATTTTGATCGGAACACCCTTTATTCTAAAATAAACCATTGGTTTAGTTGCATTATCTTTAGACGTTTTTGCTGACATTATCTGAGTGTACGAAATTTAACGTGAACAGGCTTTATTGAACATATCTACAAAACCATCGCACAGGATGAGGTTTATCAAATAAAAATGATTGAAATGAACTGACCTGACCATTATCGTATTAGTTAAAATTGTGGGGATCAACTCCCACACAGTAAACAATATGATGTAAACAGATTTTTTGATTGATTGAGAGTTACGCATAAATTGCTGTCAAATTAAATGGTCCATTATCGGCAGTCAACATAAAGAACCAGTGCTGAAGTAAACAGCCTATTAACAGGCTATTAACAAGTGAATCGAGGTAGGTTCCAACTAGATCGCGTAGTGATCAAAAAATATTTCATTCCACTTTGTGCCAACGCCAGCACGTCAACATGGCAAGTGCCTCAACGAATGTTTTTGTTGTTTTCCTTCCATGATTCCCTTAACCAAATTCCATCTCCTCGGAGAACCGGTTTAGCACTCGAATCACTTAGTCAAGTCCATCAGTACATTACCCCCGTTGAATCATATATCTGGATATGGCCACACTAAAACCGGAAGCTTGTTTGTTGGAATGTTATCATCTTTAACGAGCCTCATTAAACATCGTCTTGAGTATTGACCCAGAACGCACTGATATCATTCAAAAATCCAAAGACTTTAGTTGCACCTACAGCATACTGACATTTATTAATTATTACTGTTATTTCCCATTTCAGCATCATGGACCTGTACCGGAAAGTGCACAAATTTGCCACCGTCATCTCGTACTTTGCCAACAACCGGTGGTATTTCGAGAAAGATAACATGCGAGGTCTCGTTGAGAAGTAAGTTCAGCGCACAGCTCAGGGCACAGGACGACAAACTAACCTCGATTTGGTGTTCACTTTGCAGGCTCTCCCCCGACGATCGGATCATGTTCCCGTGCGACATCTCCCGGATCAATTGGCCGGACTTCTTCTGGACGTACATCCACGGACTGCGGCGGCACATTGCCAACGAGCCGATGGACAACCTGGAGGAGGCCAGGAAGCGACACCGACAGATGCGACTCGTCCACTATTTCATTCTGGCGGCTTACTACTTCTTCTGGCTAGTGGTGCTGTTCTACATCTTCAAGTGGGTTCTGCTGTGAACGTGAGAAACGGGTGACCACAGAACTCGACGGTACCAGGCAGTGTGATAGATTTTTCTTTTGTATGTGCGACCGTATGGGTGATTGAATGTGTGTGTGTGAGAGAGAAAGTTCGACATCACGGGAAATTTTTCTTCTATAATAATCCCTCCAGCTGCTCAATCGGGTTCCTCTGATTTCCTCCCCGGGAACTTGGGGATGAAAGACAGAGGAAAACCGAACACCAACAACCATTGTACATTGTTTGACCAACCTTGAAACATGTTTTTCTTTTAACTAGCTTTAAGTCTCACCAAGGTGTATCTATTATTGATAATTTGTATACGTATCGATATAGGAGTTTTCCAGTAATGGGCATCCTACAGACGGGTGTTGATAGTCGATTGAATAAATCTTAAATTATTATTGACTACTGAGAAATGGCAAATCATATACATACACTTCCCCGATCATTTGATTACGATTGACATTCTCCCTACCCTACTATCGCCTCGCTCCATCGCAGAATTTGAGATCACACCTGTTAGACCTGTTAGCTTGAATTAGATTATAACGATCACTTGCGGCATGATACATAGTTGTGGAAATATTGCATGTAGGTTCTCGCCATTAGTTTGCATTACATCACATTGCAGCATTGGAGCGGTGAGCGCCACTTGCAGAGTACCTTCAGGGTAATGACGACGACGCCGAAGCTGGTACCTGTTAGCACTCTGTAAGAGAAACCAGATTACAATGCAGTTTAATGCCATTATGAATTTAGAGGTATTTTTCCGGTTCTGTTTGGCAAGGTCAAACAGAATGATAGCATGATGATAGCAATGTCATTGCAACGTATGTTTCGGACGGGGGGGCAAGAAGTGGGCATTGTTCGGTGTGCGGTTGATTTTCTTGTAATAAAACTATAACTTGTTCCAATGCAGACTTACATTCGGAGAGGTTACTGATCTTTGCGATACCAAGTTGCTTCGGATTTCAAGCTGGTTTTGATACTTCTGAATGGAATAAAGACGCATCGTGACTGAAACTTCCCAAGACACCGTTTGTTTTGAATAAATTTGTATAAAATCATGTACAGACTCAACCTTATCAAATTTACAGAGCCAAGTTTACATTTCCGATCATAAATTAGGAAATTAATAGGGGAATCACTCGCGGCCATGTCGAGGTTTGATGAAATAACAATTTTATGGAAGGAAAACTCTCTCTTAACTCTCTATATTTAATTACTTATAACTGAACATTCTCTTATTTGAACACAATCAAAAGGGAAGGAAAAATACACAAACACCTAAATAAAAAACAAAGTCATGCCAGATGCGTCCAGCTGATAATCCTCCAGGAGTTTGTGCAACTGAAAAAATAAAGGTGGGTTATATCAGGGATATAAACACAATGTTCATGTAGGACCACGTTGGTGTATTGAAATAATGGTATCATTTAATTTATAAATGTCGTAACACAAACTTACCTCCCCCCCTTCCCTTCACGTCGTCTCTTTATCATCTCTTCAGTCATCTTCTATGCAGCTTAAAACTGACAATATCTAATACGTTCAGTGACAAACATACAATTCGATAAAGATTTTTTTTAGGACCTCACTGATAGACGTATACAATGACTCTTCCCGTAAATATCTCGCGACGCAAAGTGTACCCCTATTCTATCGGATTGGTGAACTCTTTTTCTTCAAAATAAAGTAGTTTATCAATGAGGAAATTCACGGAAAAAGCCATTGTTTATGTTTTTCAGTTCTGCCCTAATGAAAAATCTCGGTTGAATTTACTACTCTCGATTGGATGCCTCAAATAATCTAAACTGTTCTGTTTTTTTAAAATAAAGGGGGTACGTAATCAAATTGCTACACACACACAAATACTTGGCAAAATTCGCCCGTTCAACAAATCATTTTCAAACTCTCAGGGTTTACAATAAAACTTGTAATACATATTTTACCTTGTTTGTTTTATTCAATTTCAATTCCATATCCAAATGCACGAACCTTCTTCTTTACACTACTCATAAGGTCCTGCACAACATTTGGACCAACTTTTTATTGCGTGGCAATCCATTTTTTCTTCATATCTTCCTCCGATTTCAATTCCTTAGGATGCATCCAAAGTGCCTTCTTCATGATGGCCCAGTACTTTTCAATTGGCCGCAGCTCCTGTACGTTCGGGGGGTTGAGATGCTTCGGAACGAAATTGACTTCCTTAGCCTTGTACCACTCCAAACCCTCTTTTGAGTAATGACTCGAAGCCAAATCCGGCCAGAAAATCGCAGGACCATCGTGTGACCTCAGAAGATGAAGTAGACGCTTTTGGAGGTTTCCTTTAGGTACACCTGCCCATTGACCGTTCCAGTTGTCACGAATGGGGTGCTCCGCTCTCCACACGAGCAAATTGCTTGCCAAATCATATATTTTTTGGAAAACTTTGACATATTCTGTCTGCTTTCTAACTTCCTCAGGGACATCGAATTTATGATGAGCAATGAAAAACTGGAGCCCCAGAAGCTGCTTATTGTAAAATTTAATTGATTGTCCTGAAATACGGTGATTATGATACGCGCTAGTCATTAATTTATATTTCCGGTTTATTTGAGTAGCAGGACACCAGCATGTGCTATAATAACTCCGGATAGTAGTTTATTAAACTCCCCGTCGCTGCAAATGGCCGACATCGAAAAGGGAAAACCACATTTTCAACCTGTTTTTATGCAGATTCGTGTGCGATAGAATTTAGGTAATTTGAAGTAAAAAATTGACCTACTTATACTAATAGCACTTATTGAAATTTTGTGATAGTATATCTGTAAGTTTTTCTGATCAAATGATGTATGAATGAGGTAATTCTGTTCAGTAGAACGAGAGTAATAAGTTTTCAAAAACTTTTCTCTTTTGCGTAACGCTCTCATTTTTCACCCGGTATAGAAAAGAGAAACGTTGTCCTACGATGAACTAAATCTAAACAAACAACAATATAGGGCTTATATTAACCAAAAACGCATAAATAAATTTCATAAACTCCAGATTACGTAGAGCTAAAATATCTCGAACTGGTACATTAGGTTGTCTACCTTGAGCCCGAACAAAATCGTAAAGCTCAGATCTGACTCTGAGATGCTCAGCGCATGACCAAATAACATGATATACTTTCTGGTAACCTTGTCCACATTCACAGAAATTTCTCTCTCAACACAGTATAAATGAGCTAGCCAGTCAACAAATCCTTCGACTGCCTTAGGCCTTAGGCTTCTATACAACTGACCTGATTCCAACGATATCTGGCATGAATTTACATGAAAGATCCCATAAATTTAGGCCAAATCTAGCAATCTCTTTATGTGCATTAGATAAGGCAGGAAATATAAAGATACTTTCTATTTGCGTAGATAATATCAAAAAAATTAAAATACGTCAAAAAAATCTACTAGAACGCAATTATATGGGGTGGATATGCTTTTTTTACATACTATTTTTATGGAAAAATTTGATACGCTAACATCTATATTTCAAAATGTTCTCTCCAGGCTAATCGCTTCAGGAAATCATTTGGCTTTGGTTTTTAAATGATCTAACGATGTGTGTGGCCTAGTACAAGCTCTGGACTCAAACAGTTTAATGGATTTTTACAATATTGTTACAGAGCTCCGGCGTCCTTTTTGCTCCATGTGATCAATCTTGATGAATCTGTCTCGAAGTCGCGTTATTAGTACGAGACACTGAAGAAGTCTGCACATTGTAGACGAAATACGCGTATCTGTCGAAGATAAGCAAAGGTAGTTGGAATTAAATGGAAGATACTAATTTTTCTTCTAATTTCTAGTTACAGGTATTCCACTAAACAGCTCAAACCCTCTAGGATTCATTGTTTGTTTGTTGGCAATGAATCAGGTTTAATTGAAAGTTTCCGCTGTTCCGTTGTTCATACGGTTAGAGGAACTCTTCGACAAAAGCTGGCAAGCGTTTTGGTGTTTGTGGTATTGCTCCATTACCGAACTCCTTCAACACAATTATTGCTTCCCGGTTTTCTTTCATACTGTCATTTAGGTATTGGTAAATCCTCGTGAATAATATTCGTACTGATGTGGGGTCGATTTTCAATTAGTTTTTTTTATTTTTTTATTGACCGTCTAGAATTGCGATTAGCCCTTTGCCGAAGTATAATTCGTGTGTTGATGATGAATATAATCGTCCCTTAACAACCCTTCATATACACCTTGACTATATGACGCATTCCTGACGTTCGCATCTCGCCCACTTGAGGTTTCATACAACCCTACATCCTCCTACCCGATCACGTAGGCCGAGAGCTCGCCCTCTGTCGCATCCAGGCAGCAGTGAAGGTAAGACGTGTGCTCCGCAATTAAAAGAGTACAATAGCTTCAAAATGGTTGGTCTCTTGGTCGCCGAAATTGTACACTTCGGTTCTGAGGGGTCCTCGCAGTTCTTTTTCTGCCTCTTCCTAAACGATCCTCCAAATTTGTATACTCATTGTATCGTTTAAGAGCATCTCGAATTGTTTGTATGTATTGGCATTTTTAAAGTACTGCTATAAACACAGCGTGGTTTCCTTGCTTGTGCATTTTACGAATCCAGGTTGAAAAAAGACGAAGACACTGAGTGGTGATAAAGCGCCCATGTTAAAGTATAGGACGAATATATTAAAATGCTTCTAAAAAATTCAAATGAAATTCTAATTATGATGGAAGAAATGTCCATTGGTCCGAATACTCCTTGCTTTCGTTTTTCTTAGTTCGGTTACGCAATCGAGGTAATCATCGACGTATCACGCGATAGTCCGCCCTCGAATTTTCACCAGTATCTGCATTTCTTGGTCTTGATGAGGCTCTTAAGTTCGCGTTCATGTGACAGATATTCTTCGAAGTGCGTCAGAATTTTTACGGTAAACCTCGGTACATTGCTGATCCCAAGTTTAAGTTTGAAGCACGCTGTCTAAGATCAGGTTGGAGAAGAAGCTATATTCCTCCAGTGGTGGAAGCTCTTCTACAGTTGTTACGGCTTCATCTACTGCTGCCCTATTCGTTTTCCTATCCAATCGATGTAACGGTAAAAGTCATACGCGATGTTGATGGATTCCGACGGATTAAACCTGGTGGCAATCGAATTTTTTATGGGTAAGTGATCACTACCGTGTGGACCTTGAATCAAGTTCCATATGCAACCCAACGATAACGAGCTCGAACAAAGTGTGAAGTCTACTCTGCTGCCAACTGAGAATGGACCAGCCAAACGTTGAAGTTGTCACAGATGTCATATATCAAGGAAGGACGGTTATCATCGTACAGTTCTCTCCAGGCTGTACCGTGGAAGTTAAAATCTTCCATGATGGACTGAGGATTAGGAAGGACCGAACAAATAGCTGATATATGTTGTGGTTAGTTGAGCCTCCTGGAGGAATATTCACAGAATGCAAATGCAAAGGCTTTTATTTTTAACTAGCTGATCCCGGTGCGAGCGTTGCTACGCCTGCAACTTAATGAATGAACATTACATAGAACTGACGCTTTTTTTTAATGAGTTTTTTTTTGAGTAATAAGGAGTTCAAACTTCTATCAGAACATTCTTCTCACCCAGACAATACACAGTTTGTGGCTTAGTTACCTGGATAATTGTCAGGATTGGTTGAAATTTGTGTTTGAATTCACCATAGAAATATTTTTTGCATTCAAAAAACTCCGCATACCATTTTTGATTCCATTTGCTTGATTAGTTCTCAAGCAGAAATTTGTTTTTATTTGTATACCAGCCGGAAGGGGGAAGCGGTCTTAAACAATCATAAGAACCTTCCCCAGCCCCAAAAATACCTGCATACATATTTTCACTCCGATCGGTCAGACAGACAGTCAGACAGAAATCCATTTTAAAATAAATAAAAATCCTGTTTCCAATAACCCCCACATGCCAAATGTGGTTTCATTTACTTGAATAGTTCTCGAGTTATGCAGAAAATTGCGCTTCATTTGTATGAGAGCCCCCCCCCCCCTTTCAGAGGGCAAAGGGGTCTCAAACCACCATAGAAATATGTCTGACCTTCAAAAACCTCCATATGCCAAATTTGTTTCCATTTTCTTGATTAGTTCTCGAGTTATGCATAAATTTGTGTTTCATTTGTATGGGAGCCCCTCCCCCCTTCAGAAAAGGGAGGGGTCTCAAATTAGCATTGAAACAGTATTCATCTACAAAAACCTCCACATGCCAGATTTGGTTGAATTTGCTTGATTAGTTCTCGAGTTATACAGAATATTGTATTTCATTTGTATAGGAGCCCCCCCCTTTCAGGGCGAAGAGGAATCTGAAACCATCATAGAAACCTTTCTTGCATTTAAAACCTCACACATGCTAAATTTGGTTTCTTTTGCTTGGGGTCTCAAACCACCGTAGAAACATTTCTTGCCTACAAAACCTCCACATGCCATATTTGGTTCCATTTGTTTGATTAGTTCTTGAGTTATGCAGAAAATAGTTTTTCATTTGCATGGGAGCCCCCCTTTCTAAAGGCGAGAGGGGTGTCGAACTATAATAAGATCCTTTCCCGGACCCAAAAACCCCTTCATACCAATTTGCATAGCGGTAGGGATAGTTCTCATGTTTGGTTTAAATCTGTGTTTCGTTTGTATGGTAGCCCTCCTTTTCAGAGTGAGGAGAGGTCTCAAATTACCATAAAAACATTTCTTGCCTTCAAAAACTCACCCATACCAATTTTGGTTCCATTTGCTTGATTAGTTCTCGAGTTATGCAGGAATTTGTTTTTCATTTGCATGGGATCCCACCCTTTCTAGAAGCGGGAGGGCTCTCTAACTATCATAAGATGCTTTCCCGGACCAAAAAACCACTGAATACAAATTTGCAAAGCAGTAGGTATAGTTCTCATGTTTGGTTGAAATTTGTTTCATTTGTATAAGAGCCCCCCTTTTTAGAGGGAGGAAGGGCTTTAAACCACCATAAAAACATTTCATGCCTTAAAAAACTCGTCCATTCCAAATTTGGTTCCATTAGCTTGATTATTTCTCGAGCAGAAATTTGGGTTCCATTTGTTTGAGAGCACCCCCTCCCCCCCTTCCTCCTCATATGACGGAAGAGTCTCAAATCACCGTAGAAACATTTCCCTCCTTCAAAAACTTCCACATGCGAAATTTGGTTCCATTTCTCTTATTAGTTCTCGAGTTATGCAAGGATTTGCGTTTCATTTGAATAGGTTCCCCCCCTTTCAGAAAGGGGAGGGGTCTCAAATCAATATAGAAAATTTTTTTGTCTTCAAAAACCACCACATACTAAATTTGGTTCTATTTGCTTGATTAGTTCTCGAGTCATGCAGAATAGTGTATTTCATGTGTATCGGAGCCCTCCCCTCTCCAATTTAGGGTGGGAAGGGGTCTCAAACCAACATAGAAACATTTTTGGTCTTAAAAAACCACCACATGCTAAATTTCGTTCCGTTTGCTTGATTAGTTCCCGAGTTATGCAGAATATTGTGTTTTATATGTATGGGAGCCCTTTCTTTTATGACGGGGAGGGTTCTCAAGCTACCATAAAAACCTTTTTTGCCTTCAAAAACTCACACATGCTAAATTTTGTTTCTTTGGCTTGATTAGTTCTCGAGTTGTGTAGAAATTTGTATTTCATTTGTATGAGAGCCCCCCTTTCCAGTGAAGGGAGGGGTCTCAAAGCATCATAAGATTATTTTCCGGCCCCAAAAATCTCTGCATACAAAATTTCACGCCGATCGGTCCTTCCGCTCGCGAGTTAAATCGTGACAAAGGAAACCCCAACTCATTTTTATTATATAGATATTAGCATCTGATGCGACAACTTCAATACCCGAAATTTGGGTGACATTCACTCTATATAAGGAAAAACACTTTATGAACCACAGAAGAATTCCTTCTCCACGCAAATCCTCACGACCAAGACGAATAGTATTGAAATCATGAAACGGAAGATCGATTTCGAAAGAGAGATGATCATAAATTTGAAGGTACCTTAAGATACCTTCTACAATGTCATCAAAAGAAAACAGTTCACACGTAGAACGGGCTTCTGTTCTTAAAGACGGGGAAACAAGAGTTCTTGATGACCCAGATATGGATGATAAATCCTGTGTTTGAGATCTTCTTATTTTATCACTCCTTGAATTGGGAAGCTGATTTAATGCTTCTGTTCAAATACTTTCCGTGGGTGATAAGGGTTGCAGCAAGACGCGTTTTTGAATTGACGTACTTCATGTTTGCTTCGTCGATAACGATAATAATCACACATCTTTTTCGTGACATAATTAATACACGTTCCCATACTTTGACATTTACGCGTATTTCATCGACATTTTATCAAGATAAGCAATAAAGGTAATTCGAATTGAATGGAAACTACTTATCTTCTTATCTATCTACTAATCCACTTTCTACTCATTTTCTAGTTAATAATTACTTTGTTATAGTTGATTACGCTATAAAATTGGACCGCTGGCAATTTTTTTCTTTTTTTTTTTGGTAAAATAGATTCAATTAAGAATGCAACACATCCAAACAATGATATGTGCTCATCATGACCATTTTCTTGGTTTGTTATACGAATAAAAAATACTACACGTGAAGCGTAATTCTCGTAAGTATTTAGTTAATTGTAACATGACTTAGTTTAGGAACAACTAGATCTGTGGGAATTCCACAATCTATTCAGACTCTTAGCTTCATTAACTAATTGTTTATTTTGATTTATCAATCGTTGTTGCGCATACTACTTCGCTTTCGATAACAAAACACATGAAAATGGTTTGACTGTATTTTCATCTTAGTATGCTAACGTTGGAAACGAAGATGTGGAGCCTCTATCTGAAAATCGCTTGTCCTCAACGGATGGTAATTAATGTCTGGCAGCGATTGACATCAAATAGCGCATCCCATATTAACGTCAATTTTGCTCAAAAACTGAGTTTCCTTAAAGTCAGTAAGAAATTAAATTTTCCAGTTGAGATGATACATCCGAATTCTAAGAAACCTTTCCCTGAGTTGGCCTCTGTGATCGTGTAGTCACAGAGAAAGAGAGCATTAGCTTTTACTCGCAGCCGCTATTCAAAGCTTTTTTTTATTCGCATTGCTATCCATGTGGCACTGGAAGCATACCTGCCTGGCGCTTGCAGTCGTATATGTACAACAATCCAAAGCGTTGCGCAGCAAGTATGTAATGTATGCTTCAACGAATTGGTCAGACATAAATTTCTTTTGCATGATTTTGGTAGACGGTGATTTTCGTCACTTTGAAAAACGATTGGAAAGAACATTGGAGCTACAAATTTGCTACATTTTAATGAAACACATCAGTGTGGGCAACATTTCTCGATTCAAATCTCTCTCGATCACATAAGTCTGTATGTAAAACTAACAAAATACATCACAAACTAACTAACGACGATGATTATGATGATGATGATGATGTTGATGATGATGAAGAAGATGATGAAAGTGTACCCACCATCCGTGCAAGGATGACCTTTGTCTGTAGAATCACACCCGAAGGGAATGTTCTGGCTGACGCATCACAAACCATAGGCGTAGCCAGAGGGGGGCAGAGGGGGGTGTTAGTGTTTGCTTCAATTTTTATTGTTTAGTATTAATGTTTGGTAGATTGCCCGTTTGCCTCAATAAAAATGCGCGAAGTTGCCTGGATTTTGAGACAAGATGTAGTAAAAAAGTGCAAAAAGTGGATACACATGATATTTTTTTTTTAAAAAGCAAAGACTACATTTTTTCTAACATATGATATTCTACGGGCGAGACGAAACGACTCATATAGCAGTTTCAGAGACAAGATAGCAGTTGATTTTATCCGTCCTATGAGCATGCGTAAGATAATAAACATGATTGACCACCCGAGGCTGCTACTCCGTTGTTGCCAGATGAGCTGTAATTACACAAAGAACCACCAGATGATGCTTAGGACTGGCATACGTTATCAATGTGAAAAAAAACTGGTGATCTCAAACTTATGCAATTACCAGCACCTACCTCGTCCGAATGCAGGTCAAATAAGGGAAGGAAATTTCATAAGAAGGGAAACACCAACGTGATCATATGTTAAACTTGCGGTTATATCCTAGATATAACCCACCTCTATTTTTTTTAAGTATTAATGCCTATATCTGATTTGTACCTATTAATAGCCTATTGGAGCCAATTTATAGAGTGTTGGAGCCAATCACAAAATGGGATAATGGTTTACTTGTTCCAGGATATGGTGGTACAGCGAGCATGACAAAACAGAATATTATGGATCACAATTAATTGTGATCCCCACATCTCACCTGGAAGCATTTTTGTTGTTTATTTTTCTGTGCTTACTCGACTACTCACATCACTGAATTATAGATAATCGAAGCAATACGAAACGCGCCATATAACAAAATAGTGGGTAATAAAGCATCGACATAACATTGCAGTAATAACTATACGGAAGACTTTATTCTCGAATCAAATTAATGAAAATTTCATTAATCGTCTTTGCTGCCTACAGCCTTCAAGAAAACCGAGCTGTCAAATTAGCACCACATGCAGCACCAAATTTTCGGCTTCACGATGTTCGTGGATGATAGTCGCTTTAGTCTGTGTCCTGTGTGCTGGAACCATTGATTTTATTTTTTTATTTTTTCGGTTTCATACTGAGTCGACATAGAAGATCTGTTAGTCAATTATGCAAACATCAGAGTTTCTTTTTTATTGATAACAAAATATTCGTAGTAGTTTACAATGTTTTCCTACAATGCACGAATGTTCTTTCTGTGCCAATAAATGATTCGTGTTTAGACAGTTACGCGTGTGGCATTGAGTACGAAGGCAGCTTCTTGAAAAGTACAAATCTATTTACAACGAATACAACGAATAGATTTGTTGGTTCTACTTTCGATTTCGTAATAAAATCAAAAATTAATTTTCAGTGTGGGTGAGAGGGTCGTGAAGAAAACGTACATTTTCAGTACAAACCGTGAACATACTCGGTGGTTATCCTATACACAAATCCAGCACCATGGTTGCTATTTAACGCGGTTCGATTTTGAAACAAGTAGAAAACCTAAGATTTTTTAAATCCAGCACAAGCCTTGCTGCCAAAATTTGACGGGTATTGTAGTACTTTGAGTAAGCGTAGAGAAGATAATCCACCCGTCGTTCAGGCGGATTGTCACAAAGTGAGGGCTCGATTCCATCTCTAGCCTGTGGAACTGAAAATGTCCCTTCTCTTAGTACTGGTCATCCGAGCGTTGTGTTGTATAATATTATGTGTTCAGTGTGTGCAACCGCTGGTTTCAGACGGTGTAATTATATCTCTCTCTCTCTCTCTCTCTCTCTCTCTCTCTAAAACAATATCTTGCCCCACCCTATTTGAAATCCTGGCTACGCCTATGTCACAAACCAACTAATACAACACAATACAGTCTGGAAAGGAATACAATATTTATAAAGCCAGGGCTCCCCATTCTAATTTCATGATCCTATAATATATTCATCCAACTCTGAATCAAGAGATTGGAGAATAAAAAGCTTGATTTCTTTTATTAATAATTTTTGCTTACTTTTAACAACAAAGACAAACAATATGGATAGCATATTTTATTTGTGCTTGTGAAGATTCCAGCTATGCCTCAAGTACAGGGCCAATAAAGTAACAATACAACTAATGGCCACCTTTAATTTGATGATAATTTACAAGGACGAGCAAAACATTACTGGTAATAATGAGAAGTTGTGTTCTCAAAACTTATAATTGAAATTTGATTTCCAATACATGTGGTCTTAAGGGAGTGTAAAAAACAGAGATTTCACATCGCTAGCACCATTCTGTTCTATTTGCGGTATTTGAGCACGACCAAACGCGGACATTTTTGCCAATCAAGGTGCGGATCCGTTCCTGCCTTGACCTACCCCACATGGGGATGTGTGGAAAAAATGTGTGCGTTTGCTTCGAAATACTGCCAAACAAAGGCCCTACGCTCAATTTCCAACTATTTCTTTTAAATTTCATTATCTGCCGAGCTCTATCGGACCTATCGATACTTTTTCTTCACATCTTAAGATATTTCCAATTTCAGCAGATTATAATTTCAACTTGGCGCACTGAAACAATACAAACATACTCCAATTGTTATGTTTTGTACTCTCCGATTACGATTATGATGTAGAAGGAGATGTTCGCTCATCACCATGAGGCACCAAGAGTGTACAGTAAAGTTTGCTAGAATGAAAGATATGAAGAGAAAGTGTTAAAAGTGCCGTCAGTGTGTGTCAGTGTTGGAAATAGAATAGAAGTATTAAAAATTGAGCGAATGGGCATGGTTCGAGTACTACTTTACCCGTTACTTCGCTCAATTTTCCATACATCATTCCATACAGCGAACATCTCCTTCTACACAATAAAAACATACCTAGTAATGATATTATTTGTTAAGAATGTATCGTGATGAAAATGTTTTATGGTTATGGGTTTATAAGTATTGTTTACAATGTTTTCCTCAATTTTGAAGTAAATAAGTTATAACAAGAGTGGTATAGAATAAAACATGTTAGTTAACTTTTATTTATTTTTTTGGTTCGAAACAGCACCAGACCTTCGTGCTGAAATCAATAAAATCCTGATGAACCGGATTTCTTTGGGTACTGTTAAACCATCAATCAATTGAAAACATTTGGTTTAAAGCATTTTTATGGAAGGCCCATTTGATTCCAACTAACAAATCGATCAATAAGTCCCAAGCCTAACTACCAGATTGTGTCACTAATAAAATATCCATATGATTTTTCGAAAGTATCAACCTTCAATAGAATACTGTCTAAAGTTCATGACGTTTGGTTAATTATTTATCGAGTTACAGTGGTTTAAGTGACTCTACTGTTGTGATTCTTAAAATCGATGGATTCAGAGCAATTTTATGTTTTGATGACAAAAAAAAACACCGTTCAAGCCTAAGCTTGACTTGAAAAAATTTATCCGCTGCATCGAAAACGACCATCAAACGATGGTTTGCCCATTTCAAAAGTGGTCGTACGGACACCGATGATGCTGAACGATCTGGTCGGCCAAATGTTGAAAAAATCATGAAAATCATCATGGGCAATCGCAAAGTGAAGTTGTAGAAAATAGCTGACACTTTGAAAATATCAATAGGTAGTATTTACACCATCATACACGAGCATTTGGGTATGAAAAAGCTGTTTTCTAAATGGGTGCCCCGTTTGCTCACACCAGAGCAAAAACAACAACGAGTCGATGATTCAAAGAGCTGTTTGGAGATGTTCACGCAAAATAAGAAGGAGTTTTTGCGTCGATACATCACAATGCCTCCCGCACCCACCGTATTCTCCAGATCTGGCCCCCAGCGACTACTGGCGCTTAGCAGAACTCAAATAGAATTGAGTCAACTGGGGAACTCATTGCTGAAACTGAAGCATATTTTGAAGGTCTCGATAAATCGTTCTACACCGGTGGTATCGAAAAGCTAGAAAACTGTTGGAATGTTGTATAACTCTAAAAGGAGATTATGCCGATGAATGAAAAAGAATTTTGGCAAAAAAATGTGTTTTCCTACCTAGGCCCCTGGACTTATTGACCGATGTGTTACGTTAGCTATGAATGACCCTAAAGCTGTAACGATGACTAATATATCCGTCAATTAAGTTTTCTTGATAGCAGTATTGGGCGATTATTGAGAACATATAAAATAGATAAGTCAGTCAGTCAGTCAGTCGAATTTCACGCCTAAAGTCCTAATAGTATTTGAGATTTGTGCTCAGAAAACTTCGCAGTTGTAGGGACTTGATACCGTATGTCCTTAAATCGGTACTAGTGTGGATTCCTTGGGTGTTATGATAGCACATTTCTGCATTTTCCTAGTTTGCACTGCGTTCAGGTGGGGCTGGCGTCAGTGTTGACTTGATTTGAGATAACCTGTTTTTGCACATTCAGGATGTATGTTACATCATCTCGAACGGTCAATCATTCCTATGCTCTTGCAAGATTGATAAATATTTGGAATTGAATTTAATATTTAAGAGAAATGGAGCATCGCTTAACCTTCTTATACTAGTTGCTCCCTAACAACTATGTTTAAATTTTGTTTTAATATATACAGGGTGAGGCAGAAAATAATGCGAAAATGTTTAAACTTGAGTATTGGGTTTTTGTTTGTTTGCTTTCCTTGTTGAAGAAGGAAAAAATGATAATCCTGTTCTCCGACGAAAAGCTTTTCAGCATCGATGCCGTGGTTGATATTATTGCTTGAATTAGTTGGGGATTAGTAAATGGGATGTGAAAGACATAGAACAAATGTTTGCATTATTTTCTGCCGCACCCTGTACACCAATCAAATCATTCTGTTTAACTGTTTTTTTTTTCGACTATTCATTCCCCTTTCCTTTTATGCCTACTGAAGGCTGCGTAAGTTCCCCATTTCTTCTTAAGGTAAATACCAAATCCTCCCTATCTCCAACTGTCGCATGAACGTGGCCAGATGAGCGATCGACGAGTGTCGTTGAGGAGATTTTTGCGTGAAAAAACGTATCAGTAACTGGATCCGTTTCATGGTGACATGTAATGTATCTAACAAATTATTTCTCATCGTAGCTCCATCCACGAGGTGCTCAAATGTCAATGCCTATACTAATGTTAAAGGAATTATTAATCAAACAAATATTAAATATTGTTTTATTCAATCTTGAACATAATTGGAAGCATTTTTTTTTCTTTGCCGTTGTTTTCCATCAAGAAAAATTGTATGGACATTTTTTTTTAGATTTACTACAAATTTTTATCAAATTTTGTTATTAGTAGGGGAATTTTTTTCCGAAAATGCTCCTTTCTTTAGTTTTGTATTTTGAAAACAAGTGGTGTCCACCAAAGTCGTATAATTTCAGTTAGGATTTTTTGTAAAAACTGGCCACCCTGATTTGACAAAATAAAACCGTCCAGTAACTCACAAACTCTATGCGTAGAGTTAGTAGAAGTTTCTTAAAAAACTGACAACCTTCGGCCTACACTTGTACGATGTTTGAAAGAATCCTCGAAACCATTGAAATATAAAGAATTGAAAATGTTTTACAATTTACGTTGCACAACAAAATAAATCAAAAAATCTTCACCAATATTTACCAATTTACACCATTTAAAAAGGTTTGGCAATCTTTTGGCTTAATCATTTCGATTCTCAACAAGCATGCCGTATCAAATCTTATCAGCTTATAACTCAAATTGTTTTTATGGTTTTGACAATATAGTTCAGAGATAAAAGCTTTCCCAAAAATAAAAGGGGACCGTGAACGAGTGCACGGTTTTAGGATTGTTACCTGAAAACGTGATCTTGTTCCAGATTACGTGATTCAGTTCACGGTATATTTTTGCTTGTTTTCGAATTCATGACTGACGTTCACGAATCTGGCACAATTTTTTTCCTAGTGCTACTAACACTCCTAGGTTTCTCACACCCTCATATGATATCTGATCAAGCTCCAAATGGCATACAGCGTTGGACAAAATAAAGTACGCACCTGATGTAATTTAATTTAAATCAGCATTAGATATTTCAATACGGTTCATATGGATAAAATGTAGTATTTTTTAATTTATAAAATTTTTACCACATCATTACATCCTAATATTGAATATATTTTTAATAGTTTGATAAAATTCCAGCATGAGTCGCTTTTCAGCTGGACATTATAAAGTACGCACTACTACAACCACAACTGCGCATCTTGGCGTACAGCATGTGAATGCTTTCCTTTCCCTCGAACCGCATAGAAATGTCAAAAAAAAAAAAGTTTGTTGTTAATGTATCATACCAAGTGCATTTCAATCGAATAAGATGGGGGAAAAAATAAATTTCTCTAGATATCCGCAAACTCATCGTTAAAAACCGTCAAGAGGGCATTTCTTGCAGTGAGGCAGGAGTGCGAAACATATCCAAGAAGTACGAGGATCTCGGAAGTGTGCCAGACAAAGCAAGTAACTTTTGCATTAAAAAACAATGGACTTTTGTCGTATAATTATAATAAATAGCTAAGACAGATAATTGCTTTTTATAAATTTTCCATGGAATGTAATAATTTAAGCTTACATACCAAAAAGTTCTACGCCCTTGAGAGTGGCCTTTCGGCAGTTAACCGGAACATTCGGCATGGTGGACGTAAACATGCGTGTAGATTTTTTTTGGATTTCTTTCTTCGTTTTATTTAGGGAACGTCCTTTAATTATGTCACGCAAAATGTGACTTTTTATAACCCCCTTTGCAGTATGGTACGAATGGATAAATTTCTCGACAAAAATCGATAACTCGAAACCCATTAACTTTGGACAGATGATGTATTCGGGAGATTTAATTTAAAAAATAAGATCTATCTTTTGGTTTGGGTGGTGACTAGCGTGGTCTTTTTATGTTCATCATAAAAATTTCAACTTTTTATTCCTATGATTTAGAGGATTTTTTGGTTGTAGATATGTTAATTTAATGCAACTTTACTGAAGAAATTTAACTTCTATCTCATCTACGTTTCGTTTTAAAAAAGTTTTTCTATCTTTCCTTAGGGTGTGACTTAAAAAAACAGTTTTTTTGTTGTAACTTTTTTATTTCAATTTGAATTTGAAAACTCTGCAGAGATGACTTTTTGGATATAATATGAGGCATATTTTGAAGATACAAGATAGTTGCTAGTTATTGTATTAAAACAAATGTAGGGGTTGAAGTGTCAAAAAAAAAACGTTTTTACAAAATATCTTTTTCTCTTATATGCAAATATTTGCAAATACAGGGTACGTGAACTGAAAGTACAAACTTCCATCTACAAGATCTATGCAAAATGATGTGTCCCCTTTGGTCCCCTTTAAGAAAAAAACTCAATTTAAAATTGGTAGTTTGGCATTGTTCCTGCGTAATTTTTGATCAACATCATCAAAGAGCGTAACAACGCGAATTTTCTTTATGATAATGTTTATATTTTTATATTAATCCACCTCCGTTAATTAATTAACATTTATATCACAGGCAAACAGACATAACATATCGAACATTTTGCACTACAAATCATCGTCATTTAAGAAAAAAACAAACGCCATCTGTTGAGCACACTGTGATGGATGATTAAGCTGAACAGATAGCAGTAGTACGTTAGCGTCAAACGTGCCAAGATGTTGTAGATGTCGGAACGGGCGTATCCGGCGTCCACAAAGTGCCACATGATGTCCGTTTTCGACGCGGCCGGGTGCCGTACTTTAAACGCGCACACTTCTGAACAGAGTTTCTTCACTGTTTTTGTCATCACGGTTAGATTTCAACTGATGGAGCTTTCAAATTTTGTCTGCCGACTCATGGGTTGCTATGGTTGATGCTGCACGGGTGGTTTTGTCAGTGCGGCTGAAGGTCACATGAAAAATCGGCAATTTTTGTCAATTTTTTTTAATGCAAATATTAGAGGAAGGATACGGAAGAAAGTAATCAGCGATGATCTTCGAATTGACCGCGACGAGACTAAAAACCCGTCGATCACCAGCCGTGTAATCAAGGAAAACGTTAACTTGAACATATCTGATCGAGCTGTGCGCAGAAGACTTCATGAAACAGGTTATAAGAAAAGCTTTCCCCAACGCCGACCTTTGATTCGAAAAATTAACGGGTTTGTTTGTTTTGCTGTTAGCATTTATTTAAGGAGTGTACGAGGTTAAACTTGAACATAATGAAGACCGGATGAAATTTAAGTTATTCCTTCACGAATTTTCGAACTTTGGATCGAATACTCTTCATCAAGTTCCGGACAAGTGTTGCATCGCATTTTTTGGACGCTTGAGCCCAAATTTGTTTGAACTCCTGCATGTTTCCAGCTGCCTTACCAGTCTTCTTGAAGACCCTCTTCACGATTGCCCAGTAACGTTCGATGGGTCGAAGCTGAGGACAATTTGGTGGATTGATATTTTTCTCAACGAAATCTATACCCTTTTCCGCAAGCCAATTGAGAGTGGTTTTGGCATAGTGAGCCGACGCTAAATCCTGCCAAAACATTGGAGTGTACTATGCTTCTTATATAAAGGCAACAATCTCTTCTGGAGACACTCAGATCGATAGATTCCCGCATTTATAGTTCCGGTAGCGTAAAAAAAGGTTGACTTCAAACCACAGGAACATATTGCTTGCCATATCAGTACCTTTCGACCGAATTTCTCCACTTGAATCGACCTGTCCGCATCGCTCACATCCTCCCCAACGACGGCAGTAAAGTATTATGGACCTGGAAGGGTTTTTGAGTCCTCCTTCACATAGGTCTCATCGTCCATCAAAACGCATGCATCCGGACGCTGCAAAAGACGCGAATACAATTTCCGGGCCCTTGTTGCTGCTCGCTTCTTCTGTTCTGCACTTTGTTTCCAGATTTTCTGCTTATTGTAAGTCTTCAGGTGGTTTCACCTCTTGATACGCTGGATCATTCCGACACTCGTTCCTGCTTTTTTAGCCAAATCACGTATTGACATTGATTTGTTCTTCATGATTAGAGATTAGAGATTAGAGGCTTTCTGCCTCTTCCTGGTAGCTCATCCAAAGAATAGTGTTTCCCAAACTTATTAATGATGGTTTTAACACTCGCATGATGAATTCCAAACCGCTTCGCCAATTTTCGCATAGTAATGTACCCTTCTCACTTAGCCATGTGTCCAGAACCTTAATTTTCACTTCCTTTTCAATACGCGACATTTTGAAAACGCAGAATTTGAACCGCACAAACAAGTAAACAAAAGAAAGCTGACAGTCAAACGCACAGCATGCAGTGTTCAGAGCATAAAAAACCATCACCAATACATGCGTACAACGCAAATGTATGTGGATAGCTTATATTCGATACACTCCTTAGTTGCTGGATAATATGACAAATGTTGGAAATATGGAAGGTGCGTACTTTATTTTGTCCGGTACTGTAAAGGGCGATACGGTCAAAATTTGGTCAATATCAACTTGACGTATTTCTTTCAATTTTGCATTTAAAAAACCTGAACACCCCTCATTTTGAAGGTGTGTATGTGTATAATGTTGCTTCTATTTTGATTTTGGAATTCACTCTTCAGTTGTCAAAATGCCGTCCAAGCAAGAAGAGCAGCGTATCAAAATTTTGCTCGTGCATCGCGAAAATCCGAGCTACTCGCACGCAAAGTTGGCATAATCGCTAAAAGTTGCCAAATCAACCGTTACAAATGTAATTAAAGTGTTTGGGGAACGTTTGTCGACAGCCAGGAAGTCTGGATCGGGGGGAAATCGTAAACCGGAAGCCGCTGAGACGACAAAGAGAGTTGCCGGTAGTTTCAAGCGAAACCCTAACCTATCTCTCCGAGATGCCGCAAATAAGCTGGGTGTATCGTCTACAACCGTGCATCGAGCCAAAAAACGAGCCGGACTATCGACTTACAAGAAGGTAGTGACTCCAAATCACGATGATAAACAAAATACGACGGCCAAAGCGCGATCCCGGAGGCTGTACACGACGATGCTGACGAAGTTTGACTGCGTGGTAATGGACGACGAAACCTACGTCAAAGCCGACTACAAGCAGCTTCCGGGACAGGAGTTTTATACGGCAAAAGGATGGGGAAAGGTAGCAGATATTTTCAAGCACACGAAACTTCAAAGTTCGCAAAGAAATATCTGGTTTGGCAAGCCATCTGTACCTGTGGCTTGAAAAGCAGCATTTTCATAGCTTCCGGGACTGTCAACCAAGAAATTTACGTGAAAGAGTGTTTGAATAAACGTCTGCTGCCTTTCCTGAAGAAACACGGTTGTTCCGTACTGTTTTGGCCGGATTTGGCATCTTGCCATTACGGTAAAAAGGCCATGGAGTGGTACGCCGCCAACAACGTGCAGGTGGTTCCCAAGGACAAGAACCCTCCCAACACGCCAGAGCTCCGCCCAATTGAGAAATACTGGGCTATTGTCAAGCGGAACCTAAAGAAGACCAAAAAAACTGCTAAGGACGAGCAGCAGTTCAAGGCAAACTGGCTTTCTGCGGCGAAGAAGGTGGACAAGGTGGCTGTACAAAATCTGATGGCAGGGGTCAAGCGTAAGGCCCGGCAATTCGGATTTGGAAAAGCGGAAGCCTAACTGAATATTTTTCCTGAATTTTATACTAATTGAACTTGAAAAGAAATTTAATTTGATTTTTTAAATAAACGATTTCACCGATTTACACGCGTTTTCCCTTGACCAAATTTTGACCGTATCACCCTTTAATAGGACAAACACCTTTAACATTAGAATTCATTTAAGCCTTATCTTCCGAAGATTTTCATAGATGACGCATTCATGAACGGCTGGCAAATCTTCGATCTATTCTTAGTTGTCAGTTCCGGCATCTATTCTTAGTTGTCAGTTCCATTATCCATAGATCCTGAGTCATCATTGCCAGATTGTTTTTAATATGAACATTACAATTTCATTCTTGAATTGTTAGATCAAATCCCACTAACAATTAACATGTTTATTTAATGCAGTCAAAAACGATAAGCATTTCGGCAACCTAAAATTTAGGAAATAAGCTGAAACGTGATCCTAAATCAAACCGAGAAAAGCTTCTTCCAACGTCTTGGCATCACTATGTGCATTGCGGCGCATTTCTTCACCGTCTGCATTTCAATTTGCGCATTCTTTTCCTTTTCTTCTCTAATTTCTCGATGATTGCATAATCGTAAAGCATTCGCTAAGAATTGTATAATACTAACACACATTTCAGCGGCAAATTGGTCCAAATCGTTTATGCAACCAGCAGACTGGCGATTGTTCGGATGATGACAATGCCGCGGTGAGCAGGTTGAGAGGTTCGAGGGGGGTGACGACTCTGTGGCCGGTTCCTAATGCTCTCCAATGAATAATAACGATGCACTTTTGCCCGCCCATTCTCAGCTGCTGCTGCTGCACTCCTTCCTCTGACTGCACAGTCACAACATTATATTTGAGGATACAGAAGACATGGTGCTCTTCTTCTGGCTGGGAATCATATCGTGGCACAATAGGGACCCATCAATTGTCTGCTGGAAGCCATTCTGCCACAGAATAAAAAAGATTCTTCTGACTCGGAAAAAGCACATCTGGTCCAAACAATTCCATCGCTGCTAGAAGGAAGATATGCGCTCATATATGTGGCAGTTACCTATTTTGAGACCTACATATGCAAGTATATTTGCACTGTCTCTTCGGATTCGGTCTCCGCCAGTAGGAATCTTGCATTACGGATGTTATTATATGTGCATCTGCAATTTCACTCCTCGGAGTCAGGTCGTTCTTCTAGCGAGTCGGTCTCTCAGCTCTCTATATGCATACAGATGTCTGATGTGTATGCAGTTACGGCTTCTGGTTACAGGTCGCACCGTCTTGGCTATTCTGGAATGATAAGTTCCCCGTCTGGCCGAGAGTTTTGCGAACCGCGACTGACGACGATGGCACTGGGGCGGATGGCCAGGATGGACGGAGATCTGTTTTCGTTGTTGTTATCACTGCACCCGGCAGGGAGACGGAGTGAAGCCCATTCGCTGAATATGGAACAGCCAGAAGTGTAGCATCGAATGCATTGTCGACTATCGCAGACGGGAACCGTATTTGTACTCCGTATCTTGAGATGTTCAAATTGTTGGTAGTTGACTGCCTAAGCCAGTGTACAGGTATGCAGCTTAGAAGCATTCCTAGTTCCAGAATAAATGGACCATCGGAAAAATATCGCAATGATAAGATTAGGTAAATGGCGCCGGATGTGTGAGAGGGGGATGTAGGCGAGACGGATCCAGCCCAAGGATGCGATTCAAGGCCCAATGCGATGGGAGCTGCTTCTACGCAGTAGCACAGCCCAGCGGAGACTAGACGCCAAAGGAGATGGCGGAGTGGCGTGACACAGTTTGAAATTTTATAAGGAAATGAGAAACTACAAAATAAACACCCGTTCGCCTTTGCCTTCCCGTCCCATATGGAGTGCACATAACCAATTTTCTGTGTCGGGCAGTTTAGAATATATAAATTTATAAAAACTGCAATTGGCCGCCGTTGTCGTCGCCGTCGTCGTCGTCGTCGTCGTGGCCGGTCGAGTGATGACACTCTTTTCCTTAATACAAACAGCAGACGGTCGGTAATGATGATAATAGTAAAGAGTGGTGGATCCGCGACAGATTGATCAAAACAAGTCTTAGGCGACATGCATACAATTTGCTGAATGTAGTTAGGGTTGATTTGAATCCGGTCATAAACAAGAAGCGATTCCGGCCGGCCGATCGAGACGAGAAACATCTGGATGATGAATAATGCCTGCATTTGGGTTCTTATGCTTGTTGTTTGGGAATGATACGTGATGCACATTTCCATGTCTACAGACGGCGATTTAACAATGCTATGAATAGAGATTGACCTAGTTTTCCCTACAATGTAGAGGATGTTAGCTTCGGCCCTGGTGGTTATTGGCTGTAAGTAACTTGAATTTGGGTTATTCATTTCTGTAAGTACCAAAATTACTCAAGGGTTGGTATGGTTAGTTTCTGATCTAAATAAATGATCTGATCCTAGCAGCATAAGCAAAAGCTAACAAGAAAGTTCAGAAGAATAATATGTTTGAATATCTCTACACTGAAATTTAAATTTCGTTTATATTATGAAATCAGAAGTAGGACTAAAAAATCTATTCGTTGTTTCCTGCAACAAAACTGATTTGCACTTTTTAAGAAGCTACCTTCGTATTTTATGCCACACGCGCAACTGTCACAAGCACTAAGAATTTGTTGACAAAGAAAGAACATTCGTTCATTCTACGAAAACAAAACAAAGAACTATGAGTAATTTGTTACCAAAAAAAAAGAAACGTCCCACTGGAGGTTGCATGCACGACTGACAGATCTACTTTATCGGTTCAAAATATAATTGTGAAAAAAGCGCCACCGCAAGAAGTTGTTCGTGACATGGGATTCAATCCTGCATTGTCAGGAAGAGCTGTTATTGAGTCCGTGGTCGATCTGATTAGGCCAAGTCGACTCGTGAGAAGTTCCTCGATTATTGTGCATGAGGTTCTAACTCTCGACAGCGCTTTCATTTCTATTTTGGGAAAAATTAATGCTTCCCATCATCCCAGCAGGAACACAAACATTTATAACTACGACCGAAAAGAAGCAGCGATTGGCTGGTCCTCACGAAATTCATTTTGTGCATTGTACAAAAAAGGTGTAATGATAGCATTTTGTTACATGACAAGCAATATGAATGTTTCATACAATCTACATTAGTTCTATGTAGAAAATCCATGTTTACGAAACGAGTGAAAGCTAATTTACGAAAATAAATTTTCAGTGTAACTACACGGTAATATAAATTTACGCTCTTATGACTATAAAGTATGCTCTTCCGAAGAAAACTAGGACTACTTTTACTCTCTTAAGCGTAAATTGGATTTACGTCAAAATGTGCACACTTTTTACTCCTTTTCAAACTAAATGCAAAATTTGAAATATTTGCTCACATTAGCTTAATCGACGCCAATTTGGGTCCTGATAGTCCCCAACAAATTTTAACACATTTGGTTTTAATTTGGTTTTGCATACGCTATTCAAAGTTTGTATGGAAATTAGTATGAAGAATCTCAAACTTACATTTCCAGATCCCTAACATCTTGATATTATGTCCTTAAATCAAATCTCATATACATTCATATAGTGTAAGTTGTCAACTATCAAAATGCCGAAGATACCTGACATGTAAATTTTATACAAAAATAGTTATTCAATAAAACATAAAATACACACTTAAGGTATGATGTTTTATTCTTATTTTTGTTTTCTTATTATTTATGTTTTTTATATTTTAAATTCATATATTTTATGTATTTTATTTTATTTATTTTATTATATATATTTTATATATTTTATATTTTTATTTTTTATATACATTACATATGTTTACTTCTTATTATTATATTTGTTGAATAACTATTTTTGTATAAAATTTACATGTCATTTTGATAGTTGAGAACTTACACTATATGAATGTATATAAGATTTGGTTTAAGGACATAATATCAAGATGTTAGGGATCTGGAAATGTAAGTTTGAGATTCTTCATACTAATTCCCATACAAACTTTGAATAGCGTGTGCAAAGCCAAATTAAAACCAAATGTGTTAAAATTTGTTGGGGACTATCAGGACCCAAATTGGCGTCGATTAAGCTTAGGGGAGCAAATATTTCGAATTTTGCATCAGCCTTCTGACCATACATTGCATGACGAAACTCCAGATGCAGAAAATTCGTGCTGGTGCGTACATGTTCAGCTGTGCGAGGATTTCCGACGGATTTGTATCTCCCAAAAGAACTTTAGCTACAAATTCTGCTTGCGCGGAATTTTTTCGTTTCTCCAAAGTCTCTACGCCCAGTAGCCTAAATCGATCTTCGTATGGTGGTAGATGGAGAGGGTTTTCCCATGGCAGAGAACGGCAAGCGTATCTTATACATTTCCGTTGAATTGAACACCGCTGGATCAAGGATAACTCCTAAATCACGTACTTTCTGGACACGTTCAAGAGGTTGATCAGCAATATTGTAGTCATGTATTAATACCACTCTGGCTGTTGAAAAAACGCGTCAGAAGGGAAAGGGACAACATCTTTTAAAAATACAGGAAGGAATACCGTCATGATTTGACGATGGCGATGAATATTTTAGTTTATCGATGGCAGATTTGGTGTGTTGGAAAGTAGCTTGAATATTTCTCAGGCATAACGCGGCGTGTTTCTACAAGCCTTTTCTATTTGAGATGGTGATGTCGAAAGTCTGTTAAAAGCACTTTTAAAATGATCTGCAAAAAGATTGCACTTATCCAATGCAGAACTTGCAAAATCATTTCCCAAGAAAAAATCAACTAGCAGTCCGTGATCCTTTTGTTAACAAACGGTGTTAACAAACTTTCCTTGGACTTTTCTTTGGACTATTTTCCGTACACAGAAAAAAATAATGAATTTTAACAGGCGCGTAATATTTCCCCTTGTGTAATTCCGAGCCAATTAAGGCATAAACAACGAAATTGTTTGCAATCTTCCATGCACCATACAACAATGATTGCAATCTTTCATACAACAGGCTAGATTCAGGCGGTATCTAGCTTAAATCAACATGCAATATTTTCTGTCACATCAAGCATTCCCTTTATGTGCATTATAAAACGCAGAAAAGTCAATGTTTTTTTTATCTGTGTGCGTAGAGTGCAGCATTTGTACAAAAGGCGATTGTATAATCGGGATCTCTGATTAGCTCGATTAAAAATTTGCTTAGCAAAAGGACAGTGGAATTTACAGTAATGACGGAGTAGTTTTCTAGCTCGCTCTTTGTTGCTTCAAACGCCGCAGGTGTGGATTGCCCCAGGGTGGTTTGGGGCTTGCTTAGCAATAACACTATGCAGTATGCTAGTAAAGCATTCAACTTCACCGGTGGAGCTCATTTGTACCCAATCTATGCGATTAAGTGTCTCTAGCATTTTTATGAAATCTTCTTTATGATAATCATAGCTTATTATGATGTAAATCATAACGAAATCTATTCCCTTGAAACATCAATTTCGACTGCAAAGCTAGGGTGGTCGTCATTGAGAATAGATAAAGGCTCAACAGCACCTGACATCGTGCATCTTTCAAGCGTCGTATCATTCACCAATGCCAGATCCAAAGTGCGGCCGTTACGGTTTATGTTTTATGTTGTTAAATTGTGTAAGTCCATGCAGAAGGAGTCCATCAAGTAATGCTGCACATTGCGCAGAGATATGTGATTGCAAAACATTGCGGGATGGTCATTGCCCTCGGTCGTCTAACGACTGTTCCAGAAAGTATAAGCACACCTTATTTTAACGGTCACTTTGAATATATTGAAATATTTCAACATGTCTTGGCTGCGTCCTTTTGTTTGCACATTTCTGAATGACATAGCATCAAACAGGTGCTCAGTTTTGTGTTATCTATCAAAACGCGCGGTCTTACTCCGGAACAACGAAAAAGTATCGTGCACAAATGGTACACTGTGAGCGGACTCTCCTTGAGAAAATTGGCCAAGGAAGAGGGTGTAAGCGTCGGAGCGGTACGATCTGCGATTCAAAAATATAGAGAACAGTGTACGTTTGAAGATGCGTCAAAGAGTGGTCGGAAATCCGGTCCTGTTAGTCCGGATATCGATAAAAAGATCAGGGATGCCTACAAGCGAAAACCAGCGACTTCCGTTCGGAATGTTGTGAAAAAACTAGGGACCTCGTCAAGTAACGTCATGCGTGCCAAAGAAAGACTAAAACATACTGGAAGCAGAAAAAACCCAAAAGGAAACCAAAACAGACCGCGTCCGTGAAACAACGGGCCCGCATACTCTACGATTCGTTATTGTGTAGAAATTCTGGATGTATAATAATGGACGATGAAACGTATGTGAAACTAGATTACAAAACGCTTTCCGGGCCACAATTCTATACTGTCAGCGAAGACAAAGACATCCCCGAAACGGAGAAGGCAATTTGTACCGAAAAATTCGGTAAGAAGGCTATGGTTTGGCAGGTTATATGCGAGTGTGGGGAAACATCTAGTCCATACATCACAACGGAGACGATGAACACTCAGAAATACGGTGAGAAATGTCTCCAGAAGCGATTATTGCCGATGATCAGGCAGCACGAAGGTCAAGTAGTGTTTTGGCCTGATTTGGCGTCATGTCATTACGCAAAGGACACTTAAGAACGGTACAAAAGTCAAAATGTATGTTTCGTGCCGAAAGACATGAATCCGCTGAACTGCCCGGAGGCACGGCCAATCGAGACTTTTTGGGCTTTAACCAAAGCAAAGCTTCGAAAATTCATAAAACCAGCGGACTTCATCCAAAAATTTAAAAAAGATTTACCAAAAGTGGTCAAAATGGTGGGAAGTACCACTGTGCAGAGGCTAATCGGTCATGTTTGAGGAAAATTAAGGAGTCTTAGCTATGATTAAATATGTTGATTAAACGAGAGTAAAATATCATATAAAACACAAATACAAATATGATTTGCCAAATAAAATTATTAAAACTAAAAAAAACATGACTCTTTTGTTATTTTGAAAGTGTACTTATACTTTCTGGAACAGTCTTTAAACTAAACCAGACTGGTGATAGTCTCCAAGTAAAAGAGCGTGATCGCTGATTCCGAAATGTGAAAATACGTCTTCAACAGAGCCGATGTGTTTTGGTTATGCATTTTATGTCCTTCTTGCGGCCAGGTGGATGTACAGAATTCCTATACTCACTGAACAGTAGGGTAATTTTATCTTGACTCTTTTCAATACCGGGTGTCATTTCAATTTTTTTTTAAATGAGAGCGTTACGCAAAAGTGAAAGGTTTTTGAACGCTTATACCTCTCGTCAGTGGCGTATCCACGGGGGGGTTAGGGTTAAAACCCCACCCAGAGCCCTAAAATTGTTTTTAACTTTTACATCAAAAAACGCTTTCAACAAGAATTTTTTTTCGGCTGTGCCGCTACTAGCCCTAGGCGGCCCGCTAGTGTCAAGGTGTCAAGTGAGTTTCAACGTACAGCCAGCGTACATTCTTCTTCTGCTTTGTCGTTCGTGTATCGTCCGTTGCGATGGCGAAATTGTTTGCGTATGCTTCTCTGGTACGCTGCGCACGCTGCATCCACACTGAAAAAAATTATTGACTTTGACAATTTTATTCACACATTTTGCAATTTTAATGAGATAATTTGCTATTGTAATGATAATTGTACGAGAGAAATGTCATAAGGCGCTGTACGTGCATTGTTTATCTCATTCATTGAATTTGTCGATATGTGATGGTTGTGCCCTTCAACAGATCAAACACTGCATGGTGCTCATTGAAACTATCTACAACTTTTTCAACTCACCCAAAAGGACACTCGTCTTGAACGAAAAAATTGAAAATGCTGAAAAAGAGGTTAAGTGTAAGAAACTCAAGCTAATGTGTCCTACGCGCTTTACATTATTCGCTCAAATCATTCGTACAACTATTGCCATCAGTTCTCGCTGCATTGGAGGAAATTTCGAACTGGAACGATAAAAAGTCAGCAACAGATGCACAGTTGCTGACGAACAGTATTGAAAAATTCGATTCATATTGACGTTGATGACGATTGATTTTATTTTTGAAATTACCCTTCTACTCAGTATTTATCTGCAGTCTGAAGTACTTGATTTAGCTGTTGCAGTAGAGTCCACTTCGACGATCAGCAGCTCATTACTGGCCATAAAAGAAGACGCGTCTAAGCACTTCCGTGAAATATACGAAAGGACAGTGAATATTTGTGAAGAGCTGGATGTCCCTATTGGAGGAAAGGAAGAGAAAAGCCCACAAGGACTATTTGGAAGCGGAATCTGTTGAGGGGGAGAATTTCTATTCATACCATTCGTGGAAAATACCATCCATTCTCTGCAACAAAAGTTTAAAAAACATGAAAACATTATGAAACCGTTTCAAATCTTGTTAAAAACAAATGCAAGCAGATTGGAGATGACACGAGCAACAGAGGAACTGGCAAAGTTTTACAGCATTGACAGATTTGATGGTGTTTCTGGAGAAGTAATTCTTTGGCAGCAAATGGTGATGAGCCACACACCGAAAGATGCAATGGATGCATTAAAGATTTGCAATAAAGACCTGATGCCAACCATCTTCAGTTTTTTGCAAATAATGGCAACAATTCCAGTGACCACATGCACACCTGAGCGATCATTCTCCACATTGAAATTGCTTAAACATATTTGCGAAATACCACCGGAGAGGATCGGCTGAACGGATAGGCGATGATGCTCGTACACGAGGACATAATCGTTGATGAGGACGAAGTTTTGGATGTCCTGTCAAAAAAGGGAAGGAAAATAAACATTTGTTTGTAAATAGATAAGATGCTGATAAAAAGTTGCGTTGAATTTATTTTTATAAACTACTATCTATACAACTGATTGAAAAAAAAACAATATTTAAAAAGAAAATTAGAAATAAGGGATTTTTAACTGTCATGTTGAGGCACAGCAATGTTTGTCTCCTTCAAAGTCCTGATTGATTTCCATATATTTTAAATTCATATAGAAAAACCCCTCCCAGAACAATTTTGTGGGTACGCCACTGCCTCTCGTTCGACTAAACCGAATGGCTTCATTCAAACTCATTTTTATCAGAAAAACTCACCAATTTTTTGCATTGAAATTTGGAAGAAGTTCCATTATCATAAGTAGTTCAATTTTTCAATTCAAAATGACCTACTTTTGCTCCCATACAAATTTGCATATCAACAGATTGAAAAATTTGTTTTCCCTAGCACGGTCGTAAGAAACGGGTAGCAATTGTCTTCTTCTTCTTTAAAATAACTTTTCTTTGTTGCCGGTGTCTGATTTTCAAAGTTGTGGCCCGTCCCCTACTATTAAATTTGCTTCGTTCTGCATTTTCGTGACTCTCTTCTTTCTTGGCTATGCTACAACGCTAAAGCTTGTATTACACTGTTTGTCCAATAGCCAAATATTTGTCATAGGCAGATAGGCATCTGACAAACATCTATGATATCTGTCAGCTGTCTAGCTGCCTATGCCAAATATTTGGCTATTGGACAAACAGTGTAATACAAGCTTAAGATATAGTCGCAGGCAAACGAAAATTGTTTTAGTGTTCGCAAGCAGCTTCATGCTGCCGGTTCGAACGAGGCTTTGCTCTCCCGCCACAGTCCATCTGGTTGTGGTATGGGAGACAAAGCAATGCCGGATATTTAACGGATGAATTCTCGGTTTTTTTTTCATTAGGGCGAATCTAACATTGAGAGATTCTCTCCGGTCTCGTTCTCTTTCATTTATTACAGCGTCGTTATAAAACTTTCGAGGGATCCTATAGTACAGATCGAAACACAACAGTGCTGGCTTGCATACACTACAAATAGTAGAATGAAAAACGTAAAGGTGATTGGAATATGAATGAAAGAGAAAGTAATCAAAGAGAGTCTCTCAATGTTAAATTCGCCCTAATGACAAAAAACCCTAGAATTATTTTCCAACGCGTTATATTATCACCGTCCTTTTCAGGACGATCAATTGACTTTAACAGTAAAAGAGTATTTGTTTGAGTAAAATTTTCATAATTTAACCTATGCCACCATTGAATAGCATAACCCAGAAAGAAAGGCGTCAAGAAAATAAAATATGAAACAAAATGTATAAGGGGACAGGTTTAAGTAAAATAATAATTCAGTGCCAACATAAGACTAGGGCGAATCTACTTTTGTAAACAATGGCTTTCGTAGTTATTTTCTCTTGAACAAAAGATCACAAATACTCTTTAATTAACCATTACAAATTAAGCATTCTTCAAGGAAGAGGAGCTTTATCTCTCTCCGCTGATATATTCAATTTGAAGGAATTGTATTCTACTTCCGATAAATTAGCAAACGAAGTGTTTGTTTACAAAAGTAGATACGCCCTAATCAAATGTTGGCGCTGAATTGTTTCATTGGATCTTCTTACTTTTCTAATGCTTTGATTTTCTGTGGGCATAAAACAAGAGAGTGATAAGTTTCATTGTCCAGTTTGACTACTACGTTCTCAAAACAATTTCTCAGCAAAGGCAATCCGAAGTACGTTGCGGAGTCTCGCAAGCGAAAGCGCAAGTTGCAAAACAACAACAAAATCATAATAATTGGAAAGCGTTGGATTTTAAGAGTTGACAGATTATACAACTTCGTATGTACTTAAATACTCAAATTACCTAGTTCAATACCCTCATAAAAAAATTACCTCAAACGAACGATATCACAAATCCTCCAACAATTTCTTTAGTGGTTCAGATGATACCTCAAATAGGTCGTTAAGAAAAGTAACCATATGCAATTTATTAGGGTAATTATCGACCATATTTGTTATGGTATGTATTTATTATTTGAATAATACCATTATTACTATCTACCAACGCGGTCCTACGAGAATCTCGTGGTTATATCTCTGATATAACCCACCTCTAATTTTTTTCATTTAATCACGGAAACAATGACATCGTTATGCGATTTATTTACAGCAAGGAATACTTCATCGATTTTTGTTCGTAAACTCCTAACATTCGGGTAATCAACCCACAATTTGTCATTTCTGGCCTGCCCAAATGTTGTGATTTCTCTGGGAGATGTTCATGCTTGAGTTGAGAGTTTCAACAGCATCAGGGAGTAAACTATTCGGATCGTAAAATCTATCGAACACAGGCTGAAAATACTCGACTATGATGGGGAGATCAGGTGTTTCGAATGTGCTGGAAGAGGTGCCTTCCAGGTGGGGTAAAATGTTGATAGATGAGCTGCGCGATGTACAAAACTGAATCTGTGACGTCGTTCGACTGAGAGTTGAAATGTTAACAGAAGATACAAAGTTCGTCATCGAGTTGTACTTGCCTGATAGGGCAAGACTCATTTGCCCGGCCCGAAAACAGGGTCAGGACGACTGAGGAATGCTGGCTGCATAATCTCGACTGAGTCGGGGGCTCAGGAGCTTCCAATAAGCCATATTATGTGCGTCCAGAGATCGTCGATATTGATAGGTACGTAGCGCTTGACATGCTTGAGCTGCAAGGCGATGGAACATCAGAGCAGTGAATGCGCTTATTAAATGGGTACTTGACTAGAAGCGCAATTTGAAACTCCCCGTTTCCAGCAATGAAAACAAGGCCAGGACGAGTTACTGCATTTCTAGAGAGCTCGGGAATCAGCGCGACTGTGTCAGGTGGATAGGGGGCTTCCGAAATACCATATACGATGCGTCCTGGGATGAGTAGCGTTGGTTGAATTAATGGAGCGGTATTGTTTGCTAATGGTTCGGAAGATGTGAAGCGAATTCGTTTTTTTTTGTTATGTTCGAATATGCGAACCGTGGCACCTTAAGGCCAGTACCAAGAATCAACGCCAACTTTGAAGGCAGATTTGCATACTGTCACTTTTAATGTATGTTTTTTTTCCGAGGGGAACTAGCTTTGTCACCTGCATTAAAGATGAGTCCACATTGCAAATATCAATGACATGCCGTTTGACGTCGTCCATATCCTGATCAGAAGCAAATGGAGTCACATAGAAAGATTCCATAGCTATAGATCCCTGTCTACTGTTTGCAACTTTAAAATTTGGAACATTCAGAGCGGCATGGTCAGCGTAAATTTCACCATTCTCATTGCCTTCGGATTGACCAACTGTTGGTATGTTGACTAGGCTCAAGGAGCTAGCCCAAGTAACACACTATGATCAAAATTAGTTGTAGTAACTTAAATATAACTTAGCAAGTCATATCTTTGTTATTTCATACGAATGGCAACATGTGTGCTACTAGGGAGGCTAACATAACATCTCGTTACCCTATGTCTTAAAATGTGTGTGTGGTTCAAGTTAATAAAACGGTTTCCGGTGAATATTTGTTCAGCTTCTTATGATTTCAAATTTTGTATGAGTCCTTCATTCTTTGTTTTTGTTTGTTTTAGTTACTTCTACGATATGCGCTTTGAAACGAGTTTTGAGGGTACGATTGGTTTTCCTTTTGCCATTTTTGTGACAATGATCACAAGTAATTTTGTAGACACACAGAACGTATTTAATTACCTAATGAACTAATAAAATAATTAACAAATTTTAAGCAAAGGCGCTGTAAGCTTGGCAATTGCAATATTTTCAATTGCAAAGAAATATTGGGAAATACATCATATGTCATTTAAACCTCAACCATGTAGGAGGTAAAACATTAGTTTTGTGTGACCGAATACATGTATCGTTTGGGCATTAGACCCGAAATTTCAGCTGTGATTTGTATTATTCCACATAAAAAAAAACATAATAAATGAGAAGTACGAGCATTGCTATGCAGTTTTATATTTGAGTATCGAGAGCATTGAAGTTGCAGTTCAAAGCACGTCGCAAACAAAACTAATTTAAATAGTTCATGCCCCGATGTCACAATTGCCGTGAAATCTACCCACTGCGCTGTAGCTCACTTCCTGCGCTTTTTCTCACCGATAATAACTCATTTATATCAGCAACATGTAATCTACCTTTCCGGTAACAATGTATAATTTTCGCATTTGAAACCAGCTACCGAATTGGTCCGCCTCCGGGCTTCCATTTTGGGCTTGCATTTCGTAATTTGCCTCCCATTCTTCCCCCCAGATCGTCATCCAAAACTCTCATCTGTTGCACATTTTTGGTTTATTCTTGCTTTTGGGCAAAGTTCCTTCCTTCCTTCCTTTCAGCCCAAATGCATCTGGTTCGGATCGTCGTAAGTCAGCCTCCTCCTACAGCTCCCGTTTCGCCTCCTCCAGTGCGGTTCATCCTTTCTCTTTTTCGTGTGGACGATGGGGGAAAGAGAGCGAAGGGCAATGATGAGCGTTTCATTTTCGTCCAGACATTCAGACGCATAAAATCATATTTATTATAATGTTGCACACCAGACGCACACGTCTGAGATATGTTGTGGAACACGCGATGCGATTTTCTCCTTCACTTCTTCTTGCTGGGTCTGCTCTGCTCTCTCCCTCGGGAACATCTTTCGCCGATGTACAATTTCTGCAAAACGATGGCTAGAGGTAGGTGCGGTGTAGGCCCAGGAAGAACGCTGTTGTTGTTGATTTGTGTTGAACGAGTCTGGTTGATGTTTGCACCTCGCGGTGTGCCGATTTTAGGATGTTTTTGAAACAGTTGCAGTTTATGATAATGATGACGGTGGTGATGATGGTTATGATTAATGGGACGATGATGATGTTCCTATCACTCAAACAATGTTGAAAGGATTTGTATAAATGCTTTAAGATGATCGATGGATTCCATTGCTCAGGTAATAGTTTTACTTACTCGAAACTAAGGTTCCGAGTTCAGTTCGAATTCAAGCAAGAAATCTATGAGTTCCCTGTAGAACAGCACTGATAGAATTCAATTTTTTGTAAGATTTTAGGATGTCATATTTCTATCACAAGTCGGAATTTATTATGATGATACTGTTATATAAGTTGTGTTGGAACCTATTTTATTCTATTCAACCAATATGATTAATTGGTCACTGCTCCGTTTTAGGCGTTCTTTCAGAGAAAACTTCAGATGTTGTTTGGAAAACCGGTTTTGATCCGAGAACTGGGGACCATGTGTCATCAAGCAATTGAATCAGCTGAATGAGTTCGCAAAATGTCGTGCATTGGGGCTTCCAGCTGAAATTCAGCTGCTGAATATGTCATAAAAGGGAAATCTGCTATCTAGAAGTATCTGAAAACCAACGAAGGTGACACAAAGAGTGGATTTGGGAGGGTCCAACCACCTTGTTTCCCATGCCCTTGTCTCCCTGGGAGCACCGTTAGTCATTACTGCATTCAAGCGCTTCGCCTTATCTCAGCACTATCTATTGTTAGCTCGCTGATTGTTTCTCCACTTTTGCTATAGCTTCAAGATTTTTAGTTTGACAGATCTGCTCACGTAAATCCATGTCGTCTTCTCACGATTCACCACTTGTAGAGGTTCCCCACCCATGAAATGGGCATCTCCCTACGTAGTACAACGAAGCTTGGACATTGGAAGATTGCTTCTCCTTTTCCTCTACATTTGCACATTCTAGACACGATGAAGATGCATATCCAAACCTATGAAGATACTGCCTGAACTGCGTCAGGCGATAGTTGGCCGTTCCATGCTTCCTGTTCACCCAGGTCGACACAATTGATTGAGCTCGTTCGACCATGATTCGTTCTCCACCGTTTTGTTTTTTTTTTACTCTTGGTCAGCGACTCTACTCTCAGGTGTATCCGTTATCCTTTGTTTTTTTGCCTTTTGAACAGTTAAGTGCTTGTGGAGTAGTTCTTGTGTGACTTTGATGAAGGGCGAGATAAACATGAAGTAGAGGTTCGTTTGCAGCTGTTGGTAAATTATGTTTCTGAGTTCTCTACGCGGATGGCGCTGTACGTGTCCAGCTAATGATGGCTAAGTCACGAGTTGCACCACTTGAGGACCTGAACAAGAAGGAACGTAAACAGACTACGCCCGTCTGACATCTGCTCTGCTTCTCAGCCATCTCTACGAAAAGCCCAGATGACCAACATCACTAGTAATTCCGTCGTACTTCTGGACTGATTCCAATATCGTCAAATTTTGGGTTGCGGCGGCACCATCGCGATGGCAAACCTTTGTGTTCGAGATTTAGCATCTGACAAAAGATGATGTGTGTAATCATGTCACACAAATCGAAAATCCAGCTACATAGATGGAATACCAGCCTTTCTGGTTCAACGGACCTGTTTGGTTGCACCAAGTTTAAAGCTTCTATCCTGTAATCCCTGATGTCAGCGTTGAACAGATTGATCTAGTCTCCCTTGAAGAACGGAAATCCGTAGCCCTGCCAGTGCAAGTCATGCTCCGAGCGATTTCAAAAGGAATCGCCTACTACGGTGGTGTTTCGGCGGAGGTCCTTGTGGCCTCCGCACTTCTGTAAGTATTGTTTTTAATCAGGTGAAGGTGGTTGCAGCCACCGCACGGGTCGGTTAACGGAGATGTTGGACTTAGTTTGCTCCAATTCCCTGTATTTTCGAATATTTCTGATTGATCTTATCAAAAAAGGCCTATTCTTATGTATAATTTCCCTAGGAATCGAATGGAGGTAGTTGTAGTCACTGCACGAGTCGGGAAACGGAAATATTGCTGATTTTACCCCACTTCGCCATATTTTCGGAATATTGCCCATTTATCCATACGCTTTTCAGACCCAATATCTCCGTGAATTTTGCGGCAAGTGAGACCCCTTCCATTCGATTCTCCAGGAATTGTAATCTACTCCGGTTCATAAGTTCGCTACTTTAGTTCCATACTGTATTGCTGGAGAAATAACAGTGATATAAATAAGTCTACCTATTTCCCGTGATGGTTTGAATTTTTACAGAACTGAAAAACGGGTTTGACTCATTTCATAGCATCAACACATCTCTTCCTAGTAGTAGCTGAACGATTAGTGTATTGAAAAAATTAACTCCAAGAAATTTCAATGACCTACAGGTAACAAACTCCTTTCCGTTTAATTTTATCATATCTGGTATCCTTTTCGCTGCATTAGGTACTCTTATTCATATTTGACTGTTAATTGTATGCATTTCTAATCCTCTCCATTCCATCCTTTCCTCTAAAGATGCTATAATTTTCACTCAGTCATCAGTCATCTTGATCAGTGCTAGTTACATACTTTCAGCGTCTCGTTAACCAAACCGAACCCTGCTGCTAACCTTTTCCCATCTATCCAATATCCCAGTGATTCCTCGTGGAAGTGCAGAGGATTTCCCGGCTTCTTTCAAAGCGAATATCACGTCAACACATTCCTTCCCATATCCCACTTAACCAGCATTCAAGCACGGCCGGCGTAGGTATTGCTTCAAAATGGGTCAATAGATTTTACAAATTGAGTATGTATGTAAGTCCCAAACATCATCTGTTGGTTCATTGTGTAAATGCAGCTAATTTGGCAATAACGCAACAATAAAGTAGCATCCGTGGGCGGTCAATCATGCTCATGCTCTTTTGCTCTCATTTACTAGGTGTAATTGAATCTTCTTGTTCCAGGAAAAGTTAAAATATTTTAAAAATTGTTGGTACTGAATTCTATGACTTTCAAATGAACGGTCTTATTTATCAGAGAAGTTATGCATGTGTACTGCAAATATTATTAAAACAAATTCAAGATACCGAAAAATTTGAAAAGATTAAGCGTAAAATTAGGTGCAGCCTATATTTGGATCTGCGAGCAGAAAAAATAAAAGGTTTTCAAAATTTATGTATGAGAGAAGAGAGAGATGGGAATGCGGTAGAAAAATAGAAGTAAAAAATTCATTATTTAAGTAGAGATAGCACGTAATAGAAGACATTACCAGTTGAAATCTGCTTAAAGTAATAAATATGAGTAGAATCAAGTAAGTGTGATAGAAGAGTTATCACACAGTATTAAGTGTACCATTTCTAGCTGTTGAAAATTTGTTGAAAGACGTAAATTTAAGTCTTATTAGTCATAAGTCGCTTCGTTTGGGTGAATCTAAAACGACCTAAGTTTATATGAAATTTTTCAAGTATGTACACAACTCAAACAATTAGTGTGAATTTCTGTTCAATATCATAAAATCTTGTAAAATTTGGGCGATGCCATACATTCTCGATAATTTTGTATGCAAAACCTCATCTTTGTTAAAACTATTTGATGCAAGTTGCTTCGTGTGATATGAAATAAAATTGTACATGCTCTGATATTTCCATCGCGATGAAAATTCAGAATTTTTTTCTACGAAGATTATGTATTAGTCCTCATCTTCACGCACCGTCTATTTTCCCATCAAAGAATCTAGTTCTCAGGCGCAAACAGGAACAAATCAGCAACATTTCTGCCATTTGGCTTTCCGCAGCCTAAGCAAGTACGTTCATTGATTAGTAAAGTAGTTTCTGCTCTTTCATGCCTTCGTCCCTCACCCCCCATCATGATGGATACATATTTTGGTACCTTCTCAAGTCTGGGTACCCACGTCACAGTTCTACCTCTCGCCTTACCGACGGTTTTTCCGCCCCTTTCCAGTGCGCCGAGCGTCTGGAGAACAGCCTAACCGGCTCACTGTCTGTCTGTCTGTCTGTCTGACTGTCTGGCACACGGTAGTAACCGTTCTCAATAAACCGGCCAGACAGCCAGACTGAGCTGTTGATTAATCACCCAGACAGAGGACCAAGTCTGGCTGCACGACCCAGACCATGCACACCTAGAAAGCCATGTAGTAAGCCAATCCTCCGGACACCAGGTCTGTGACAAGTTCTTAAGCTAAGCTAAGATTTTCTAATGCACCCGGACACTTCTTGTTCTTGGCTGCGAATTCCTCTGCGACCGGACGACAATTCTCCTCAACAGAACTTGTCAGCACGCCTTCGAGTCTCAACGATATGCGACGGTGGTCATAATATGCATATCTTTCCTCGGAGATGGTGGCCATGCGGAAAAGGATCATGAAAACGCCAACGGGCAAATTTTCGGCCGTCTGATTGACGATGATTGACAATGTCTAGCGCGCGAATATCGAGAGAATTGCAATTGCAATTCAGCGGGGCCTTACGGCGAGGCAGTTTAATTCACTTTTATATCAGAAATAAAAGCTCATAAACGGGAATTATGCTACCACGCCTAACTGCTTGAACGCTGGTATGCCTATAGTTGGCGGGACTTCGAACTTGTTTTGGTAATGTGCGAGAACAATCTGATTGCAATGCTGCACAGTAATTGAGACTAAATGATTCTCAAGACGAGAAGTTGCCTCAGACAGTTTGCAGACAGCCGAAAATTTGGGTATAATGATGATGAATTTAAATTTAAATTTAAAATGGTTGAATTTATTGAAATGGTAAACAACGAATGACTGATGAGATCTGCACCAATCTGGTTGCTCTGGTAAAACCGTTGTCTGGTTGACACTAGGAAGCTACCAATTGATCGTTAAGAATTCCGTATAAATGCATACAAAGTTGCTTGCACTTCAAAATGTTGCCTTGTTGTAGGAATGCTGACAGTCTCTAGGATTGCTCAAATTATCCATTTTGCAATCGATAGAGAAACCCGTTAACTAATCATCCTTACAAAAATCAACGCCCGTTTAGTTGCCACTTGTGATCCTCATAGAAGCAGCCATTCTTTAAAGCTGAATATTCAGCGAGAGCTATCGAATCGAGCTTTTTTGAACAAAATAATCACTGGTACCAAATCATTGCACAGTGGGCAAGAACTGATGAAAACTAAGGAAAAAATCTGTAACTTTTGTCGCTTTTAAGCGCGGCTTGTAAACAAGGCCATTTCCGCTTGGAAATTGTCTGGGAAATCGAATGGAATTGGTTTCAATCACGGCACGGATATGGTTGTGGAGTTATAGAGCTTATTTTACCCCACTTCCCCTTCTATTCTTGAATAATTTAAAGATATCTTTGCATGGAGTCGCTCAAGATCAACAAAATAGTGCTAACCCCATGTGAAATTTCCTGGAAAATCGAATAGAAGATGTTTCACTTACCGCTCGGCTCTGTGAACGAAGATATGGCTGGTTTTACCCCACTTCCCCTAGTAGTCTTGAAAAGTTTACAGATATCTTTGCTCGAAGTCGCTCAAGATCAACAAAATAGTGCTAATCCCATGTGAAATTTCCTGGAAAATCGAATACAGGTTGTTTCAACCACCGCACGGTTCTGTGAAGAAAGATATGGCTGATTTTACCCCACTTCCCCTTGTATTATTGAATAATTTATAGATATCTTTGCTCGGAGTCACTCAAGATGAACAAAATAGGACTATTCCTATGTGAAATTTCCTGAAAAATCGAATAGCAGCTGTTTCAACTACCGCACGACTTTGTGAACAGAGAAATGGCTGGTTTTACCCCACTTCCCCTTATATTATTGAATAATGTATAGATATCTTTGGAAGATTGTTTACAAGCCGCGCTTAAAAGCGACAAAAGTTACAGATTTTTTCCATAGTTTTCATCAGTTCTTGCCCACTGTGCATTGGATCAAATATCTACATGTCTTTTACTATAAGAATCACTAGGTGCAACCAGGAGCAAATGGAATCGAAAAGAAGTCATTTTTAGTCTGTTAAGCGTTTTGTTCATTTAAAGTCTGTCCACGTTATATTTCGGACACTTCAGTTTCAGTGAAGATTTTGAATTGTTTCACGGATCACTGAAACGTTTCATCTATATGACAACTGAAACTCTCTAATTTAGGACAACAGGAATCCACCAAACCAGAACTTCGCCCAATAGATCAGTAAGATTAGTAGATAGATACATAGATAGATAAGGTTCTAGTTTAGCAGAAACTTTTCGCAACTAAGAAGAAAGCGAATGGTAAGCTTTTTAGCTTCTGGATTTTGATTGTAAGTGCATAATTTTTTTTTCACGGACAACTTTTTGTTTCGACGACATGGCTAGATGTAAACCCCCAGACAACCACAAGTCGTATAACAATGTTCAAATGTTTAAGTTAAATCGTAAAGTGTGAAAATTTTCGACTTCTGTACGATGTGCAATTTATTCATCGTACTGCGCCACAAACTAAATCGGACATACATCGCTAACCCTTTTAAATCGAATTTGTTATAACATATTCAATCGCATACGATATCAAATCAACTCGTTTAAGAAAACAAACGAATTTGTGCGTATATGGCCTCCACTTTTGCATGTATAAGCCATATCTTGGCATTCTACAAGATTTGTTTACTTACATATATGTTTGTATATCATAAAAACAACTTGCAATATACGTGCATTTTGGTTGTCTGGACCATACAGTATAATAAGAGTTGCCCAAAATTTTAGGTTAACTTATACGCTTCAAACGTTTCAGAAGATGTTCGGCCATTTTTATCGAATACACCCTTTATCTTTGCTGTTGGTATAGATCGGTGCAGATCTGATGTCAAGCGCTATTGAAAATTATCATGGGATGGCTCCAATGGCCGATGATGGTATAAAGCGGCTCTAATCGGAATTTGGGACTTCTATTTAAATGGTTTACAATGCGTTATGCTGCTTTATTTGAAAAAAAAAGTCTTCACCGACAGACTTCTACCGTCCCAATTGTGGTATCATAAAATTTAGAATACTATTTGAAAACATTAATTTTCAAACCATAACTATTTTTTGAATCAGAGAAAATAATAACAAGAAGCTTTCGCGAAGTTTCTGGTGTAGTAGATGAAAGTCAAATATTGTTGAGACTATTAAGCATTTCAAGGTGAAATCAGGCGGAAAAAACATTATCTTCCATGACCGTCTCCGATTTAGATGAAACTTTGCAAATGAATTCGGTATGGGAAATCAAGTTTTTCACAAGGCTATTTTTTCCGATCAGCCGTAAATTTAAGATTTATGAGTGCAGCGCCCAACAAGTTTTAAAATGCAGACACTTATACCTTATTAAACCCACTGGCATGAACGGCAGAAGTAGCGTCAGGCAAATGATAGTTTGGGATTTTGTATCAGAAAATTTCAGAAAAAAACCCAGGCTTTCACAGCAAATACGGTCGATTTGTTGAATGGGTGCTGGAATCCGTTAATTTCGGCCATGTCGTAAGCCAGTTTTTGCACATCGGTCATCATGATCCCGTAGAATCTTTTCATCAAATTCAAGAGATGCTTCACCTCGGAGAGCTCACTTCCTTCGTGGGGGAAGTAAAATACGAAGTGCCCTGCCAGTCGTTGCCATCCAGGGTGAGATAGGTCTCGTCTTCCATTACCACCGCCCCGTCGCGATTCCCTGGGCAAATCGAATTGACCATCTTATTCAGCCGCTTCCGCTGGGTCATTGCCTGCAGCTCCGAAACCAGTGGAGGCGACTCCCGCTTTCTGACATGTATTTTCATGTTCGCCAGGTACTTTTTCACTGTTTGGCCGGTTGTACCGACCTCCCGGCCAAGCGCACTCAGCGATGTAGCCACTTTTCCCTCGGTCTACCTATTAAACATCCTTTGGAGCTTCTTCAAGGTCGTCGTCCGTCTGGAACCGGGCTTTCTTTCGATGCTCTGATTGTAGTCTAATGCCAAGATGTTGTAGATGCCGGGACGCGCGTATCCGGCGTCCGATCTCGACACGGCGGGGTGCCGTTCTTTGAACGCGCACACTTCTGAACGGAGCTGCTTCACTGATTTTGCCATCACGGTTAAAGTTCGCCTTATAGAGCTGCCAAATTTTGTCTGCTGACTCATGGGTTACTATGATTGATGCTGCTAGTTTCGTCAGTGCGGGTGAATGGGTTTACGAAAAATCGGCAATTTTTGCCTCTTAAAGCTGTTTTTTTTTATTTTGGCCTGTTGCCTGTTGAAGTGGCGGACTTGTTCCGTCGCTACAACCTACCCCGCAGTGGGATGTTAGGCAAAGATTGACGTCCATGGTTCGAGTACCATTGGATACATGCCCTTTCGCTCAATTTTCAAAAACATCGTTAATCATCCTGCCTTAAAATCACTGTTCATCTACTCGCAGCCAGGATGTTAGGCAAACATTGACGTCCATGGTTCAGCACTCATTGATACATGCTCTTCGCTCAATTGTCAAAAAACATCTGTTGATTTTCTACCTGCCGTGCTCTGACGGACCTTTCAACGCGTTCACACTTCCATTCTGGCAAATACATTATTATTCACTTGAAGCTTGTTGTTCACTTGGTGCCTCATGGCGATGAGCGAACATCTCCTTCTAAATCATAATCGTTACTCCTCGCACGGAGAATACATAACATAACAATTTAATGTATGAAGTTTTGGCCCAAGCATTTGTGGCCCCCTAGCAGTCCAGATCTTAATCCGTTGGACTATTCAATTTGTTGACGCACGAGCCTGAAAAATATCACACCCTAGTGTGAAAATCCTGAAGTCAACCTTAACACGCACATGGCAGTCAATGTCGGAGGACAACGTACGAAAGGCATGCTCTGGCTTCCGGCGTTGGCTCAAGGATGTTATTAATAAAAATGGAGGACGCATTGAATAAATTTGTTTAAATGGACTTTATAAAGATACCTGCACTTGAAAATGTTGACATTATTGCTTAAATTAGTTGAAAACGGGATTTGAAAGAAATAGAATAAATTTTCGCATTATTTTCTGCCGCACCCTGTACCTCGCGAGTATTACAACTTATGTTGGTGCTTTTATATAATCATCATTCTACGTGGTAGCGAAAAAATGAGCAAAATATGTGATACTTTCACTACTGGTCAGATTCTTGTTCTCACATGTAGGTCTATAGCATGAAATAAGCAGTCCTTCCATCCACATGGTAAAAAAAATTACCTTCGAGAGAATAAAGATGTCCCATCTCTACATGATCACAAACCCATTTATTTTATAGATTGCGATTATCATCAATCTTTTCTACAGTGTCGATCCTAACCTACATTTCCTGAGTAGGTCTTATTGAGGAGAGCAACTTTTCTCAAATCACATGACGTCAACCCGCTGAGTTATTAATTTTGCTTAGTTAGATTAAAAGTCTGGCCCTCTAGAGAATGGTAATAAAACGTTAAGCTCTATGCTTCTTATTTTGGATTTATAGTTACTCACTAGTAACCTTTCAATTCAAAAATGTATGCGAAAAGCAGTGTTCAAGTCATTAAACTATTGTGATCTTCGTTTGCTTTGAGGAACTTATGTGAAACTCGAGTATTACATTCATGATGCTCAAGCTCAAGCTCAATTGTCAGAACGAATACAAATGTCAAAATAGTAAATTTGCTTCAGGAATAGCCAAAGTAATACGAAATGTTTGATTGCATGCATTTTTGCAAAAATGTTACATATGAATATGTTGTCATTCCGATGATAGTAAACCTTTTTGGGTACTGCTATAAAATTGATATAGCGCAGAAGGTGAAGCTTATGAAAAAAAGTTTATGTCAGGCAGATGACAACAAAGAAGGTTTAAACATTATTTAAACAAATTTTTGTCGGCAGCAAAAGGACTTCCATGAACCAGGTTCATAATATGGATTCCAAGCTAACTAGATCGGTGTTCTTACCACTCGACTAATTCGATAAATGAAGTATAAGAAGTGTATCGTAAATAAGCTATCCACAAACTTTCTTTCAAATTATGTTGAAAACCGATATTTTTTTCATACAAAAAATTGATCCTTTATTGTACGAGGGTAAACTTGAACATAATGAAGACCGGGTGAAGTTTAACTTCTTTCTTTAGATCGAATGCTCTTTATCAAGTTCCGGACAAGTGTTGCATCGCATTTTTTGGACGCTTGAGCCCAAATTTTTTTGAACTCCTGCATGTTTCCAGCTGCCTTACCAGTCTTCTTGAAGACCCTCTTAACGATTGCCCAGTAACGTTCGATGGGTCGAAGCTAAGGGCAATTTGGTGGATTGATATTTTTCTCAACGAAATCTATACCCTTTTCCGCAAGCCAATTGAGAGTGGTTTTGGCATAGTGAGCCGACGCTAAATCCAGCCAAAACAGTGGAGGTGTACTATGCTTCTTATGTAAAGGCAACAATCTCTTCTGGAGACACTCAGATCGATAGATTTCCGCATTTATAGTTCCGGTAGTGTAAAAAATGGTTGACTTCAAACCACAGGAACATATTGCTTGCCATACCAGTACCTTTCGACCGAATTTCTCCACTTGAATCGACCTGTCCGCATCGCTCACATCCTCTCCAACGACGGCAGTAAAGTATTGTGGACCTGGAAGGGTTTTTGAGTCCTCCTTTACATAGGTCTCATCGTCCATCAAAACGCATGCATCCGGACGCAGCAAAAGACGCGAATACAATTTCCGGGCCCTTGTTGCTGCGCGCTTCTTCTGTTCTGCACTTTGTTTCGAGATTTTCTGCTTCTTGTAGGTCTTCAGGTGGTTTCGCCTCTTGATACGCTGAATCATTCCGACACTCGTTCCTGCTTTTTTGGCCAAATCACGTATTGACATTGATTTGTTTTTCATGATTAGAGATACCACTTTCTGCTCCAGTTTCGGGTTGGAAGAACCGGGTTTTCTGCCTCTTCCTGGTAGCTCATCCAAAGAATAGTGTTCCCCAAACTTATTAATGATGGTTTTAACACTCGCATGATGAATTCCAAACCGCTTCGCCAATTTTCGCATAGTAATACCCTTCTCACTTAGCCATGTGTCCAGAACCTTAATTTTCACTTCCTTTTCAATACGCGACATTTTGAAAACGCAGAATTTGAACCCCACAAACAAGTAAATAAAAGAAAGCTGAAAGTCAAACACACAGCATGCAGTGTTCAGAGCATAAAAAACCATCACAAATACATGCGTACAACGCAAATGTATGTGGATAGCTTATATTCGATACACTCCTTAGAATAGTCAGAATCCTCTTAATCTTTACCATCATCAAATGTGCTAACTTTATCGGGGACTTGAATAGACATTAGCTTTGATGTAAGTGATTGGAGGCAATGGGCATTGGTATCAATAAAAAGCATTTACTAAATAATTGTATGATTGCGCTGACGTTTTGAAGTATCAAAACTTTATCCTACAACAAATTTTACCAATCCTGATGTTCGATCATGTATGCAATTGGCAACTGACATTTCCATTATTTCAATCTAGCATAACTGAACTAGGTTCTCGTGGCGAACAAGTTTGTGACATAAATATATGTATATTTGATTATAATCGTCTAGAGCAAAGCTCAAAACTTGTCTTTTTCCGTCAAATAAGACGCTAACGAAACATACCTGACTAGTTTTGTTGACGTTTTGCCTTTCTCGAATATGTTTGTTTCTTGAAATACGGAAGACTTATGATGATACATAACTGAAACATAATATACAAACAAGAGTTCAGACGTAAACAAACATGTCCTGGCTAAAAAACCTCAAACACATGTATGGCAAATAAATTAGGCAGCTATAAAAATCGAGATAAAAATTGCATCAAAGGAACACCTTCATGACAAACCTAGTCAAACCACACTGTTATAGATCTTCAGGATTACACATGAAAAATTAAACAGGAATATTTCTGTTTTTGGTGCTACTTGGGAAGAAATCTATTGACTTGATGGACTTATTTAGGTTAACAGGAAATATAGCTCTGTTTAACTTCGTCTAATTTGCCCACAAGCAGAAACAAATCCGTCAAAAATCAACCATGAAAAGATCAAAAAAACTCTTTCCTGTGCAACAGAAAATGGTGCACCACAAATCCCTTCTCCCAAAATCAGCAATAAAAGTGTCTGCAACAGTGACAACATCTTATCATCGACCTCCACAAATGTTCTGAGCCTATCATCCCAATGTAGGAAGCATCTCCAAATGTTCTACACCTCCGTTCCAGACGACGTAGATGGTCATAAAACAAAGCAAAAGAACACAACGTTTGGCGAAAACAAAAAACATACTAACACAAAACTGAATCCTGTCTAGCCAAAAAATCGGTGCCAAAAGCAAGACAGACGTACATATGTGGCCATAAAAGACCTCCGCAATAATTAGCACAAACGAGAAAAGTGTGCTTATTAAAAGTGAAAAATAAACAAAACCATAATCAGCAAACATAAATAAGGTTTTCTGTTTCATTCATTCATGATTTTCAGCATTTGGTTCGGTTTTCCCCTCAAATGGAGATTCTGGTCGTGTTCTGAACGGAGAAGGCAGGAACCAAAATTGCATTCAAAACCAAGTTTCAGACGATTCATCGAACATCCAATGGGTGTCTGTGCGTCGTCCAGCCGTTGCCAAGTGCAAACAAATCCGGCAGGAACATGAAGAAGAAACTTGTTAAATTAGGTGAGGACCAGTTTCAATTCAATTTTACGATGTCCTTTTATGCGCTATGCTTATGATGTTCTTATGATGCTGTCTTCTGCATTTGGCTTGGCAGTATATTCCTAACGTTGTCGTTGACCGTCTTACCGGGTGTGAGACGACATGTAGGGAATTGCGTGGACGCATTTCAAGTGCAAAAATTCATTAGCTGAATCACGTTTCTTCGCGAGACGGGACAGCCACAAATGTATGTAATATACATGAAATTACGGAACACTTTCGCTCCCGCATCCCACCTTTCCTGTGAACTGGACTTGCAATTCTTGCACCGCCAAACCAGTGGAGATATTACGGAGATGCAAACAACAAACGACATCAGACGGCCAGACAACACCAGCACTCATATAAATGCTTTAATTAACTTGGATGAGATAAGTGACACTGACATTGGAAATGCAAGATGAAATCACCTTTCCCTGACCGTGAAGAGATATGGACAGCAATTTATCAAACTTGTCCTGGCTCTAATTGAGGCAACATTATTTAGGAACGGAACGACGACGGTGTGCTCCGTACAGTGACCATATTTTGAAGTGGACGAATCGAATTGAAAAGTTGAAAATTGTCAATTCCCGAAGGACCCGAAAACAACAACTTAGAAATCATTAGCTTAGACATGCAAACATGATTAATTCATCGCTCTAACCAACCGACGACGTCTGCGTCATGTTTTTGCCAAGTCTCAGGTGATTGGTACTTAGCAATTGAGATCAGTACGCACGAGGTCAAAACACTTTTATCTAAGCGTCTGCTGAATTAACTTAAGGATTCTCCACCAGACGGTGCACGATTTAAAATTCTAATCCCGCTACGAGACGTCGAAGTTTCACCCCAAATTTCCCGAAATTCTACAAAGACGTTCGGGTCATCCGTTTGTAGGTATGCATCGCCATTTCGAGGTACGTCTAAACTGCGCACAGTAGATGGGTTGGTATGCTAATCGATGTCTGGATCGGTGAACAACGATTCGGCTTGTGGAATTAATGTTTTCGCGCCTTGGAATTTTTTTTCGGGTCATTATCTATGCATGCGCCAATCAAAACAACCAACAGTGCTACAACTTACTGGTAGATAGTTTATGTGCATGAATTTGACCAAACCGTCTGGCCGAAGCTGAACTGTGTGATCGGACGGGAGTTCAAATTTAATTAGTAGTATGGAGAAATAATCTGCATCGTAAAGTTTGATGCTTATTTATCAAATAATGTTTTTAGAATTATAACCAAATTATGTTTGAGCTTTTCTGAGGTAGCTTTACTCAAAACATGATTTATAGCAGTAGACAGCAGTGCCCAGGCTGCACTACCAGCTAAGTACGCAACCCTTAGCTGGCGGTCTGTGTCATTTCTTAACCCATGGAAGCATTTTAGAAGGTTTCTATTATGTTGGGCAAAAACAAAAATGTGTTCTTAGGTCTGTATCCGCAATAATCCGGACACCTCAAATCATGAATAAAACATAAATTACGCATTATATTTCCGTCGTAGTTGTTTATTTCAGATTCATGGGATGTGTTTTAACAATTCGTGAAGACAAAACATAATTATTCGGTATTTGCATAAAATTTTCAAACTTTGAGCTTAACTCAGTCCATTAGGGTTTGTACAGACTCTTCGGAAATCGTAGAAGCCGTCTTTGTCCAAATTTGCTGGAAGTTTTTAATGTCTTTGATTCCTTGCTTCTTTCCAGAAAGCTTCCGCTTCATCAGAGCCCAATATCTCTCGATTGGTCGTAGCTTTGGGCAATTTGGCGGGTTTGAGGTTTTTGGTACAATGTTCACTTGATATGCTTTGTACCACTCCATCACAGTTTTAGCATAGTGGCATGATGCCAAATCGGGCCAGAACAAAGGTTTTTCTTTGTGACTTTTGATAAAGGGTAGCAATCGCTTCTGCAGACACTCTTTCTGATAAATCTCCTTGTTGGTTGTGCCTGTAGTGACGAAAGATTTACTCTTTTGGCCACAAGTGCAAATAGCTTGCCACACAAGGTGTTTTTTGGAAATTTCGATACCTTCTTCGTTCTGAAATGCTCAGCTGTAGCATTTCTGGCCATAGCAGAATAAAAAGCCAGCCCTGGAAGCTGCTTGAATTCTTCCAGGACATAAGTTTCATCGTCCATAACAACGCATGAAAACTTCGTCAAATATTCGCAGTACAAACGTAGAGCCCGTGATTTTGCTGCCAAGTTCTGTTTGTCGTTGCGATTTGGAACTGTTTTTACTTTATACGACATGATTCCCAAACGTTGTTTTGATTTTTGGACAAATCCAGGCGACATCCCTATTTTGCGAGCCACAGTGGGAAAAAAGTGCCCGAAACGCGAAAGAATTCTACATCTCTGCTCGGAATGAAACGATTTCTGTAAATGTTACCTTAACTTAGAGAAAAATTTCCAAGGAATCGAATGGACGTAGTCTCATTGGCCGAAAAAAACTGCTTGGGGAGCAAACGAGCTCATGTTACTCTGGTTCCCCTAATATTTCCTTGTTGTTCAGACATTTCCTTGCTCGGTGTGACTCAAGATCAACAAAATAAGGCTAGTCCTATGTCAAATTTTAAGGAGAATCGATTGAAGTAGGTTTTGTTCCCGCACGGCTCTGCGAATGAAGATATGGCTGATTTTACCCTGATTCCCCAAACTTTTTCAAGTTTTTCACAATTTTCTTTGCTCGGTGTGACTCAAAATCAATAAAATAATGCTAGTTCTTTGTAAAATTTTCTTAGAAATCGATTGATATTAATTTTATTTACCGCACGGCTCTGTGAACGTAGATATGGCTGATTTTACCCTGATTCCCCTAATAGTTTTGTGTTTATCATAAATTTCTTTGCAAGGAGTTATTCAATATCAACAAATTAAGACTATTCCTTTGTGTTTGCTGAGGAATCGATTGGAATTGGTTTCGTTCACCGCACAGCTCTGTGAACGAAGAAATGATCGTTTTTACCCCGATTCCCCTAATATTTGTTTGGTTATTCAGAGATGGCTATGTTTGGTTTGACGAACAATGGTCAACAAAATCAGGCTAGTCCTATGTAAAATTGCCTGAAAAATTGATAAGAGTTGGTTTCATAATTTTCCTATTTTTGTGTATTTTTGTGTGATTCAGAAATTTATTTGTTCGGTGTGTTTCTACAGCTACAAAATAAAACTAGTCCTATATAAAATTTTCTGGGAAATCGATTGAAATTGGTTTCACCACTCTGTAAATGAAGATTTGACACATTTTACCCTGATTCCCCCAATATATTTTTTCTTATTTCAGAAATTTCATTGGTCGGTGTAACTCAAGATCAACAAAATAATGCCACAATATTTTCGAAATAAAGAAAAAAAAATGTGCTGTAAACATGGCACCGCTCAAACGTCACCTAATGATTTCGTGATAATGCTGTTGAAGTTCTTAGCATTCATCCTGATTCTCCCCGTCTCTTTTACTCACATTTTAACAGTTACCGGTAGCACCTTTCCTTGTTATCTCTTTAACTCTTACCGCAAACAGTAAGGTTAGTTTTCCTTGCAGTTGGCAATGGACGAATGCACTGAATAAACTGAACCAAGTTTATGGGGTACCGTGTCGTCAAATATAAACACGTTCTAAGAATTAACTTACTTCATGACTTATTAATTCTTATACACTTAGAATATTTTACTGTATTCGGTAAATTTTTAACGAACTTTCAACAGCTGAACGTTCAGTAATCAGATTTAAGGTTCGGTAAAATTTGACAAGTTCCGGTAATGTTTTTACCGGAATACTGTTAAATTTTACCAAAATCCGGTGATTCGGATTACCGAACGTTCAGCTGTTGAAAGTTCGGTAAAAAATTACCGAATACTGTAAAATATTCTAAGTGTGTAGTCTCTTAGAAAATGTTAAGGGAATCAGGGTGAAATCAGTCATACCTTCATTAACATAGCTGTGCGGTAAATAAAACCAACTCCATTCAATTTTGGAGAAAATTTGACATAGGACTAGCTTTATTTTGTTGCTCTAGAAACACACCGAGCAAAGAAATTTCTGAAAAACACAATAATATTAGGGGAATCAAGGTAAAATCAGCCATATCTTCCATAGATTCACAGAGCCGTGCGGTTAATCACTCCAATCATTTTTTTCAGGCAAATTTACATAGGACTAGCCTTATTTTGTTGTTTTTGAGTGAAACCGAACAAAGGAATCTCTGAATAACACAAAAATATTAGAAGAATCAGAGTAAAATCGATCATATCTTCGTTCACAGGGCTGTGCGGTAAACTAAACTTATTCCAATCGATTCCTCAGCAAATTTTACAAAGAACTAGTCTTAATTTGTTGATCTTGAGTCACACCGAACAAATAAATGTCTGAACAACAAGGAAATATTAAGGGAACCAGGGTAAAATGAGCTCATTTGCTCCCCAAACAGTTCCGTGCGGCCAATGAAACTACGTCCATTCGATTCCTTGGAAATTTTCCTTCAAGTTAAGGTAATATTTACAGAAATAGTTCCACTCCGAGCTGAGATGTAGAATTCTTTCACGTTTCGGGCACTTTTTTTCCCACTGTGCACCGTTCGAATGGAGAGATTTGTGTTTTTCGTTAATATCCTTTTCACCTTTCGGTCCATGACAGGATCAGCGCGTCCAATGTTTTTGTCACTTCTCGGTTTCCTTTCCACCGTCAAACGTTCCGGAAATGATTTGAGCACATCGTGAACAGTGGATTTAGGCAAATCCAATGTTTTTGCAAGGTTCCGTATTGACAAGTCAGGATTTGCCGTACGCCCGTATCAAATTCGCTCGCGCACTTGTTTTTCTTTCATCGCCATCTTGAATACTAAACATGAAATGTAAACATCAATCAATAGTCTTTTTCATCATAGACTCTCAGCTATATCACAGTGAAATTTTTCATTCCTACGTGCAATATTTCAAAAGTTACAATGATTTGAAGGTGTACGGATTAATGTGGATACATATTTTAGAAGCAGATGAGCAGGCCTAGAACAATCGGATTCGTTGAAATAATGAATTTCAACAGAGCGGTAAAACTACTGCTGCAAGCAAAAGCAAGCTCAAACATTGAAATTGTTTGCAATCCTTCATACAACAGACCTGACGTCAGCGATATCTGTCTTTCACTTAGATGACATCTTGAGTAATTCATGATCAGGGCCTAAAAACCAAATGAAAAAAAAGAGTTTAATCGAGTTTAATTAGAAGGGCAATTCAAAATTCTGAAACCAAAAACTCAACGAATGGGTAATGGGATGTCCTACAGCCCACGTTTCTACTGCCTCTGGTCACCCCCACACAACATACATCTATATGAAACCGACATTCAGCGGTTCGCGTTTTACAACAAACATAGAGCAGTACATCATGCTATGAGGGGGATGACATTCGCACTCTTGCAGAGCTAAGGTCCTGTATTTTCACCTTTAAATTTTACTCTATGAAGTTGAAACTAATTAGGTCTAAAACATACAAAGGATACGTAGCTGAATTCCTCTTGATAGCTAATCCGAAATGTTCAAATAGGCAGCTAGCAACGAGCAGAATCTGTTACCTCGGCCAATCACAAAACTGAGTGGAAGGAGTTGATCAAAATACAATTTTCACTTGTTTAAACTGTATTTTACATGAAAAGTAAAACTCTGCAAAAATGACAACAGAAAACTTTTTCGCGCACGCACTGTTCATTCGTCGCCATTTTGAAAACTTTTGCACACCTGATGAAATCAACTCACAGAGTGTTAACAATATACATTACTACATTAAAATGTGTCTACGAAAAAGTTCTAATCAATTTTCCCATCGTATCAAAAGTTAGAGCAATTTGAGTGTGTATTATATTAACAGATATTAACCGGTACACCCTCTACCCATTCAAAACCAACCCTTAAAAACATATACGCTATGCAATGCTAACAAAAACGTCTAATAGAATATATGTTCACCGGCTTTACCTATCTACCTATGTTCCACATTCATGTCAATCAATTTTCCCATTTTACTAAGTGCCATCGACGAGACCCTTGTGCTCTACTATCGGTCGACATTTGCCCGTCAGAAAAATGTCCAGCATCATCTCTTTTCTTCTCACCTCTCCTTCTTTTCCGTGGCGGGCCAGTAGTCTAGCGATATACCTACTGCTTGTAAATTGATAATAGTGTTTTAACTCAATCAGTGTAATCGTGTTCAATGGGTCGGAATGTTTATATTCATCAAGACATGCATGTCAAAGCTATTAATTGTAAATGATTTGACTTTTTCAAAGCAGACAGCGTCACGCAGCAGCATATAAATGAAGAGGAGACGCATAGTACTTCACCTACTCTGAGCGGGCGATAATTGGCCAGTTGGCATCGGTGTCGTCGGTCCCAGCGATGTTGAGTCTACTAGAGCGGTCGCTCTCAACAGGATAATCGGCGCGTTCTATTAGGGTTCATTTGCCTAAAATTATCGGAACCAAAATTAAGCTCAATCAGAGTAAGTAAGTATGAGTCCAGTACAAGCTGTTTTCTTCTAGTTTTGCAAGAAAATTGCTCCCAAGCTGTGCGCGGTGTGGTAGATAGATTAAAGTAACTACACATAGATTCGTCTGGTCTGGTCTGGTCCAATAACAGATTTTGTCTCTATAGTGTGACTGATTTGGGCAAGAGGAAAGAAATGGCAGACACAATGTTAACTAGAATGTTGACGCGGCCGTTTTGAGTGATGATAACTATGCAAATTAGGCGACTACTTTCTATCAAATTGAGCTCTTTACTGGTTTGAGTACGGCTATATCTAGAGCATTCTAGTCACCGGTGTCAGTGAACTTGTTGAGACGAATCTCAGAGTTCATTGGTATCATTTTTATTTTGACGGTTTACTTTTGCCATCCGGAAAGGTATAGTACTATGTTTTTTTTTGTATCAACAAATAACATAAAATCCTACAGATGCACACAATGTTAAGGATGAATATTATAAATATTATGCGATAGATGATCATAATTAGCAACACTCGTTTCTGAACGAAGTCACAAAGCAAGCACTTGACAAATTAAAGTCAAAAGCTTTGTAACAATGTTTTAAATTGGAAATATCATTCTTATCAACATACACGCAAAAAAAACCATAGTAAAAACTACCATTTCGAGGGTTTAATTAAGCGTAAACACCAACATTATTCACCTGACTATTAATGCGTTTGATTTTACCATAGCTGCGATTAGATCAACCATGATGCGGTTGATATCAATATGAGGTCTATCAAATATACCACAAATTTTGAAGATTGTACCATAAACGAAGTAAATTGGATTGAAATTTCATATCTAGAAAATGAGAAGAAAGATTAGTATTATCCAAAAAAAATCCAACTACCTTTATTGCTTATCTTGACAGGTACGCGTATGTCATGGTAGTTTTGAAAATAGACATAGTCGGGTGGTAGTTTTACTGATAGTTTCTACTACAAGATTTTTTTCAGTTTAGGAGTGAACAGCAATTTCCGCTAGAACCGCAAATTTTATATGTCCGATAGTTTTCGGCAGGCTATCAAATTGTATAGAAGTAGCTTGAAATTGAGCGTAGGCCTTATTGTTTAGCAGGGAATTGATTTCTGTCACATGTAGGCTTTAGGAAGTGTAAAAACAGAAATTTCCCATCGTTAAAACTGCACTGTGCCATTGGCGCTATTTGAGCTCGATCAAGCGCGTACATTTTTGCCAGTCAAGGTGGCGGATCCGTTCCTGCCTTGACCTACCCCGGGGATGTGTGGCAAAAGTGTGTGCGTTTGCTTCGAAATGGTTGAACGTTTTACAGATGCTAAACAATGGTTTGATAGCACCGTTGTTTGTGTGAGAGGTTGGAATATAATAAAAGTATGGGAAATTAGGGTAACCAACCTGATTTGGACCCCTACATATTTTGGAGCCTTTGCATATATTTGCCTCCTGTACTTTGTAGTTTCTCCAAATTCGTTGAGTTTGGAGCTGTAATAATATTCTTTGAGTTGTTTTCTATGCCTCAAGATCATTAAATCGTCTCAAAATGTTTTTATTTATTCAAAATTTTCACATTTCGTCGTTTTCCAAGAGGACTCGGTATAGGTGAATCTTTTCCAATTTTGTTTTTAATTTTCATTTCAATGATTTTATGTTGTTCGTCTCAGTTTATCTGTATGTGCAAGATTTTTTTTACGTGTTTATTAAGTTTGCTTCTTAAGAATGAATTTACTTATAAAGTAATAAATAAAGGGTGTCCAAAAAAAACATCGTAACTATTTTTGAACTGACTGATTTTGGACACCCCTAGATTTAGTTTTTGGCAGCTGTTTGTTTATCAAGTGAGAATCATTGGAAGAGCGAAAAAAAATGAACAGGTAGGTCGATTGTATTATTTTCATCAGATTTTTGATCAAATTGGTAAGTAGATCAATCAATATTGTATGAATTTATTGCTCTTGAACGTATTGCTTTCATCAAGTGATACATAATAGAAAACACGACTCAAAAGCGGAGAGTAGCCCCCTCGGAGGAGCCAATTGATAATTGGGAAAGTTATGGCAATCAATTTTGTTTTTATCCTTTGAAAATATTATGATTGTTTGCAAATAAATTCTGTTTTATTCGCTACAAAAGATTCAAAGTATGTTTATTTTGATCACCATATATTTTTCGTTTTACTAATTTTGCAAAAAAAAATTTTAATGAACAATTTTAAGATCGTCTTTGGTTAGTTGCATATGTTTTGTCCTGTATGTTAACCCGTCCTGAGTTGATCGCAAGAGGTTAGCAGCAAAAATAGCGTTAGAGATGGAACGACAAACGCTGAGCAAATATAGGCTCATCAGATTCCAAAGACTTACTTAATTCGGGAGGTTTATAGGATCACTCCAAAGTAGCCACCGAAAATAAAAGCGAATGAATCTCCGCTGGATATAAATTATGCGGTTAAACCATTATTGTTGGATCCCATTCTACCAAGCAATACTCTAAATTTGAACGAACCAGTAAGAAAAATATTTCACCTATTTTTACTGACATATGACGATTGACGAGATATAAGCGAAGCCAACTAAATTGGAGTCCATGAAAACCTAGGACCTGCCAGCTCAGAGAGAGATGACCTCTTATAAATTTATGATTGCTATGATACGGGGGTCGTTCCAGTGTTGCCCGATATGTTTACACAGTAATTCCATTGAAAATAATGTAATTAAAAATATAATCAAAATTCGTCGATATTTTTTTAATACTTGGTGATATTCAATAAAGTAAACGTTTAACAATTGTCAATATTTTAAATGAAGAGGTTGGTGAATTTGAGGCTCTACGAATACAAAACTGCCTTAAAGGGAAGAATTTGAAAATTGAGACCCAGATGTGACACGTCACTGTGACCACAATTTATCGCTTTGCACTTCATTTCGAACTGATTTAAAATAAACCACTGCGAAAGTGAAGTTTTATTTCCGTATTTGTTCAGTTGTCCCAAACGAAAAAAGTGAAAAAGCAGTGACTAGCAACACGGCCAAACCAACAACAAGCTGACCGCTTGTAACGTAACTCAACGGAGGCGGTAGAGGCGGTTGTCACAGCGACCAATAAAAAACGGGCTTTTTTGACAGGTAAATGGTCTTGTTTTTGCACTAACAGCTGGCAGGTCCTGTCTTAGATGAAAACCAAGTCCTACTAGTTTGGCTACTGCAACGTCATGGTTACTTCGATTGAAAGCAGCCAAGAGGTCGGTTCAAACGATCATAAAAGTCATAGGCTTACCTCCCTCCCAGACAACCAGAAGTCGTATAACAAGGTACAAATAGAGTAAGTCAAAATCACATGTTATGTTGACTAATGTAGATCTTCTCACGTTCTAGTTAAGTTCTAAATAATGCAAATTATCGACTAGTCTATGTTTTTTCCCCATGAAATTTGGTTTCTATGGAACGCGGAGCAGGCCAGAGAGGAAGTTTTTGTTTGCCTAACTGGCATGACACAAAGTCGATCATGAAGTGCAAACATGGTGCAGTTATGTGTAGAACGGCAATTCAGAGTGTGTATAATGTATTGTAAATTGTGATGAAATTGTTGGTGATATCGTAACACGTAACTTTGAGACGATGGTGGAAACGTACATCAGACTTACGGCTGAAGCTGGTAGGATTGGGCTTGTGATTAATGCATTGAAAACAAAAAACATGAAGGGAAGAGGCTCACAAGAAGACAATGTTATAGTACGTTCACACTACAGCTTATATTACGTGATAAAGAATATCTTTATATCAACTGACACATTATTTCCAGTGAAAACTAGATATATAGTTGCTGATATCAAGATACTCTATATCACGTAATATAAGCAGTAGTGTGAACGTACGATTAGCCCTTACCGCGAGTTTATATCAGCGGTGATAAAATTGAGGTAGTAGACGAATTCATGTATTTGGGCTCATTGGTGACCGCCGATAACGACACCAGCAGAGAAATACAAAGCCGCATTATGGCTGGCAATCGTGCCTACATTGGACTCCGAAGGACGCTGAGATCGAACAAAGTTCACCGAACTACAAAGATGACCATCTACAAGACATTAATTAGACCGGTAGTTCTCTACGGCCACGAAAATGGACATTGCTAGTGGAGGAGCAACAAGCCCTTGGTGTCTTTAAACGGAAGGTGCTACGTACGATCTTCAGTGGAGTGCAGATGGTAGAGGAGGTGAATGAACCACGGATTGCATCAGTTGCTGGAAAAACCTGCCATCGTACACAACGCTAAAATCGGTCGACTACGTTGGGCTGGGCATGTTGTAAGAATATCTGACGACAGCCCAATTAAAATGATTCTCGGAAACGAACCGACGAGTACAAGAAGAAGAGGCGCACAACGAGGAAGTGGATCGATCAAGTAGAGGACGAACTGCGAACCATCCACAGACAGCGAGGTTGGCGAGGTACAACCATGGACAGAATACAATGGAGACAACTTCTGTGTACAGCAGAGGCCACACCAGCCTTGGTCTGATTGGTAAAGTAAGTAAGTCTATCTTGTCCCACTCGTTTTGGAATAGTTTGAACAAAGTGTATTGTAGGCAATCGTAAGAACTAACTCGTAAATGTGGTGCCTACATGGTAGGACCAGCCAATTTCATTTTAGCAAACAATCAAGTATGACCGTGGTTACTTTTTTGTTGCCAGAATTAACACGTGTGGTATCGCAACATTTTCCGATTAGGATTTTATCCAAATCCCAGGACCGCAGGCTTGCAAATACTGCTTCCGCCCGTTTTTCTCCCGTTCCAGAATGATGAAGAATACTAATTATAATATGTTTTCCAAAGTCTGAGCTACAATGTTGTGTTTTTTGGTTTCTCTTTGTTTGAACATCCCTACTTGGAGTCGATCAATAATGAAAACAGTAGGTAAAGGGTTCCACAGTTCAATTGCATCACTTTCAATAAGCTGTAACATTTCGCCCTTGGGTTGATTTCAACGAAATTTTGGGTGAAATGACCGCAGTGTGTATTGTATACACTGCGTGAGTTTCATTGTGAAATGTGTCATAGTTTCGAAAATGGAGTCGAGGGAACAGCAAGTGCGCGAGAACATTTTACACACGCACCTCGACAACCCACTTCTTTCGTACCGAGCCATCGGAAAGACGTTGAAAGTTCACCAGTCTACAGTGTCTCTTGTCATAAAACGTTTCGGGAAACGTTTAACTGTTGACTGGAAGAAGGGGAGTGGTAGAAAAGTGTTCCGTACTGTGTGAAGGATCACAAGCGAATAGTTGCTGCCTTTAAACACAAACCCAACTGTTCCGTTCGGGATGTCACGAGAAAGCTGCACTTGACCAAAAGTTTTGTGCAGAAAGCCAAGAAACGTCCCGGGCTCCGTTCATTCAAGTTCAGGAAGCTCCAAACCACAATGAAAAACAGAATAGGACAGCTAAAACACTTGCGCGTATGCTGTACAAACAAATGTTGACGAAACCACACTGCTGCATCATGGGCGATGAAAAACACGTAAAAGCGGACTTCAAACTAATTCCCGGCAACCAGTATGTGACTGCCAAATACAAGTTCGATGTTCCAGAGTCTATTAGGAAACAGAAAGTGTCAAAGTTCCCCAAGAAATTCATGATTTGGCAAGGGATTTGTTCGTGTGGTAAACGGAGCAAGCCTTTCGTGGCTACTTTCACTGTAAATGGTCAAGTATACATGAATGAATGTCTGAAAAAACGACTGCTTCCATTTCTCAAAACACACAACGTTCCTACATTTTGTTGGATGTACCTAGCCTCTTGTCACTACTCCAAGGATGTTCTGGAGTGGTACAAGACGAATGGTGTCAATTTCGTGCCGAAGGATCTTAATCCCCTAAACTCTCTAGAGTTGCGGCCAATTGAAAAATATTGGGCTATAATGAAGCACGAATTTCGTAAGCATCCAAAAGCTGTCACTATAGAACAGCAAATGTTGAAGTCAAGGTTGAAAGCGGGGAAAAATGTCGGTTCAAGCGTTGCACATAATCTTATGCTTGGTATTAAGATGAAAGTTCGGGCTGTTGGATTTGGTAAAGAAAAACAGTGAAATAAAAATACCTAAACCAAGATTATACATTGTATTTTATTCCCTGAATATTTCAGAACAATCGGTTGAGAGACTTGTTTTTGTGGACGAGTTTGAAGTGATGCAATTTAACTGTGGACACCCTTTAGTTTGGGGATCGAACAAATCAGCATGGTGTTTCTTTGCAACTGTGCCTTCCCCGAATGAGGCACGGGATGGCAAATATGGGACGAGCGAAGGAGGTATGGGGGGCAAATAATTGCTTTTGTAATTGAGAATTCCAAGTAAAGCTAAAGAAAAGTTAAACATCGTAGTATCTAAAACTGAAATTGTTAACAACCTTCTAGCTATTTTTACAACTGTATGGAATTGGTCAGTATCGTCTTTACCGACGATTTTCTTATCTTTTTATCACCGCTTACTTTTCTTAGACAGCTCGAAAATTGGAAGTAGGCTCTGACTCCGAATGGACACGTTTTTCCTGTGGTGTCATTTTTTCCCGAAAATTTCGTAATTTTCTAAGTAGCAAAAGATTTTTAATTGATTTCAAAGTGTATTGAAGATGATCGTGTTCCAACGAGCAGTAAGCATCCTCGTTGTTTTCATGGAGATAAAAGTTGCATTCGGGATGAAGCTTTCATTTGCAAGAGTAGTGAAGCGATCTTGAGTATCGTACTTTACTTTGTATCATAAAAAATAATAACTTCTGTTGGGACTGGCCCAAAGACTGGAACTTTCATAGTAAGGTTGTTCTTGGGCCGACAAAAAGACTCGATTTTCCTGTTTCAAAAGTACTAAAGATTGGTGGTAATCCATGCATTGTTTAAAAAAGCCAGTTTGGTACTAAAAAGGATCGCCCCAAGCATCTTTATAAATAAACTGTGAGTATTCTTCTAATGATACATATTTAAATATGCAGTGATATTACCCTAGTCGGCGCTCGTATCCTCTGATATATTTCATTAGAACGGCCACTTATGTCCCGTAGGTAAAAGCCGTGGTGACAGATTTGTAAATTATTCTTACAACTAGTCAACTCGGCTGATTGCATCTAAAAAAAATCCATAGTTGAATGCGTCACTTGGACCGTTTCTTAACGTGTCGTTAATGTTGCTCCAAAATAATGCAGTGGTCTTGTTACTTCCTAAGAATTGTTACTTCGTCGACAACCTCATTGTTTGGTTCACGTGTTAAAACTAAATTGAAGTTCATCGTTTCAAATTGTGTTGCATCGTTTAAAGCAAGTTTCAGATTGAATTGTAATTATAGAGTCAATTATTTCAATTGCAAATCCAATTGATTAAGAGGGAGTTGAAGTTTTGGTCCTCCCTTAGCTCAGTCAGTAAAGGCGCAGCTACAAAGCCACACCATGCTGGAGGTGACTGGGTTCGATTCTCGGTCTGGTCTAGGAATTTTTCGTTAAGGAAAATTTCTCGACTCCCTGAGCATAGCGTATGATAGTACTTGCCACACAATCATACTAATGCAAAAATGGTACCTGGCATCGCAAGCTCTCAATTAATAACTGTGGAAGTGCATCTAGAACACTAAGTTGAGAGCAAGCAAAAGGCTAATTGTGAAAGCAATAAGCTTGAAATGCTAAAGAAGATGAAGTTTGCGTGTGTGTTACCGTGCTTTTGCAATTAATACGTTTGATTTGCTGTTTTTTTTACCACAAAAACAGTTTTCAAAACACATGTTTTCTGGTCTTCTGAGTTAGAATTGCCGTCTTAAAAATATTACGATTTACAGATTGTTGGCCTTTTTTAAAACATGAGTTATCCTTTACAATTGTATTTATCAGCAGATCGTTGACGTTACCAAAACATGCACTTTCAAAACTACTTATTTACACTCAGTAGCAAAAAAAAGCCGAGCAAAATTTTGCTCCCAAATAACGTCTTGTTCAACGTTCTGTAACATTGTCAATTATCAATATTTTTGGCTGAAAATTTCACAACACTATAATTAATAGATATAGACCTTAGATGGCCAAAATTTCATGTTGATAAAATTTATAAACTTGAAGTTATCGTAACATATATGAAAAAAGTCATTTTTGGACATACCAATTTCAAAAATCCGTATTTCTGTGAAAACTTTAGATAGCGTAATAAAATTTCCTCCATAGCTTAGAACAGTACAGAAAATAATGTGGTAAAAATTGAACTATTTCCTACAAGTGGTTTGGACTACAGCTGGCATCAAAGTTGACGCACCAACGTGAGTATTTCCCATTTTCACCCAATATTGGCCTTGCTGAAATATCGGTGCAAAAAATAAGCCGAGGTGAATTCATCTTATTAATACGCGAGATTTGTTACGCGTGAAATATCCCAAATGACTAGTGTAACCCACGAAGAACTTTAAAAATATGGCATTCAGTATGTATTGGTTTGTGAAAACTACGTTTACAGTATTATATAGTACGATTATAGATTTATCATAGAAAATTTCAAGAAATAGTTCAAAAAGTGATCGAAGTCACCCCGTTTTACGGTACTTATTTTTCTGCCGATATAGAGTCCGTGTTTTTCGCGAAGTAAATTATTCCGGTGAATGTTTAGCGGCTTGTTATATTTTTAAGTATTATTCTTTCTGTGTAATCTCTGCGTTATGGAATCAGTTATTATATTCAATGAAGAAGTTTTTCAACTAGGATTTTTAAAAACGACCAAATCTGCTAGTGAACTTTGTTACGTTACTTTTTCTCTGTTTCCTGATGCGCTGTACATTCGGCTTAACATGGTCAACTTCACCGCTGCCATGTATGCTGGATCTGGCGTCGCCTGTGGTGCCATGTATGATGCAACTAGAAGCCTCAATCCTCTGACAAGTTATCTGTCAGCGCCCGTACTTATATTCTTAAACATTCTTCTCTTTTCAGGCGCTAAAACCATTAGCCATATGGGGCAAAGGACATAGTTAATCCTTAGGTTCCATTCATTTGAAGAGAAATGGAGCATCACTTAACTTTCTTTGACTAGGTGCTCCCAACGACCATTTTTAAAGAAATTTTATGCACACGAAACAGGACATTCTGTTTAACTATTCTCTCAAACTATTCATTTCCATTTTCCTTTGATATCTACTGAAGGCTGTCTTCGTAAGGTGGGTACCACATCCTCCCTTTCTCCAACGGTTGGACGAGGCAAGGTGAGTGATTGAGGAGTGTCTTCGTAGAGATTCTTGCTTGAAGAAACGTATCCGTAATTTTATACGTTCATGGTGACATGCAATGACTTCAACGAATTATTCCTCATCGTAGCTCCATCCACGAGGCGTGTAAATGTACTAATGCTAATGCTGATGCTAATGCTAATGCTAATGCTAATGCTTACTTTGCTTAGACAGCTCGAACAACCATTTTTAATGAGCGCCATCTACGACGTTTAACCTATTTTTTGCGTTACTTAGATTCCTCCATAGAATATACATACATGGGTCTAAATATCATGACAAAAACAACTTAAATTGCATTTCATTCAAATACATACGCAATTGTTCAGTATAGAATTGAGGCCCAGTTCTGAACTAAAACACTCACAAACCGAACAGCGATCGATCGGTCCGTTTGGAGTTTTATCCTAAGGAAAAATTAAAGTCACTCTTCCTCTTGAACCCTAGATCCCTATCCAACCGATCTAGTGGCTTAATAGGAAAATATGCCAGACCACTTTTTCACACTTGATCCAATGAACCGAACAGGCGACGGCAGTAATTTAGCTGCATATCCAAAAACCGAAAAAAAGAAAAGAAAAGCAAAGTAAAATAAGAAGGCTCTAGAATGTGAAATGGCTGCAGTCGCGGCAAAACTAGACACTCACGCCGGGGACCTTGAACGGAAGTCGAATGTCTCCGCGTGAGTCTAGGCAAATTTGTGTTGTTATGAAAGTGCTGCTCAAGCGCATCATCGTCATCGTCCGACGGCGGCGGCGGTGGCGAGCTGGAGATGATTAGATTGACCGCGCAGGGCCATTAGCGCAACGGTCGTCGGTCGCAAATCGGTAGGCGTTTGTCTAGGAAGAGTCGTTTGAAATGCGCTAGACGAAAAATGATAATACGACTTGGAATGGCGAGGATAGCTAGTTCTCTACACACGCTGAGTCAGAGTTTTATTTTGACTGGGTTTTCGCCGAATTGGGCAGCATAATTGAGCGGCTAGACAAACGAATACTAGAGGATGGCCAATAATAAAGTCTTCAGAAGACACACTCGAATCAGTCAGGAATTGGTGAATGACGAAAACAAATTCATTTGGAAAGGTTAAATTGATTATCATTTGATTCAATAGAGCAACTTTGCTTGATGAAATCCAATACAGAAACGTGAATTCGACGACCATCACGAGTTGACTCAATTGGAAGAATCAAATTTTTCGCCGACGCATGTTTGACAAACGCAAAACACGAAAAGTGCGTGCTAAAAATTGATCCAAATTTGTGCGTTAACTAGCGTTTCCTGCTTAGACACAATGGCAGCGGCGTTTTTTAATGGAACCTTTGAGCCACAACACGAAAGCTAGGCAATGGGTGTGAGAAATGTCTAGCTGACTTCGGCGAATGACTCGAGTGTCGCAGCATGTCTTGAGAGATAAGCAAACGAAATACCTTCTGATCTCTGGGGGAGGACATTTTATTTTTGCACCCAAGAATTGCTCCAATTGCCCGATCTAACGATGAAATATTTGCTGTTTCCTGTTATTGCTAGACTGATGACAGTCTAGCCACAGTAGATTACTTAATGCTCCCGGTCTAGACTACTAGACTGAAGTGTACAACAATTTGGCTATTTTGTTGCCTGGACTTCAATTATGCTAATCGGTTGTATGACCGATAGATCTGCACGTGAGTCTGCCAGTCCGCGCGCAGGCTGCGTGTGAACTGAAAGGCAATATTATATCCACTATTGGTCGAACTATCAGCGCTGAGCGAGATCACCAACATATCGGAGAATCTACAGCAGTACCTTGAGCTAAGCGGCCACGACGACAACGACGACGACGACGGCGGCGACGGGTGGGTTATGCTGTCACGTGTTTCTAACGCCGCGGAAAAAGCAGCATGTAAGTGAAGGCGCGAGGAAAACTGGGAATCCGCTCATCCCGATTTACATAGCCTAGAGAAACACGGCACAGCCACATACGAATGCGAGAACGCCGCCGGTATTCTCCGCTCTCGCTTTGTTGGATCGCGCAATCATATATCGACCGTACTGGTCCGACTGCTGGAGGGAAGATCATTCTGAAGAGGCTTAAAGGGTTCGGATGAAAATCGACACTTTTTGCTCTGATGATGGTTTGGCCAATACTTGTCATTGTTGGACATGGATATTAATCATAACTGAACTCAACATTAAAGTGTGATTTGAGTTGCAGTGTTGAGCTGCAAAGTTGCAAACTTGAACTGTTGAACTTGATCTCATACTTTTAGCCCTTCGGTATGACATTTTCTATTCGTGATTTTGACCTTACTAACCAAATGTATGATCACGAGTATTTCCAATGGCCTTAAAATTTGATAAATTCCTTGTTTCATAAAAATTAGTTTTCAAATTGAAATATTTATGGATTTTATGATAACTTTACTGAATTCAAATTCACAAGTAGAAAACAAATAGACTAAATCAGCCACTGACATTCTAAAACAGTATCAAACCATTTTAAATTTCATCCTCTCGGTTTCTACGGTACGGTGAGCTTCGGTAGCTTTATTATAAATAGTGATTAAAGTGCCAATAATATCTCGTGAGTCTTGTACAGCCTAAATTTAAAAAAAAAACAAATCCTTACTGAATACCTAAATAAAAATAAAAATTATATTTTCTAGATAAGTCATTGGAATAACTTGAATACAAATAAGATTTTGGAACTCTAAGTAAGTGGATGAACTTTTTCTTAGCGTATTAATTACTAAGGTCTTACAGTTAACTTAGACTAAGTAGAGGTACTAAAAACAGTTGCCACAGGCTTAAGAGAAGTACCATCTGACAGATAGTTACTGAATTGTAAGTATACGTTTATTATAAGCGAGCTTCTTATTCTCTTAACAATTTTACAATTATAAGATTTAAAAAACAATCAGTAGTTTTTATGCAATTTCAATTTGAAGAGAGCTAGTTGATGTATGTACTATCGAGGTATACCTGTATATATAAATGAATTTCTGTCTGTCTATCTGAACCTTGTTGACTCGAAAACTGCTGAACCGACCATCGTGAAATTTTTATGGCGGAGTTTTTGTGGCCGGAGTAAGTTCTTATGATAGTTAGAGAACCCTCCCTTCCCTGAAAAGGAAGCTTCCATACAAATGAAACACAAATATCTGCATAACTCGAGAACTAATCAAGCAACCGACCAACGAAACCAAATTTGGCATGTGAGAGTTTTTGGGAGCAATACATTTTTCTATGGTAACTCGAGACCCCTTCCCTCTTTGAAAAGAGGGGTCTCATACAAATGTAACACAGATTTCTGCATAAATCACGAACTAATAAAGCAAATGAAGACTCCTCTCCCCTCTGGAAAGAGGGGGCACTCATACAAATGAAACACAAATTGCTACATAACTCGAGAACGAATCAAGTAAATGGAACCAAATTGGCATGTACGATTTTTTGGAGGCACATTTTCTTCTCGTCTGTAAAGGGGGCTATCATACAAATAAAACAGAGATTGCTGCGTAACTTACCAACTAATAAAGCAAATGGAACCAAATTTGGCATGAGGGGATTTTGGAGACACGATTTTTTTCTATGGTAGTTGGAGACCCCTCACCCATCTGGAAAGAGGGCGGGACTTTCATTTGTGAAGGGAAGAAATGTTCTTGTGCTGATTCGAGACCCCTCCCCCTCTAAAAAAGGGGAGCTCTCATACAAAAGAAACACAAATTTCAACCAAACATGAGAATTATCCAGGCAACTACAAAATGTATATTTCGAGGGTAAGAAGCATGTTCTGATAGGATATTAAACCCCTTCTTAATCAAAAGAGGGGGATTCTTGAGCTACTTGCAGTGCTACATTAGGCTTTGTGCACTAATTACGTAACGCAAAAAACCGGGTTTTTGGACCCCCTCCCTCCCCTATGTAACAATAAGTAACGCGTGACCAGACTCCCCCCTTTAATTACGTAACGCTCATGGACCCCCCCCCCCCATTTCTCAATTGTGATAAAATCATCCCAAAAACTGTGATTGTAGTTGTTTTGATGTATAATTCTAATATACCTGAAATGAGTAAAGATTGCAAATACCATTCATTTAATTTCATTTAAGTATCTTAAAGCTAATATAAAGATTGGGAAAAACATTGCACTCATTGTACTGCATTTGTTCAGGTAAATGAATGTTCTTAAAACTGTTACAAATATTAGTTCAACAAGTTTATTCAAATGTTCTAAGTTCTAACAGAATATCATTATTGATTCAGAAAATAATTTGGTAAAATCAACAATCAGCAAAAAATTCAACAAAATTTCTTATTATTTCAATGGTTCTAATATAAAAAAACAACCGGTTTGGTCGAATCAATGCAAAGGTGCCTCGTTTCCAAAAAGCTTATTTTTTTATTCAACAATAAATGCTTTTTGTTTTCAATAGAAATGTCAACGAAAATTGTTGTTGGTTCAAAAATTAATAAATATTATGGGTACGCCGTGAGACAACAATAAAATTTGTTAAATCTATACAGAACAATATATTTCGTAGCGTGTAGATGTGAGATTTATGGAAAATTGCGCCAATTTGTGATGCAAATCGTCATAAGATACCTTTCGTTTAGTAGATCACATTTAAATAGTACACTGAAAATTTTACTATTTATTTGTTCTTTCTACGAAGCTGCCTTCGTATCAAAAGCCACACGCACAACTGTCAAAACAACAAAGCATTTGTTGATACAAAAAGAACATTCGTTAATTCTTCTAAAATAATACAAATAGCTACGGGTAATTTGTTACCAATATGTGGTTGCATGAACGACTGACAGTTCTACTGTATCGGCTCAAAATATATTTGAAAAAAAAGGGAACCACGAGGAGTTTTTCTGCTCTTCACGAAATTAATTTTGTGCATTGTACAAAAAAGGTGTAATGATAGCGTTTTGTTAGAAGACAAGCAATATTAATGTTTCATATAATTTACGAGACATTTGTTATATGTGCATAATCCATGTTTACGAAACAAGTGAAAGCTAATTTACGAAAATTAATTATCAGTGTGCGTCTCCATTTGTCGAAGCTTTAGAATTTGGTCAGAAATCAAAAGAAAGACTTAATCCATTTTCCTTAAAATTTTAGATGCACCACTTGGCCATAAATGTGTTTCTATTATGGCCACTCCCATAAGAAACACATGCAATTGGCCATGAAAGGAACCAAAATTTAAAACTATGGCGATAATTGGTGCAGTGTACCAGTTATGGCAAACGTCATTAATAATACAAATATAAATCCTAGAGGGTTTGAGCTGTTTAGTGGAATACTTGTAACTATAAATTAGAAGAAAAATTAGTAATCTCCATTTAATTCCAACTACTAACTAAGATAAGCAAAGGTAGTTGGAATTAAATGGAGATTACTAATTTTTCTTCTAATTTATAGTTACAAATATAAAGTTTTGGCTCAGTTTAGAAATTTTTATTCAAAATATAGATTGAAACCATTCATTTGACGTATTTCTCAGAATTTTTAAACGTTCTCAACTAGTATAAATTAACCCTTTTCTACTTGATGTAGTAGGAAATGTTCGCTCATCACCATGAGGCACCAAGTGTGGACAGTAATGTTTGCTAGAATGGAACATATGAAGAGAAAGTGTTGAAAGTCCCGTCAGTGTACGGTAGGTTGGAAATAGAATAGAAGTATTAAAAATTGAGCGAAAGGGCATGGGTCAAGTAGTGCTCGAACCAAGGACGTTACTTTTGCCTAACATCCCACTGCGGGGTAGATCAAAGCACGGATGAATCCGCTACCTCAACAGGCTTTTCTACTTGCTACTTATTACTTTGCTTGGTACACAGGAAATTTAGTTGATGCAAATTCGTATTCACTTTTAATTTTTTTTTTCAAATTTGTCATTTTGTTACGTAACGATTTTAAATCCCCCCCTCCCCCATATGTCACAATAAGTAACGGTTGCTCAACCCCCCTCCCCCCCTTCATGCGTTACGTAATTTGTGCACAAAGCCTTATGAACAAGAAGTTAATCTAAGGTTATGCAAGGGAAGCTCACCAGACCTCGAGGTCTTGTGAAGTCAATAGTAGGCACGACTTCCGGTAATAATGCACCGAATTTCTCTGCTGCAGTTGTTATCCGACAGAACCAATGATCCTAGGTGCACAAGCTCATCCACCACCTCAAACTCATCTCCGTCGATTGTTACAGTTCTGCCTATGTGAGCGCTATCACGCTCGATTCATCCAGCCAACAGATACTTAATCTTCGGTGCGTTCACCTTCAATCCAACTTTTTCCGCTTCACTTGTCAGCTTGGTGTACTGATCAGCTACCACCTGTAATGTTCTGCCGACTATGTCAACGTCGTCAGCGAAGCAGATGAACTGGCCGGTTTTATTGAAAACCGATACCACGCATGTAAAAGTCCGCACCTTTCATAACAGCTTGTTGTTTTCTGCAACGAAACTGATTTGTTCTTTTTATGAAGATATATTCGTAATTAATAGCACACGCGCAACTGTCAAAAGCACGAAGCTTTGGCTGGCAGAGATAGAACATTCGCACATTGTACGAAAACAATACAAAGATCTACGAATATTTGGTCACAAATTAAAAAGAAACGTCTCTCTGGTGGTTGCATGAAGGACTGACAGACCTTCTTTATCGACTAAAATGTAATTGACAAAAAAGCGCAACCACGTCGTCCGGCTTTTTTTTAAATGTTTCTGACATGGGGTTCGAACCTGAATATTTTGAAGGTGCTGATTCTAAATCCGTGGTTGATCTCACTAGGCCACGCTGACTGTCGAAAACATGTTTGATTAATGAGCATGAAGTTATAGCTCTTGACAGCGCTTTAATTTTTATTTTGGGTTAGATAAATTATTCCCGCCCATACCAGCAGCAACACCATCATGCATGAGTACGGTATAAAAGAGAAACAGCGATTGGCTGGTCTTCACGAAATTCTAATCGTGCATTCTACAAAAAGGTGTAAAGATAGTATTTCACCAGATAAAAAGCATTATGAATGTTTCGTACAATATACAAGACATCTGTTCTATGTACAAAATCCATGTTTACGAAACGCATGAAAGCTAATTTACGAAAATAAATTTTCAGTGTAGTGATGGCTCAATAGTTCTCACAATCTTACTTGTTACCCTATTTGTATATTGGGCATAGATGGGCATAGACTGTAGATTTTTTCGTTAAGGAAAATTTCTCGACTCCCTGGGCATAGAGTATGATTACACTTGCCACACAATCATACTAATGCAAAAATGGTACCTGGCATCGAAAGCTCTTAGTTAATAACTGTGAAAGTGCATTTAGAACACTAAGTTGAGGTGAGGGCAAGCTATAAGCAAACATTGTGAAAGCAATAAGCTTGAAATGGTCAATAAGAGATAAGAAGGTTTATGAAAGCCCTAAGCTTACAATCAAAAAATGAAAACTATTGACGTGTGCTTCAGTTTTAACCGTTAATGTAAAAGGAAAAGTTGTGAAACTCGCCTACCCATTGAAATATCAAACAAAGTGAAAATAAATGACAAGAAAAATTTCAACCAACACTTCCCTTGATCACTTCTAAGAACCCAGGCTGATTTATCTTACGTCGTAGTCACTCAAACACCATTTTTTGATTATTTTTTTAGACTTATCCGCGATTGAGGTTGGACCTCGCGGCTCTGGCGTGAAAGATGTGAATGTTAATCACTACGTCTTGGTCACCACTAGTTTTTCAAACTATCGCAAATTTTGGTGTTATTTTGGGAGTGAAAATTAATGAGCTTCATCCGGGAATCGATACTCTAGCGCAAGACAATCAATTGGTTTTGGTGAACATCAATTGAAAAATGGGAAGGATCTAGTACAAGGTTACATGATTGTATAGTTAGGTCAAAAATAGAGTAATAAATGCCGAACGAAATCGTGGATAGAGTGAACGAATAGCTGAATACTGGTGATGCCCTTTTCTAGCTGCAGTTCAGCAAGAGAATGAGGTGTTTTGGTGTTTCTAAATGCTGCCTTCAAATGCTGCTGATCGAAATGGTGGGAATTAGTTCGCGCATATGGTGTTTAATACCAATTTTGATCGCGATATAAGCGTTTGACTCTCTGTCATGGTATACTTCTTCTCTTTTCAGAAAGCGAGTAATGGCGCTATTTTCATAAGCCATGAGAGGCTAGGAGTTTCAGGTTAGTGCTTATGTCTCAAGCGACAGACAAGCTCTGGCTTCAATGGAAACGCCTGTGTTCAAGACCAGAAAAGCGGAGAAGTTCATTAACTTTGTTAGCTTCGTCACTCACATGGACCTGTATTCAAATAAACTCACATATACTTTCTCGCCAAGGCAAGCCACCCTCACACTCCCATCCAATTTCCTCCAGATGTCTATGAAGGTAGCATGAGTTCTAGACATCTACTTAAGTACGGTGTGGCCCATTTAGTATTGGAACAAACATTTTTGATCCTTACAGCGACGCTAGTGGTCGGATTTGTAAACTATGACATCTTATGTGTTCCTTATAACAAGAACAACATTGGAAGGTTTTTTTTCGAGGTGCAGTTCGAATGTGTTTTAGAGAAATACAAACTGGAAGAAGCAAGAAGAAGAACATCGCCTGGCGTGTTTTGAAAAAGTACAGAGAAACTTTGTCGATGGATTGCAAACCTCAAAGCAAGCGTCGAGTGGGTACTGTCAACCGTCAACTGCGGAACAAAGTCATCAATAGCACTAAGGCAAACCGATTTGGCCAAAAAGTTTCACGCCGCACGCAGTACCGTGCAATGGATTCCTCTCCGGAAAGACTTCAAGTCACACCGTGTCTGTAGACAACCAAATAGGGATCAAAAGCAGAACAATATGGCCCGCATCCGTGCCAGAAAACTGTATGATCAGGTGGACAAAATTCAATGGCTGTCTCCACATGGATGATGAAACCTATGTTAAGGCAGATTTCGAACAGCTACCGGACATCATTTTACTTGGCTACGGCTCAGGGAGATGTTCCTGCCAAATACAAGTTTGTGTTTGCTGATAAATTTGCACGTAAATACATGATTTGGCATGGCATCTATATGCGGTAGAAAGACCAAGGTTTTCATCACTGCCATTCGTCAGATCCCACAATGAACCTGTCATGTTTTGGCCAGATCTACACAGAAAAAAATTATTAATTTTAACAAGCGTGTAAAATTTCCCCTCGTGTAATTCCAAGCCCAAGGAGCGTAAACAACAATATTGTTTGCAATCTTTCATACAACAGGCTCGATTCAGGCGTTATCTGGCTTAAATTTACATGAAATATCCCATTATGTTCTGCCAAATCTAGCATTCCCATTATGTGCATTAGATAACGCAGAAAATTAAGTGTTTCTTTTTATCTGTGTAGCAAGCTGTCATTACAGTAAAACAGCGCTACAAAGGAATGAAACCAACGGGAGTCAGTTTATACCGAAAGAACTCAACCCACCAAACTGTCTCCAGCTCAGACCGATAGAGAGATTTTGGGCTATTATGAAGAGGAAGCTGAAGGTGGATGGCAGTGTCGTCAAAAGCATCAATGAGTTGAGAACCAAGTGGAATAAGATTGACAAAACGATGGCTGAGAATAAGGTGCGCCGGTTGATGAAACGTATTCCAGAAAAAGTCCACAAATTTCTTCGAAATCGAGATGATTAATATTTTTTCACAAAGTTAAACACCTAAAGTTCACACAAAGCCGAACATTTAAAATAAAACAGAATGCTATTTTGTTAATGTATATTCGAAATATGAGCAAAAGTCTATGTTCCAATTTTAACTGGGCCACACCTTATTTATTATTTTTTCATTAAAATAATCGAAAATACATAGTACGGCTTTTTTATTAGAGAAAGAAGGTGTATAAATTAATTTTGGAATAGTTTGTATGAGCAATTCAAGCAAAACAATGCATAAGGTCCTAAGTAACATTATTATTCTCTAGAAAATCTGACAGCGTGTAAACACGATCATCTTCGATTTGTATGAAGTTGTTTTTATTATGGGATAAGATGTATTTTTAATCAATCCACATATGCTTGTGACTCGAGACTAGCTTTTAAAAGGGCATATGTTTTCAGACACATTGTTTCAATCGATTTTAACTTATTTTCAACCAGATTAAGCCAGAAATTTTGGTCTGCGGAGGGTTTCTAGAAAATCTTTAAAATTTTAAAGAAAAAATAAACACTGCAAAAAATAGAAATAGATTATATTTTATTGAATCGAAAATAATACTTATGTCCTGAGTTGGCTCTGTCTCTCCAACAATATTTTTTCATAATGTTTTAATAGTAAATTTTGAAATAAATATAAAACAAACAATTTATTTTCGAGGATGGAGAAGCTTCATAAAAAATGAATAGCTCATCCATTTTCACGATATTTTGCAAACAAAGTAGATCTAGTTGGTTATATATGACAGGTACTGCTTTTTCATAAGTTAGTCGTAACTAGTCCATATCTGTAACAATTTTTATGAAAAAGTTCAATATAAACATTAACAATTTTACTTTGATACTTTTACAAGAAACACCCATCAACCACTTTGAAATATAATCAATTCACCCGGGTCGCTGTGAACGTTGAAAAAGATAACCACTTGTTGGCAATAAAATCTGAAACCAGCCGAAGCTCTAACGCCTGACGGTAATTGAAAATTCTCAACACCATTTTCTCTCCTGCTCTGGTTTGGTGGTGCGAAAAGCTCAGTGTACACACTGTTTTTCATACATTTTTTTATTTTCAATTCCGAAACACACCTTCGTATCTTACGTCTTACGATATTCATAAGGCGGGTATATCTGCGCTGCCATCCAACCGACGGGCGACGCGCGGCGGCAGTGGCAGGCGGCGATGGCAGTAGCAGCACCAAATGCGCTGCCAGTGTGTGTTGGTCGACTCTGCTCCGGGTCCCGTATAAATATAATATCCCCTTTACCAGAAATCATTTCGAACACGGCTCTTGACAACGCAAGTGTCCAGTAGTCAACAGCGAGAACTCTCTTTTAGACAATTTCTTCTACTGAAGAAGGGAAAACTGTTTTCCAAGATTTGTGCAAAGATTTTAAGGAAACTTTTTTTTGGAAGATCACAGCATCGAGTTTTTTTTGTCGACCCCAAAGTGCAGTGATTGCTTTCGATTGAAAGTGAATATTTGTGAATTGAACTATTACCGCAGAATAGCTAGTGACAGTTGATCATATGCAAAAAGACGTTAAAATGATGTTTCTGTTTCTGTTTGTGATGTCGTGTTTGTGCAACGGGTTGATGGTCCATGGCGCCCCGTACGCATACGATGCAACTATGGAAGAGATGGTAGTTCCAGAATCGAAGGTGCTTGATTTCGATAATCTGACCGAAAGTGAGCGGGTCGACTTGGACCGCAATCAGATCAACATAACGGCGGTCAAGCTGCAACAGCAGATGCTTCGGGCCGCGGCCGCTCAGAAGAACATGCAGCGCGCCGGGGCACCCATGGCCATCAAACAAAGCGCCAGCGAGCCGAACATCTCGAGCCACGTGCAGAATCGTAAAAAGTAAGTACTATCAGACAAAAATTACACATGATTTTCCAGCAGAGTTTTCCTCCGTTCCGTTCTGAATGTTGGGAAGGAAATTTTATTCTCTGGGTACGAGTTGTTCCGGTATTTTTAGAACAGCTGCGATCGTACCTACGTGATATAAAAATGCACGCAAAAGTGAATAGCATTGCGAAGCAAATTAAAAAAAAAAAAGGTGTTATAAATTGGAGGGTATTAACTGGTGACACCGTATAAATGTGCCGGCTACTGGCAAGTGACTTGTGTGGAAACCGAAGAACAAAAACAGATGAAAAAATCGAATTACAAACGGGAAACAGCTACAGTCAAGGTAAGTGCACCCGGCGGCAAAACCGGGTCGCACGCGTGTCTCGAACGCTTGAAGAGATTTCCGATTTTCGGTGCATTTGAGAGAAATTCAAACGGCTGAGTTCTGATTTGCAATTGTTTGATGTGAAAATAGTTACTCCGAAGTAGTGAAGCCTGTCGTGCCGTCGGTAGAACAAATCTGATTATAGTTCTGGACGCAAAAACTGAATCATAAGCAACTTAATTGTACAGTTCCTTCCTAAAGTAAATAATGAATTCTCTTTTGCATTGTAAAATTTTCTGAGGAAGGATATTTTCTTATTTTTAAAGTTTGAAAACTTTACTAATCAACTTTTTACCAGTACCATACTTGGAAAATATTGACACAATCAAAAACCATTCTTCCAATAGAGATTGTTGAACACTATACTGGGCTGAGGAAAACCTCCAAAACAGTGAGGAGAATCTGTGAAATTGATTGACCAGTAATGATGGTTAATCTTCCGAAACTGTGACTTTATCCAAGAAGAGTAACAAGTAAAAACGTATTCTTCCAATGCCGCAATTCGACAGTCAATTCTAGCTGTAAAACGTTAACAATGAGAAAATGAGTATTGAAGTGTTCTAAGCTCTTAAAATCAAACTTCGCACAAACCTTTAAATGACCAAAGCTCCATACAAAATTTCAAAAACGATTATGGAGAAAAGTCTAGAAAAAAGATTGAGAATAATTGTTCGATAATGACCAAAGATTCTTGAAACTGGAACTTTCGTCATGAAATAAAGCATCAGAAAATGTCTTCTTTGGCTTTCAGTCTTTTTGAATAATGAAAACAAATAGGTTTCAACTTTCTGAAAGGTCTAGTAATTCTATTGAACATCACCTATTTAACCGTTTTACACTGTTCCGGTATGTCTAGCTATCTGGCCAAAGAAATCATCTTAACACTACCAAATCACAGTCGATAATCATCTACAATACAAAGCAGCAACTTTTGACGCAATGCTGGGGAATAAAAATATCCTTCGGAATTAGGGTTTTAGTAAGTTCACTATTGCTTTGTTACAGCGGATTATCCCTTGAAGGGTTTCAAAAGCAGGTTTCTTCAAAGCTAAACAGTGGTGCTTATATGGTGCCATAAATCGGGGTATCTTTTATAATGCGAGTGGATTTGAAAGTGCAAAATGCACGGAATTTGATGATTTAACGAACACTTTGTAATCTTTTTGGATCAAAAATCCACTGTCCATTGACCTTTTTACATAATTGATATATTTATCACTACCGCCCAAGAAACAATTTTAATTTTATTCCACTCCTCCTGGCTTTGTTGATAAAACTACATTCAAAACTGTTTTTTAAATCTTTAAAGCCGAAATTACGGTTAAACGGCTGTGCAAACAAATGTATAAAACCTTTAGAAGGCCATACATACTTTTTAAATGTTCTAGTGAAAGATATTATGACCACTTGAGAACCTTCATAAAACCTATCGGCTGCCATGAACACCAGCACAGAGGCAAATGGCCACAGCTGTCAAACTTCGCTGTAATATCGTGGTTGGTTTTTGTCGTTCTGCTTTGTTCGATTGTTTGCTCTTCTGATTCATTTAGCCGCAAATAACATATAAGGAAAAAAGTTCTAGTGTTGCGGTAAATTTTGTTTGATACCAAAATTCCCACAATAAATTGAGTTGTTTTTTAAAGCGTATCGTGCTGAAAATCATATGTGCACTTAATTTTATGGTGAATATTGGCACGATTAGAGCCGAAAATTATGCGAGTTTACAACAACAAAAACGAAATTGAAACAAATATATTCTGTAAATAAATGAATTTCCAGAAAATTGATGGAGTTCAATAAGGTTATATAAGGGAATGTCAAAGTTGGTCTCCAATGTTCAGTTAATATGCAATACCTTAAACATTTGGTCTATTTATTTTTCCACATATCAATAATTTCTTATATTTCAATATGGCGATTGGGATAAATCACAGTTTTACCAAAAAGCCAATTTATCTTCGCAATGGCTACTATAAAACTATTTGGTCAATTTGTGACTTCCCTCAATGCCAATTTGCCGTGCAATGCATTTACAGGAGGCAAAATGGTTTTATGGTTTTAAAATGCTTTTTCAACTGGCCATAATAAGATAATATGAATTAGTCCTAAAACGGCATTTCAAAACAGCATTTTATGAGTTCTTTTTAGGAGTAAAAGGAATTTTAGAAGACAAGGTTTCAAGATCATCGTTAAGAAGCTGTGTAGGTTTTCATAAACCTGACTAAAATATAAGACCTATTGGCAACTCTTGGTACCATAATAAAATCAAATTTATTTCTAGTGTCTTTCATAAAACTTTAATAAAACATAATAAAGCTGGATGGTTTTGGCAATGTTAAGCAATGGTGGGTTCAATCCCAGGCGAGGTCGTATTTTTTGAGAAGCGGAAAAATCTCTGATCACGTCTACCTTTGGAAGGGAAGTAAAGCTGTTGGTCCCGGCTCATGTGTTGATGAGTGCAACATGTAGGGTCCTGGTGGTAGAGTCGTCTTCCTGGCGTCACCACGTTGCACAGTGTTTGAAATCGCCGATTTCACGATCAAAACTAAATTACTTCTAAAATATTGGTTTAGAGTTTTTATTTATTCTAAAAGTTTTCAGATATCATAAGGCGCACATTGTGATATTAAAAATTTGGTGATTAATCTTCCTAGAAGTGAGATAAAAAACTTCACTTTTCCAACAAATGTAGATAGAGACTTGTTGTCTTCAGCAAAGTTGTAGCAAATGTTGATACAAAACAACATTGCTGAGAGACATAAAAGCTCTATGTATAACAGTTATTGAAATATAAAATATTAATTATTCAATACCTCTAAAAGCCAGTTTTTAACATAACTTTTAAGATAATTTTTTACGTATTTGTGATCTTCAACAAAGTTGTTTGAGACAATGAAATACACATTTTTGTCAAAGCAAGCGAGGCTCTATCTTAAAAAACATATTCACTATTATCAATTTTCTTGAAATTTTTGGTCAACTTTCACCATAAATTACTTCTTTCGGTGCAAAATTGTGCAACTGATTCACATAGCAGATTAAAGTTCTAACTTTTCACTATCGTTGGATGGGTGCAACATGTTTGGGCAAAAAGTAGGCTGGAGGTGGTTACATATTGATCAAATATCCATGATTATCAAATCTGGCTAATGAAAAATTACAAAATAAATCAAATTTTCAATGTTGTATGCTTCTACAATTCTATATACGGTTACAAAATACTATTTTGTTTATTAAAACAACACGTCGCTGTTTTAAAATAATAATCTATATAAATAAAAATGAGTTTTGGGTTTCCTTTGTCACGATTTAACTCGCGAGCGGAAGGACCGATCGGCGTGAAATTCTGTATGCAGAAATTTTTGGGGGCCGGAGAATAATCTTATGATGGTTTGAGACCCCTCCCTTCACTGGAAAGGGGGCTCTCATACAAATGAAACACAAATTTCTACACAACTTGAGAACTAATCAAGCAAAGAAGCCAAATTTAGCATTGTGAGTTTTTGAAGGCAAGAAAGGTTTCTATGGAAGTTGTTTGGAGGAAGTTTGATAGTTCCCGCTACTGTGCAGCAGGCTTGGAAATCTAACAGATGTTTTATGAAAATTGAGCGAAAGGGCATGAGTACGGTGGTACTCGAACCAACGACAGGCTGTTGAAGTGGCGGACATAGTCCGTGCTTCGACCTACCCGCAGTGGGATGTTAGGCAAAAATGTCGTTGGTTCGAGTACCGCTGTACACATGCCCTTTTCGCTCGATTTTCATAGAAGCATCTGTTGGATTTCCAAGCCTGCCGCTAGCGGAACTGTCAAAACTTTCTCTTCATATTTTTCATTCTAGCCAAAAACATTGTTGTTCACTCTCGGTGCCTCATGGTGATGAGCGAACATCTCCTTCTACATCACTCTATTGATGTTTTTACTGTATTTCAGATACAAATCAGAATAAAACTTTGTTTGAAATAGCTTAAAAATATAATTAGTTATCTGCCTCTGCGTTATTCATAATATTAGTTTCATTAAAAAATTAGCCCCATCACTTTTATCATTATTATTATTATTATTATTGTTATTATTATTATTATTATTGTTATTATTATTATTATTATTATTATTATTATTATTATTATTATTATTATTATTATTATTATTATTATTATTATTATTATTATTTTATTATTATTATTTTAAAACAGCAACGTGTTGTTTTATGAAACAAAATAGTATTTTGTAACCGTATATAGAATTGTAGAAGGATACAACATTGAAAAATTGATTTATTTTGTAATTTTTCATTAGCCAGATTTGATAATCATGGATATTTGATCAATATGTAACCACCCCAGCCTACTTTTGCCCAAACATGTTGCACCCATCCAACGATAGTGAAAAGTTAGAACTTTAATCTGCCATGTGAATCAGTTGCACAATTTTGCACCGAAAAAAGTAATTTATGGTGAAAGTTGACCAAAAATTTCAAGAAAATTGATAATAGTGAATATGTTTTTTAAGATAGAGCCTCGCTTGCTTTGACAAAAATGTGTATTTCATTGTCTTAAACAACTTTGTCGTAGATCACAAATACGTAAAAAATTATCTTAAAAAGTTATGTTAAAAAACTGGTTTTTAGAGGTATTAAATAATTAATATTTTATATTTCAATAACCGTTATACATAGAGCTTTTATGTCTTCAGCAATGTTGTTTGTATCAACATTATCTACAACTTTGCTGAAGACATCAAGTCTCTATCTACATTTGTTGGAAAAGTAAGTTTTTTATCTCACTTCTAGGAAGATTAATCACCAAATTTTTAATATCACAATGTGCGCCTTATGATATCTGAAAACTTTTTAGAATAAATAAAAACACTAAAACGAATATTTTAGAAGTAATTTAGTTTTGATCGTGAAATCTGCGATTTCAAACACTGTGCGTTGGAAGGAATTAGGCCAACGGAAAATAAATCATTTTTTTTAAGATTGAATTAAATGCAAATTTTATAAAATATTCTTGTTGTTGGATATATTTAAAAAAAAAAGTCTTTTAACAAGGTTTTTTTAAGTAACCTTTCATTATAACTTTAATGAGTATGACATTATCTGCTGATTGGTTACGATGTTCTCTAACAATATTGCCATTACAAGTCTCAGCTGTTAACACAAATAGATATACATTTTTCAAATAATTCACAAAACTAACACTATATAAAATTTTCTTTTTATTTCATTATTCCTGAGATTCTCAGCCTCGTGCCTATTCATTCCCAATCGTAGTCACTTAAGGTGATATGGGAGGGAAACCTTTCTCCATCTGAACTATAGATTAGGTTTATTATCACTTAATGTTTTTGAGACTGAAAACCACAACAAAACAAAACAGACAACGCTCAAATTGCTAACCAATTGATGCTCCAGTAGTGCAAAAAAATCATGGAAATTTTACGCCTGATAGTCCTAATAGAATTTGAGGTTAGTGATCAGAAAACATCAGAGTAGGGACTTTACCCCATTTTACGACAAACACATTCTGCGTATTTTTTGTGGCTTGTCCTAGACTTTGGCATGAGAGAGGTCACCCTCTTTTTAAATACCTTATTCATGCTTCCACGTTACCCAGTATCGGATATTTGGACAATCAGTTTTAAGCCACTTAGCCACTACTCAAGTAAATTGAAAATTTTATTTTGAATCCTAGAGGGTTTGAGCTATTTAGTGGAATACCTGCAACTAGAAATGAGAAGAAAAATTAGTATTTTCCATTCATTTTCAACTACCTTTGCTTATCTTGGCAGATACGCGTATTTCGTCTACAATGTGCAGACTTCTTCAGTGTCGTGTACTAACAAATTGAGTTATTAGTATGAGACACTGAAGAAGTCTGCACATTGTAGACGAAATACACGTATCTGTCAAGATAAGCTAAGGTAGTTGGAATTAAATGGAAAATACTAAATTTTCTTCTCATTTATAATTACAGGTAAACAGCTCAAACTCTCTAGGATTCACTTTTTTACTATTAGCGAGATTTTCTGCCTCGGTCCCCCAATCGTAGTCACTTAAACACCTTTTGGGTAGTTTTTGTGACTTGTCTCTCACCCCGGGAGACCCATATTTAAACTCGTGACTTGTGTGGTATCGAGATTGCCCATTACTAAAGCGCATAATTGAGTACATCACGTATTGTTGATTGGTTCTTATGATCGTTGAAATCTAGAACTTACTGTTTTATTGCTGAAATGAAGAAATTTAGTAAAATTGTACCTTAGCTAATTTTAAGCAACGTTGCAAACAGATCATCTTTGTAGTGTGTGAATAAAGCGATTTAGATCAATTTTTCCTAGATAACTTAGGTGCCCTACAAAAAAACAATGTTTTGCTATTACTTTATTATTTCATTTTTGCCAACAAAGTTGTCTTCAAATGATTTTTAAAACGTGAAAAGATAAAAGTTATCACGTATGAATCTTGCCGATATCTCTTACCGTTAATATGCTGCAAGTAATTAACAATTTTCTTTCATAATTACGCCCTTTTAAAATGTGTTTAACTCAATTTAAAAATAACTTATCATATTTTCAGATATGATATGCAACAATAAAAACCCTTTCAAATTCTAGTGAGAATTTTTTATTTTTTTTATTGCCCCAACTAGAAAAAACAACATTTGAAAAAGGCCAATAATAACTTTTGTTTGACATACGATAGAGACACTTTAAGCACACCAAAAGATGCAACTTTTATTGTTCTAGAATCAATGTAAAGGCTTTGCTGAAAAATTTGAAATAAAAAAGTTACAACAACATAATTGATTGTTATAGGGACACCCTAAGCCACGCAGGTAAAAATGCTCTTATTCAGTCATAACAAAAGGTACAGAAAAATGTATTCAATAAAAGTCGCTTACAATTGATCGATCTGAAAAAGTTTGATTTTCGATTTCTCTGAAAATAAGGACCGCCCTAGTTTTCATTCACACCGAAAGATGCGCCTTGTTATTAGAAACAACTTTGTAGAAGACTATTTTGCTCCAAAACTTAGGCTGAAAATGTGTCTTTCCAGCTTAATTCGCATTCTGGACCACTGTGCAATGGCACAGAGCTGTTCTAGAAATGTGAGATTTCTGTTTTTACACTTCTTAAAAGCTACATGTGACAGAAATCAATTTCCAATTAGAGGTTTTGAAAGACACAACTACTAATGTTATCAATTATGTTTCTCTGGTCGTCATTTACTTTACTCTTTGGTTCTAGCAGAAATCGCTGTCCACTCCTAGGGTTGCATGTTAATAAGAAGGATATTTTCAATTTCAAACATTATAATTGATTACGTGCTTCATGCAACAACAAAAACCATGATTAGTTAAATGAATATGTACTTGACCAAATGAAGCGAGTCTTTTGGAAGGTCAACAGATACAATGAGATATATTGAGATGTTCTAGATCATCAAGAAGCTTTATAAACCATAAGTTAAACGATTCACATTCATTCATTTGCTGCTATGAAGCCTCAGAAATTGAACCTCAAAATATGATACATGGTGAATTTTTGGCTCTTGATTATACATACTTTCAGGAACAAACCACGTTTCATTCATCTTCTAATCACACGATCGTCATGGTGCAAGGAAAATGCACGGAATTCTTCTCACGCCGTGGAAATTAGCGATTCGGCAATGCTGTTTTCGTTGAACATGTCGGCAGTTATAGTCAAGCACAACAATTTCATGGTATATCTTATTTTGATTTTCTCTAGCTTTTGAAATGAGTTATCCGCTATTGAATGAACTGGAGTGGGAAATTTACGGCATAAACCGTGGTCAGTTATAAATGGTTAACCATCAAGATGAACCGATGAATATGGTTGGAACATATCGTTACTTTGTATAGCCCAAAAAGCTACATTTACAACAGTAGATCTTAAGTTCAAAACTCAAGAACAGTTTTTTTTTTTTGCAAAGAATATTCTAAGATTATCTCCTAATGTATTTTGGTCTTCCAAGACATCCATTGAATAAGTTAGAACACATATCATAACTTTGAAATGTGGATAAAGCTACTGTTACAACTGTAGATCTTATGTTCTGAACTTCAGGATACTTTGGATGGCATAGAATATCCAATGATTATCTCATGTTGTCCTTTGGTCGTCCAGGACATTCATTAAGTTTTACTACATTACAACATCACAAAAAATATTTCCTACTTTTTTAAATCATTTCTCTGCTATTAAGCAACATATCAATCAGAATGCACCAAATTTATTGAATAACAATGCTTAGAAAAATAAAGGCCTAGAAGGGTTAAAAAAGATGTTTTTGATAAAAAAAATTCATGGCCAAATTATCAATGCGTTAGAGTGGAATCTCTATTGGCGTGTATTCAGAGGCTATTTTCTATAACCACACTAGCTTTGAAAAAGGATATATGTTAGAATATTCAAGATTTTTAACATTTTCTGTAATTGATTAATCGGTAGACTCACCACTTCAAAACTCTTTTTGGGCATCATTCTGACCAAGTACCTACTTTAAAATGTCCTTACCACGCACTTTCAACTCAGCTATACAGTGGTTCTGCTTTTTATCGGAATTCACCGCACAAATGGTTTCTCAGATTTTTTACACTGGGCTCATATCTGGGTTAAGAGCTGGCCACCACAACAATTCTGTTTTTTTGTTTGCGTTGTACTAGGGTTTTGTAGTTGAGCTTGTGTAAATCCTAGCGTTAGCTTGCTGAACCACGATTTTTTTTGCGACTGTATTTTGCTTTGAAGTCCTCAAAGCCTCAATGTAATCGGATGAGCTCATCCCACAAGATGTGAATGCTAATGAGCATGAGCATGACCATGATTGACCGCCCACTGATGCTACCTTGTTATTGCCACAAAGAACCAACAGATGATGTTTGGGACCAACATACATCCTCAATGCTTAAAAACTGGTGACTCATTATGAAGCAATACCTGCGCCGGCTGTGTAGAGAATGGGAAGGACCGTGTTGACGAGATTCTCGCTTTGAAGGAAGCCGAGAAATCCTCTGCACTTCCACGAGAAATCGCTGGAATGTTGGATAGTTTGGAAAAGGTTAGCAGCAGGATTTGCTTTGGTTAACGATACGCAGAAAGTATGTAACTAGCACTATACGTCAAAAGCATGGGACCGCTCCAATAAGCAACAGAACATCGAACGACTGTTGCAGCGCAACCCGAATAGTCCGGCATGGCCTAATCACCGTTAATTCATAAATATTGGTCGCTTATTCTGCCTGTGTAGGTAATAGTTTACCTAGAGTATGCTCCCTCTGACCTGTTGATGCTCTTGTAAAGAGATTACAAGCTCACAGATAAAAAGAAACATTGAATTTACTGTGTTATTTAATGCACATAAAGGGAATGCTAGATTTCACAGAGAATACTGGGACATATCGTGTAAATTAAAGCACGATATCGCCTAAATCGCGTCTATTGTATGAAAGAATTTCAAAAATTGGAAACAATATCGTTGTTTACGCTTGCTTTGTTTCAGAATTAAACGAGGGGAAATTCTACGCGCCTGTTAAAATTAATTATTTTTTTCTGTGTTGGGCTGCCTCTCCGATTGGTGGTTCATCATAGCATTTGAAGCCGATGTTGTTTCCTACGCTCATTAATTTGGTACCAACTGGGAGAGACTTGGTCCTATACCCAATGCTTTCCTTATCTCCAATCCGTTCAACTAGTTACTCGCGATATTTTGTGATATAGTGGACGGAATATTCCTATGATTCTTAGCACTCGGTTTACTACAGGTAGTCGGTGGGTGAGTGGCCACCATGTACTTATTACCCGGATGCAGGAAGCGTTTGTCTAATAGAATCACCTCCCTGCTTATAAACTTCTGTCAAACATTTCTCTCGGCATTTTCAACCTCGAACTAATCGGAGCAACACTCACTGAGCGGCTATAGAACGTATGTTTGACATGTGCGACAAATACAGAATCAAAATAAAACATGGAAAACATATGTTTCACTAATACTGACAGACACACATCGTTATTCATATAGATTGCTCAACACGCTTGTTCGTAGTTACTCAAAACTGAGTAGAAAACGAATCAGTTTCGTTAAATGTGGAACTACCCTTATTAGAGTAGGTATAGTGTTACTCATTTTTGATTAACTAGATTACTTAACAAAATTACATTAAACATGACTAAGTATATAATATTAGCTGATAAAGCAATCTGAGTAAAAGCTATTCGCTTCCATTAAAACCCGATACACTCCTATATTTAAAAAATAACAAGAAGCAAAATGATTCAATTAGTTAAACGATGCAACCAGTTTGTTCACCGATGCTCTAGAATTGTGGTTCATCGTTTAGTGTGAAACACAATAAACAAAATCCATCACCATGCAGAGATGAGTTGGTACCCCAATGCCGAAAAGTTTAAAGGCTTTGAAAAGCATATCCATGACATGGATTGAATTCGGCACTTTGACGTAAATGTTTTTGTTGATTACAACATACAATCGTACCAACTTTTGATCCACTGAACCTTGGACTGAACAACCTTTTTCCGCTTGGACAGCTCTATTATTTTTACTCTGTTTTACAATGCTTTTACAATGAGAGTAGCATAAACTAAGTTTCCTTATTTCAAGTTACTCAGTTTTCGAAAATTAGCATGAAAATACGAAACTGAATGAAAGTATATCTATTTAGAGTATACCCGAACGAGCGTACATCGCTAGGTGCGTGAAAACAATGTGCGGCTATTAAGATTAGAGACGTTTAATGCACGCATACTAACGTGTCTATCATCGTGTTGAAATTATTTATTTTCCCACAGGTAACCTAAAAGTTTTCATAGTAGTTCGCGATAGAAAAAATCTTTTTGGCAGCTGTTTGTTTGTTTGTTATGTTTTCGTCCAAAAGTCACTAACACATTTCCAGAAGGCACATTACCACAACCATACGTGATAAACTTAATAGGAAGTGTATGTTTGTAGCGGTCACTAAACGTGCCGCAAAAACATATACAACGGTTATGAATTTGAACTGGAAAATATGGACACAGAAAATGAGATTTTTGGCAGTTCTGTTACTTTGACAAGTTTTTCAGCAGTTATTAAACAGGATTTTTTTTTTAAACAAGTGCGTAAAATCACCCCTTGTTTAATTCCAATGCAAAGGATGGGTGAACATCGAAATTGTTTGCAATCTTTCATGCGCCATAGAACAATGTTTGCAATCTTTCATACAACAGACAAGGTTCAGGCATTATCTGTCCAAAATTTACATGAAAAAACCCATCATTTTCAGACAAATCTAGCATTCCCTTAATGTGCATTAGATAACGCTGAAAATTCAATGTTTCTTTGTATCTGTATAGACACTGAGCCTTGTTCAAAAACTTACCCTAGGTTAATATGGTAATTTCTCATTACTATATGGATACAATAAGTTAACTGAAAGATGATTCCTGCCGATAACACAGGAGCCTAGAGAAGCTTAGAGCGAAACTGCATCTCTTTCACAAATTGTTTGCTTTATTAGAGCTACTGGAATGACAGAAACCCGATTGCTCACATTTTGACGTTGCTTCTATTTGGCAGACATTACGAAAGCCAGTTGGCGAATGTTAACCTGTTATAGCCACACCGAAACAAACGCGTTCCCAAAAATGAAAACGGACCGTGATCTTGATCATGATTTCTGGAATTTTACCTAGAAATTTGAAGTAAGCTTTTTCTCGAATTCATGGAAGCAGTTCACGAAACTGGGCACGGATTTTTTTTTCCATGCCAATAGTCTTCTGGAAATCAAGACAAAATCATCAAAAGGTCGAAAGTAACAATTGTAAACAATGACTTCAAACGTAAATTTCTTAGAAATGCCAGGTTGCTAACATTTATATCCACTACCGACGATCAGGTAATAGCTCTCTCTCTCTCTCTCTCTCTCTCTCTCTCTCTCTCTCTCTCTCTCTCTCTCTCTCTCTCTCTCTCTGTCTCTCTATCTGTTTCTGGTGCTATTTTGTTTGTCGGAGCAAGCAGATCCCAGACAAATACGCCACATATCATTGTTTACAAATTTTACTTACGACCTTTAACTATTTTTTCTAGAATAAAGGATGAAAATCTTTTGCTCCTGCTGGTCTTCACCAACTTTCTCTTTTGAAACCCTCAAATTAACGCTTTTGTTTTTACTTAATTTTACTCGAGAACTCGAGAAGATTACCATAATGAACAAACAAATAATGGCGAAGATGTTTTACATGCCGGGAATTATAGATCTACATACATTATCTCTAAACATTTCACTGGTAATCCTAGATAGCCTTGATTTCCAAACACCAACGATGTTCCATAATTTCCAAAAAAAAAATAACCCCCTCCCATCAGCCACACAATCTGTAACATATTCCTCAAAGCGACAGCAGGAATGCAGCCAGCCGCCGGCCACCGCCGGCATCCAGCAGTCCGTTCGTTCGAGTCGATTTTCTCACAAATCTACATTCCTTGCCTACCCCGCCGACAGAGACACTTGTCCTCCTCCGGAAGCCTCGCCCCGCCTCGCCTCCAGCGAGACGGATTCGAATTCGTCACATTTAAATAGCAGCGGCAGCTCTACACACATCAATTCCATTCATGTTGCTCCCAGACAGTGGCTAGACGACTACGCGGTAAACCAACGACGGCCCCTCGGCCAACCTCAGCCTCCCACCGGGCTGGCAAGATTCAAGACAAAAAAGAAAACAACATCGCGTTGGCTATAAATAGTTGCCCATTCTGAGCGATGGTGCCGATGGCTGAGGCGGCGGCGGTGGCGGCGGTGGACGGCCTATGAACAACCTTCCGTCCATCGTCGGCTGCTGCACTGGAGCTGCTAGTTCTGCATGCTCAAGTGCTGCAAACTATCATCGTCTGAAAGTGTGGTACGTCTAATCTGCTGTTAGTTTACCACCAGGCTCAGACGAAGCGGTTATCCCAGGGTTGAAGCCCACATTCTACGGAACATGGCAATTGAACGTAGGAAAAATGCTAAGCAAGCTACTGCCGCAATAAACCACAATGCAACACCGGCAGATACAAGGCAAACGAGTGTCGCTAATGTAAAACCGGGAGCTTTATTAGGATTGCATTTATGTTCACGGGAGCAAAAGAAGTGTGAATACTGCATGCACAAGTAGTGCAACCAAGAGAATCGTCTGTGTCTGGCCTGACACTACACTCTGCTGTTGGAGGAGTACGCCGTGTCTGGAAGTCTGATTGAATTAGTGCCACTGCAAGAGTTTTCAAAGGATTATGCAACTCTTTGATCTCATGAAAGCCGTACGGTACCCGACGGGCAAAAGCTACATCCCAGAACGAGTCTTCCTGTTTTTGTTTGCCACTTCTGCTCTAAACACCACTTGGGCGACCTTGACATTGGAACTGCATTTCAACGAGTCACCGAAACCGCTTGGTCCTCACTCGCGCAACAAAAAAAAACACACAGACGACGACGAATCTGCTGAAAGGCTCTCGCGAACAAAACACTTCCGAAAGAACACAACGATGAAGCGACATGAGTAAACAAGACGAGGCAACGTGGGGAAGACCGCTAAGTATGTTAATCAGAATCACGCTGTCTAGCCGCCGTCTGGCTCAGGGGGGTTTTCGGTACGAACGCGTATGCTCCACATCCCGCGTGCGTCTCCGGTTCTTGCATTCTCTGCCAGTAGCGGGGCCGATTGTTGCATATTGACTCACATACCGCGCAGGCAGGTTTCGCTGCATTATGCACGTTTTGACGGACAGAACTGCAGAGGAACAGCGTCAAATTGAAAATAAATCACACTTCCTCGCCGGCAGGCAGGCCCCGGGGCGATAACAGGCCGCAGAAGCAGCAGTAATAACATCTCAGCATGGGGCTAGCGGGGAATGCGGTGAATCAGGAACGGATCAGACGATGATGATGTTATGCAACTGAGCTGAGCTGAGCTGAGCTGGGTTGCGGTATCTCAAGTGGATTCTCGAACCGAACAGGAATTCAGTTCAGAGTAAGGTGGTGCGGCGGATGCGGCGGATGCGGCGGGTGCGATTGCGACAAGTGTTCAGACACAGATTGAGCGATTTAAATTCGCAGACTGGATACTATGTGCGGTATGCATAAGAAGCTTCAGCAGAATATGGTTGCTGATTGTTGGAAACGGTTAGGAGGGGGGAGGGAGTGGAAAGCAGTGGGGGGGGGGAGGAACATCAACCAGAGAACAGTCGGATGGAATTCTCGAAATTTCCGTGGGACAATGCTAACTATGATTCAGATAATTCAACATCTTGATTTTAAGATGTGGCAAATAGGATAACTATTATGATAATCTATTTTTTTTTCGATTTTTATCATATGCAGAATCAAAAGATTGGATTTCATAGAAATTGGTTTTATTTCATAGTAATTTTTAGCTATGTTCAATCTTCTTAGTTTTGCTTGAGATAAATTTCAAAGTGCTGAGATTAGATATGCCCTGATGATTCCCATTGAAAATGGGCTACATCCAGCATCCACTGACAGAGGCTGGGTTTAGTCTAAAAACAACATAATTTCGATTTACTCGTATTAAAAACTCGCAATTGCTACTTCACATCTAATCGTCTAATGGAATTCTGCTTCCAATCTTTAGCAGCAAATCTCTAGTTTTCGATTACCGCCTAGTATCATCGAGGTATGAAGTCAATCAGATTGTCAATAATATTCTTCCGGTGGTTTCACCAAATTCTTCAATCTTCTCGATAGGGTTAACATCAGGAAACTGTAATGGTCATTCCCTAACCGTGATGTGAATATCGCTGAACCATGTTTTGGCCACTTTGGCGGTGTGTTTTGAGTCGCTTGAGTCAGTAGAATAACATACCCAGACGGTCACATTGCATCCGTCATGTTTTGCAGTTCGCCATTTCTGCGCAGTCTATCCATTGTGGGACTCACCTATCTGACTGGAACCTTTTCTTGCGGTCATCATCGATATCACCGGATTCTTCGAAGGGCGTCTGCTAAACAACTCGGAATCATCAGCACTTCTTCTGATTGTGGGTTTTGATGCAGACAACTGTAAAGAATCTTCTCTCAATGTAGTTCAGGCAAACTTCCGCCTTTGTACTCCACAGAAACCTTTTCCGGTGAAACGAATTTCGAACAAAGTCTTAAAATAGTTGATTTTTTCAACTCATTTTTAGGCCATGTCCCAGTTCACGAATTAATTTTAATTTTCACTTAAACTTGACAGATCGTAAATAATCGATGAAGTCTGCTACTCGAGCTGACTTATTTCTGACAGACGAGTACTCAATTTAGACAGACATCTTATCGAAAGTTCGTTGATCAATCACAAAGGAATTTCAATCGATTAATCGATTATTTTCCAGCTCTCAAGTTTAAATAAAATTAAAATTAATTTTCCGAATTGGTATACAGCCTTTCGTTTTGTGAATATCCAAACCCGTAGTCATGGTTTAGTTTCTTCCGCAATTCCAATCCAAGACTGTTACTATTTCATGCAAAATCTAGAAATATTGACCTTGCGGAGGCGTAAGAGTCCTGTATTCAACACTTTTCTTAACGAATGCATTCAATTCTCAACTGTTTTGATATAAACAAAAAAAATTAAAAAGGTTGCCATCTGAAAACCGTGTGGTATAAAGTTAGACCTCTTAACCATCAACTATAAAGGGTGTATCTTTAAAAATCCACACACACAAAATTCATTCTCAAAACGAGTTTTTATCCGATTACCCCTACATTTTCAGGGAGTAAAAATAAACAATTAAAATTAGTTTGAACATCGTTCATTTAATTTATTCTGCCTTTTATCCGAATGCGTGAACCATGAACTTAACCCCAGCTATAAGATCCTGCACGACCCATGCTTTCTTCATTTCTTCTTCATTCTTCACCACTTTAGGTCGTTTTAGAACGTGCTCCTTCATAATGGCCCAGTATTTTTCTATTGGGCGCAGTTTGGGGTAGGGGGGGTCACATCTTTCGGCACGAAATCGACATCATTCACCTTATACCACTCTAGCACGTTCTTCGTGAAGTTGCATGATGCCAAATCGGCCAGAAGATCGTCGGATCGTCGTGAGCCTTCAGAGGAGGAAGAGGCCGCCTTTGGAGACACTCATCCAAATACACCTGACCATTCATGGTGCTTACAGTAACGGAAGATGTACTACGCTTTCCGCAAGTACAAATCGCTTGCAAAATTAAGAACTTCTCGGTGAACTTCGACATCTTCTGTGTCCGGAGGTTCTCGGGAGCATCACATTTATCCTTGGCAGTCACATACAGGTTTCCTGGAATATGATTGAAGTCCGCATTCACATATATCTCGTCATCCATTTCGCAGAAGTGTAGTTTCGTTAACTTCTGGTCGTACAAATTCCGAGTTTTGGTATTCTGCACGAAAGCCTAGCTCACATGCAACCTTTAAGCCACATCTCGAACTGAGGCGTTCGGTTTCCGTTTAAAGACCCCAAGCACGGGTTTGTAATCGTTTTCGATGACCTGACGGATTTTTTTTCCGGATCTTCTCTTCCGATAAACATTCAGACGTTCTTCGAATCGTTTTATGAAATCAGACACCGTGATTCCATTTTTTTCCCGATGACACGGTGTGTCAGATCCTTATTCTCTAAGTATTCGTGCAAAACTTTTTCACGAACTTACTATTATTTCGTCGCCATTTGAAAACTTTTGCGCACCTGATGTAAACAATACACATTAAACTTTGTTTACGCCAAATTTCAATAAGTTTTACGGAGCAAAACTTAGAGCAATTTGTGTGTGTGTGTGGATTTTAAACGGTACACCCTTTAGTGGTTAAACCATTTTGAATTCTGCACTGAATGCATGTTGATGCGTTTCAACAGTCTTCACTACTGTTTGCAATTGTTTACGAAAGTAGCTTCATAAAACGTACAAATACATAAGGTAGCTTCATAAACGTACAAAAAGTAGTTCCATTGCAGAAAACAACGAATAGATTTGTTTGTTCTACCTTCGATTTCGTAATATAAACTAAAATTAATTTTCAGTGTACAGAGTGTGTCGTTTTTATTTGTCAATATAAATATGTTACCAATACCGCTAACGCAATGTCATTGTGGTTGTGGACGTTTTAACATACGGTTTGCTATCACATAAGCATTGTATTGAAAATGAAGTCGAAAGAACAACAAGTGCGTGAAAAAAATGTGCACAAAAGTGTGGAGACCCCGTCAATGTCGCATCATGACTTAGCAAAATCACTCGGAGTATCTCGTTCAACAGTAAGTAGCGTTTTGGAACGCTTCTGGGATCGGTTCATTCTCGATTGGAAACCAGGATCTGGCGGCAAACGGAACGACAACTTCAAATCCCAGCGGGAAGCAGTTCTTCGGCTGATTAAACAAAACCCGATCCTTTCCATCCAAGCGGTTAAAAAAGGTTATAACTTCTTTCTTTCAAAAAGTGAAGAAAGCAGCAGGATATATGTTGTAGGTAATAAAAACCCCAAACAGGAACGAGAAGCAGCAAATCAGATCGAAACAAGAGTGCGTAAGCTGTACGACAAATTGCTGACAAATTGTGTTATGGGTGATGACAACAAACGTTAACGCAGACATCAAGCAACTTTGGGAACATCGATTAATTATGTCACGCAAAAAGTGACTTTTTATAACCCATTTGAATATTAGTACCGAATTCCGATTTGAACCGATTGAAACCAACAGTAAGGATGCTACTGGGACCACTCACAAAGTGTGATTGTGGTTTTTCATTGGGAAAACAAAGTGGTTTTAAATAATGCTGAAAAGCTGATTTTGACCGGTTTAAACCAACAGTAAGGATGCTATTGGGGCCACTCACAAAATGTGATAGTGGTTTTTCAGTGGAAAATTAGGAGATGTTTACAATGCTGAAAAGCCGATTTGGACCGATTAAACCAACAGCAAAGATGCTATTGGGGTCACTCACAGAGTGTGATAGTGGTATTTCATTAGGAAAACAAGGCAATTCATCTCAACGCCTCAGAGCCAACTTGGACCGATCTACACCAACAGTACGGATGTCACTTGAGTCACAATGGGACAGTGGTTTATTTGTTCCAAGATAGGATGGCCCGACGAGCATGGCGAACGAATAATTTGGAACACAATTAAATATGTACCTCTCCATTGACCCGTCTTACCCGGCGAACCACGACTTCTCATGCTCACTCGATCACTCGCGTGACGGCAACGCAATGGCGACGCAATAGGCAACCAAAACAATAGACATAGACGTCCGATAAAAAAAATATTACGGAACAACGCATCAACACAACCGATTCAACCGATTTAACTGATCGTCTGCGCAAACCTATTAAAAAAGGACATATAGATAGAATGGGTAACAATTACCTGCCCTGTTCCACGGCCTTGAGAGCACTTACTACCTCAGGAGTCACCTCTACCCAACTCCACAGACGTCCGTCAAGGCTCTGTTACACCAATTCATCTCCATGCTCAACCAACGCACCATTACTTTAAAAAAAATGATAAATAGATATATAAGATAGGATAGGGAACGGCTTAAGCACCCCGAGACCCCACCACAAGCAAGGGGCGAACGTCAACCTACAACGCTCATCCCCTGCAGCATGGTGCTTCACTAGATGAAGCATCATACTGCAAAAAATGAGCGCTGCAGGCCAACGCCCACCCCGTGCCTGGAATAGGGTCCTGGGGTGCTTAAGCCGTTCCCTATCCTATTGTCTTCAAAATTTGGTAGAAATAAATTATTTGTTGCCTGAAAAGAAACAAAATTAAGAAGCAAGATATAAGTAGAATCCCTGTAGTCCCCCGGATGTTCGAAGAGCATAGCCTTTTCTATGAAAAGATTGTTGCGAGTTATCGATGGTTGATTACAACTATGTGTTAGGCACCATTGGCTGAACTGAGCATTAAATGAGGATAGTGAGGACATTTAATTGAATAAACGACTACAATACTCAGTTGTTTATTAAGCTTAAGCTCATTCGAGCTATATCTGATGAACTTAGTCGATGAATCAACACTCTAAGATTTATCGCTAACAAATTATGACAAATTTACAAGCTAACCACTGCATGCTAGTTTGTGATTTGAAAAGTGTCCAGACCATGGACAAAAAGCTCCATTATCCATCATCGGCAACCAATTTTAAAACCCCAATTTTAAAACTCCAGTATTTTTTTCTTATCGAAACACATCACTGTCATATGATAACTGGGTATTTCAGCTATTATTTGATTACGTGTCTACTATTGAGCCATCCCGTTGTGCCATAATTTTCTTCAAATAATGCTTCATATTCCCTTCAACAGAATAAGTGTTTAACACGCAAATGAAATGAACTCATATGCGCTCTGCTGTACACAGAAGTCTTCAAATCTCACGGTCTATGACTGGAATTTATTAAATCTGAAACCGTACATCAGCTAACATTCGTTTTAAGTTTCAAGCCTACTTTATTGGATAGCGAGCATCATTGTACTACACTCAGGGAAACAAACTTTTGATATTCGTTAGATTCCATTATGATTATTTGCAAAAAGAAATCAGTATGAATTTCATAAATTTGCCATAGGAAATGTAATAGTGTTGAGAAAATAAAAATATCAACCTGGATTCGAACCTTGAACAATCAGGTTATGGGTCAGTGACTTGCCCACTAGTATATATTACCACTTGAAAGCGTAGAAAACAACGTCGTGTGAAACAAACAAGTCTATCTTATGAAATTCCAAAGCATTGTTCATAAGTTGAACCTTATAAAATTATTAAGTTTATTTGCCTGAGTCTAGTCATAATCTATTTTTCAATAGCTATAGAAATTCCACTAAGTATTTATTTTTAATTTTTAATTTAAAAAAAGCAGCCCTCTATGAAGGTCATAAATATCGCAGTCCTTTTATTAAAAATGTTTTTCTAACTTAAACAGATAGTATTGCCATTATTTAACAATTTTGAAATGTGCACTTTGAAATTGTTTCAAACATGATTGCATGATTATCACCAATAGTCTGATTTCTAACTCAAATCGTTTTCAGTTTGTCGATACACACTACCAAAATGTCATGTAAAATTCTGTCCCCTGAGACCGACACATGCAAGCGTCCTTTAGCATATAAGAATGAGTTGAAAGAGACGAGAAAATAAATTCAATCAAACACATCTTCTGTCGAATTGCGTATGTGTCAGTTTCAGGAGACATAATTTAACATGAAATCTTTATTTGTGTTCCCCGACTTTTTACAAACATAAATGACATCTCACGTAAAATTTTTAATTTCTATGTGTGTAAAATTAGGGAAAAAAATTATATAGTATCTTTGATACTCAAAGATAGAGATGACTCAATTGTAAGTTCTATACGATTTAGTGTTCACTGACCCACTGATATTCACGATCCGGTTGCTACAACAAATAATTCTAAAACATATTTTATAACCTTAAATCTCCGTCCGTAGAGTGTTAAAAAATAGCCAATAGACTTAATACTGGGATTTAAATGCGTTTAATTTACATGACCGTTGTCTCTGGTGTTACAACAGCATCCAACCTATTTTTAACACACTCGGTTTCACGCGTCGCGACATGACAGAAGTTCAAATTTGATCTCTTCGGCGATAAATTATACAACGATTACTACATGTTACATGTCTTACGGGCTGCTTGTTCTATTTACACCCAAGTGCACTTAAATTTACATGCTTTTTCTAAGAGTGTATTATTTATGGTTATTATTGAATTATGCGATCATAAATGTATCGTTGCTTCATTCTTCGAAAACTGTTTCAAACAGCCTTGATATGCTGAATCAAATTTAAGAGCCTTGCTGTATTTCTATGACTAGTTCTATTGAGCTTAATAAGGGCTGGTTGCAAACGACTGACACTGGTTTTCAATACTTATATTCTCAGCATGCATGAGCTCGTTTACATATTAGAACAGCAGTCTTTGTCCCCTGACCAGCGAACAAAATCTCAATAAATCACATTGTTGCAAACGAAGATTTGCATCCGTACAATCAACTAAGGCAACAATATACTTCCCAATCGTCCAAAATCCACCGCAATCCAGTTCGTCAAATTAGTGGCAACACGAGCGCTCAAATTGGCAAGCAAGCAGCTTTCTGAATTTCCTCTTCCACAGACACCTGGACGCTTACCAACTCGGAAAATTTTGACCAAAATTTAGTCACGCATCCACACCGAGGTGGCATTCCCCTACTGGGTGGGCGGGTGAGATTACGGGGTGCCGTTACTAAGATGAACCGAAGCAGCTTAGCATCATCATCTTCACCTCTCTCTCACGGTATCAGCTGTGAGTAAACGTGCGGAACGCGACTGTCGTCAGTGCACGCGGTACGATCGTAAATAATAAGCCGAAAGCAGCCGTGTTTTGCCAACAGTTTGTCATTTCTAATACGGATCTTTTTCCTTCCGACGGCAAGCCAATCGATGAGTTGTTTCGTGCTGAGTGATAATTATTGCCAAAGGTTGCCCTTTTGGGGCGATTAAGACAGATCTGATATGGACTGTTACTAAGAGAACGACCACTATTAGTCAGCTCAGCTCTCGCGCTCCTGCGCAAAGTTTGTGGAAATGTTGGAGAAGGAATGCTGACGTCACGAAGATGGCTCAGCTGTACCGCTCGAAGCGGATCATAATTCAGTCAATGAATGTGGATTCCGTTGTAGGAAAGAGTGAGGAATTTCGGTATCCAAAAATAGCCACTGGTGGGTGTGTGATTTCCCTTGGAGGTAGAAACTTTTCTCGAAAACCATATGATTCTATTCAGCTGGATATTGTCAAACAACTTATTTCTATCCCCTCTTTCCCGTCCTTCACAGCATTGAAAAGCACATCATCGGCAACATCAAGCACAACATCGAATCGAACCTGATGCGAAACGATAGCCAGGGACATGTTGGCGCCACCCACGAGATGGCCTTTTCCGCCGTATGCGACCTGCCGAAGCACACCAACCAGAGCTTCTGGGATGACGATTTCACCTGGAATCTATACTTTCGTCTTCCCCACAGTAAGCCTTACACTTCGGTTAGTTCGGCGATGTTGAGGTAAGTCACGATCAACATGTCAAACGACGCAGAATGTAACTTAACCAGGGATGAACATTTTATTCAGGTTGTACATGAACGGTGCCGACAATTCAACCGATTCCTGGAATCGCCGCGACTCCGATAACTGCAAGAATCCCGCCGAACAGATGATTCGCGTTACAGTTTCAGTTTACTGGCGCAAGAAGGGCAAGGGTAAGTTTAGCATGTCGATCGTGGCGTCAGTTTCAAAATAATTGATTGCTTTTATATGTATGTGTAGACAACCTTTCGACGGAACGTAAGAAGCGCATCTGCAGCAGCATCACCATCACCCGCAACTTCCGTGGTTGGATCACGCTGGACACGCTGTTGGCGGTTAAACTGTGGGACAAACCAAACCGTAACTTCGGCATTGCCATCGATATTCATGATCAGGATGACAATGCACTGCCGGCGGCTCGGTTCTTCCAGCCGACCGATTGCTCCGAGGCAAGTAAAGCAAATGGTAAGTGTGTGCGTTCTGTGCTTTTTATCATTAACTCTAACTTCAAATGCGATACGTTACATGGGTAAGGGTCTCCGGGATCCAAGCATTCCAGCAGAAAGCAGAATCCACGTGACCAGACTTAGACGTCCGGGTGGATCGGATTGTGCTAAAGGATATTCTTCCGCAAAAACGATAACGTTCGGGTGTCACGGAAATCGTAACTGAAAGAGAGACTCAGAGGGTCAGGTAGCGTGAAGTCGGCCTTCACTTCGTCGGCTGCCAACAGACACCGACGAATACGGGGTGACCATGCAAAAACACATTCCTGAGCGTCGTCGTTCCCACGTTTGTTTATCGCAAAACGGAGCTGGCGTTCCATACCTGGAACATCCAAGAAAGAGTATTGAATATCCGATGCGACAGCTAAATTTAACATTTTGAACATTTCGGTAAAAATGTCTACATTCTGTAGCCGCAACATCTATCCCAATAGGGTTTGTTCTTTAAACATCGAAAGGTCTTCCAGATAATCAACCGATGGAAATGTTTGTGGCATTTTTTTCAACCCGGTTGAACCGTAGACCAAACGTCTCTGGCCAACGGCAACAATCAACAACCGTTTTTGTTTGCCCGATGTTGCCGAAAAATAACTACAGGGTGCACTGACGTGCCAGGGTGCTGTGCGGTGCAGTTTCGAGCGTCTTTTTCTCCAAGTCTTCGGCGTCTTCTTACTCCGCCGCGCTAGCGACCAATTTTTTGCACACCCATGCGGGAAACGATATTTTCGGCTTTGTTTACGCTACCGGTGTGGAATTTTCATTCACTTGGTGCGGTTAGAAATTGAGCGGGCCCTTGGTTTTGACTGCAGCAGAAAACTGCTGACCGCTGCCGAACGGAAGACAGGTGAATGATTTTTTATCTCTCTCTCTCTCTCTCGCTCTCGAGCGAGTACTCTCTTTCTTGCGCTCTTCTTGGGTTGGGAGAATTGGATTTAGTTCGAAATGTGATAATCGATCAGAAGACAATCAGGACTGATTGAAATTTTCGAAGCGCCAAATAACGTTGGTTTACCGGAATTGCTGTCAGATTTTCGGCGCATTTTGAAACGATAGCATTTTTCATGCTAAATATATCAAATATTGAAGAATGTGAGGAGAAAGCTGTACTGACTTTCGATATCGAACGTTAATTTGAAGCATGGGAAGGTCCATTAATTATGTCACGCAGTACGGTGGGCTGGGTGGAGGGTCGGCGGGTTGGAAAAACGTGACAATCCATACAAACAAATTTGAAGGTCCATACAAAAACCGTGACAAGGGGTGGTTGTTATAAAAAGTTCCACATACATTAATTGTTATGTTATATATTCTCCGTGCGCGGAGTAACGATTATGATGTAGAAGGAGATGTTCGCTCATCACCATGAGGCACCAAGAGTGAACAACAATGTTTTTGGCTAGAATGAAAGATATGAAGAGAAAGTTTTGATAGTTCCGCTAGTGTGCGGCAGGATTGGAAATGTAACAGATGTTTTTTAGGAAAATTGAGCGAAAAGGGCATGTATACAGTGGTACTCGAACCAAGGACATTTTTGCCTAACATCCCACTGCGGGGTAGGTTGAAGGAGCACGGACTAAGTCCGCCACTTCAACAGGCAAAAATGTCCGGTTGGAAGACGCTCATGTACCACTGTGGCTTGTATAGTTATTCTAGCGATCTATTGTGTGCACTCTGTTTACTGGTGATGAGCGAACATCTCCTTCTACATCATAATCGTTACTCCTCGCACGGAGAATATATAACATAACAATTAATGTATGTAAAACCATAAATGGTGGTAACCATTAATTATACTGGTGGGGACCAGTATCGCATCGCTTCACGGTGTTTCTCTCGAGTCTCTACGTTGGAGACGACGAGATAAACTTTAGTGATCGTCAGTCGGTGCGAATCAAAACAAACCCAAAAAGGAGAGAGTTCCTCTCCCATGTGCGCACCAGTAAACAGAGTGCACACAATAGATCGCTAGAATAACTATACAAGCCACAGTGGTACATGAGCGTCTTCCAACCGGACATTTTTGCCTGTTGAAGTGGCGGACTTAGTCCGTGCTCCTTCAACCTACCCCGCAGTGGGATGTTAGGCAAAAATGTCCTTGGTTCGAGTACCACTGTATACATGCCCTTTTCGCTCAATTTTCCTAAAAAACATCTGTTACATTTCCAATCCTGCCGCACACTAGCGGAACTATCAAAACTTTCTCTTCATATCTTTCATTCTAGCCAAAAACATTGTTGTTCACTCTTGGTGCCTCATGGTGATGAGCGAACATCTCCTTCTACAATATAAAAAGTTACTTTTTGCGTGACATAATTAATGGACGTTCCTCATGATCTTTTTGTAGTGTTTTTTCAATGATGAGTCGCAAACTGTAGCAAACTTAATAACGAATGTCAACGCTTATAAATGATTTTTGGTACTACACAGTGGTTACCTGTTCATAGTTAATTACTATAATAGAAATCTGGGAAAAGACAAGCAACTGAACTAGTTGATATTCAATCAAACTTAACAGCGCCAGCCAAATCGAAAGGCGCCCTTGCTAGTCGTCACATTCTGAAGCTTCTTATTATAATAATCCGGAACTATACTGAAAATATGTTTACGTTAATCCGCTTTCACTCGCTTCGTAAACATGAATTTCGTTAATAGCATAAATGTCTCGTATATCCTTAAGGTGTCGCTTCACGGCACATGAAATCTATATTATAGTTCACTATGATATAGCCGTTATAGATATCTATTTCATAGTTCTATGAGATTCGAGAAACAGTTTTGCAAAATTATTAGCTATGAAGACATAGTAGCTCTATAGTAGAAATCTTTGCCTCAGCGCTATCACTTAAAATTGTTCGGTGTACACACGATTCATATTCTTTGTCGCATATATTTAGTTGCGAGCTTTTAAAAAATAAATTTGGGATGTAATCATGGCCACAATCGGTAGCTATGGACAGAGAATGAAAAATTGCGGCAGTTGCTGCATACATCATATTGAAAAGGCGGAAGAAACGAAAAACTTGACAAGTCTGGACAAAATCGTGCATTGCTCGTCTTGAAGGCACGGGAATTGAGGCTAATCTGCTGAAGGACTTGGGTTAGGATCCGGATTACTTATTCTTCAGAGCAGTTCAGAGAAGTTCTTCATAAAAGTTAATGGAAGTTCTTTAGAGAAATTCGGGGAGGTTCATTAGAGAAGCTCGGGGAAGTTGTTCCGAGAACTATAGGGAAGTTCTTCTGAGAAGTTCGAGAGATTTCTTCACAAGAGTTCAGGGAAGTTCTTCGTAGAACTTTAGATAATTCTTCAGATAAGTATTAGAAATTTCTTCAGAGAATTTCAGTGAAGATAACCGAGGAGTTCCGATGAGTTTCTGCAGAGTTCTTCAGAGGAACAACATAGAAGTTCTTCAGAGGAACTTCAGACAAGTTCTTTACAGAAATTCAGGAAAGTTGTTGATATAAGTTCGGAAAAGTTCTTCAGAGGAACTTCAGGAAAGTTCTTTGCAGAAATTCAGGGTAGTTCTTAACAGAAATTCAGGGAAGTTCTTCAAAAAACATCGGAGATGTTCTTCAGAGCTTTGGAGAAGCTCTTCAATAAACATTGGGGAGAGAAGTCTGTGAAATTTCTTCAGAAAATTTCAGGAATCTTATTTCAGAGAAGATCTTCCGAGGAGTTTCGTCAGAGTTCTTCAGAGAAACTACAGAGAAGTTCTTCAGAGGACCTTCAGGCAAGGTCATCACAAAAATCCAGGAAAGTTCTGTACAGAAGTTCAAAAAAGTTCTTCAAAGGAACTTCAGGGAAGTTTTTCACAGAAATTCAGGGTAGTTCTTTATAGAAGTTCAGGGGAGCTCTTCAGAAAATTTTGAGGATGTTCATCAGTAAACTTCTGGGAGAGAAGTATGGGGAATTTCTTCGGAGAATTTCAGGAAAGTAATTTCAGGGAAGTTCTTCCGAGGAGTTTCTTTAGAGTTCTTCAAAGGAACTACAGGGAAGTTCTTCAGGGGAACTTCAGGCAAGTTCTTCACAGAAATTCAGGAAAGTTCTTTATCGAAGTTCAGGGAAGTTCTTCAGAGAAGTTCAGGAAAGCTCTTCTGTGAAATTCGGGGAAGTTTTTCAGATAAATTCAGGGAAGTCGATTAAATCTTTGCATTGAGGTTTCCAATTATTCTTATGTACCAGTTCTTAGAGCAGCAAAAATTAAATTAAATTGAAATCGTATATTCTTTAAAAAAGAAATGGCGTTATTTTGAAGAAAAATGGCAATTTTCCAATTGGAAATTGGAGCGTTAGATGGAAAGCACGTTAGTATAAAAAAAAGTGTGATCATTTTAAAAAGAAACAGCAGTTCGGCAATGGCTATGATGCATGCTGAATACAAATTAACGTATGTCACTCTGGATAAAAGGGAAGGTTCATTGATGGTGGAATATTTGCCGATTTCTGTTAAGGAATCTGATGCAGGATTTTTGATTTAAAATCCTGAGATGCCTGTTTCAGCTCTAATGATGAACTTGCCCATCATTGTGTCTCATCTGAGCGAGGACAATCAGCTGCTCTAGAGACATTCTGAAAATTATTTTCTCTTCATAGGCCTGCTCAAATTAGTTATTCAAGTTCCTTAGAGCCATCGAATATACCTTAGAGCAACGAATAAGTCGGTTTACCCAGAATACTGTCCCGATATTTTGGTTTTTTAAGTTCCGTGGGTTTGGACACGATTTCGTCGCAATTTGAGACAAGGGCCATTTCATCATGTGATGACATTTTACGCTTCAAATTGCGCACTGCTGACTTTGGTTTCGATCCACTCGGTTTTTCAAGTTTCAAAACGGAGAATTGAATCGTTGGAGTCAGGAATCAAAATCAAAGGTTAAACATCGGAACTGGTAGAATCGTAATCTGTCTCTCAGCATTATCATCTTGAAAATACTTACTACCTAGCTAAGCATCAAAATCCCCTGGTCTAGACTTTCTTCAAATGTGGAATTGCAAATCAAAATAATATACTCACGTTAAAGTATACACTTCCTCAGGTGATCGGGATTAGTTGGTTCCCACAACACCGGATGTTGGTCCCACAGCTCAATCAAGTTGAATTTCATTTTCTGGTCCATTTTTGCTGTAAACATATTGCGAAAACACAAACTAGCAAACATTTCAAACGAACTGTCTTTCAGTACAATTCACAATTCCGTGAAGACCAGCCAATCGCTGCTCCTCTTTAAAGTACTCCCACATTTTGGTGCTGCTGCTGGGGTTGACGGAAATCATTGGCTTATCCCGAGATAAAAATAGAAGCGCTGTCGAAAGATTTTTAAGTCATCAAGTATCTTCTCTCAGTCTGCGATTTTATACAGCCATATTCCTTTTGGGGTCGTATATGCCTTTTGGGCCTGCAGAGGGTAATATAATTTTAAAGGCAAGGCTTAACATTTACGAATTCTTCAATAGTATCTGAACCAAAACAATCAATGTTTTTAATAACACTTGACGCGTAGAAAAACTTCTGATCGATTGGTGCAAATTTTTTGAAAATCTCTTGAGAAACGACTGAGATATTAACATTCAAAATCTGACCACTTTTCGTGACGGTTGCCATGCGTACTCTAAAGCTCGATTCAAAGTAAATCTGGACGCACGGTTTAATACACCACCGCGTCCCTGGAGGTTGCAACAAAAACTTTTTGATAGGCATTTGTTGATGCTTCATTGACGAAGAAATTGGTGGAAAATTTTTCTCGTTTGATCGGCGCTTCTCGAAATTGCGGATCATGGAACTTGAGAAAACAATATTAATTGTGCACAAACATCTAGAGAATCCTCCGTGGTCTGCCTCAAAAATAGCAAAAGTGTTAAAATTCCCAAAGTCAACGGTGTATCTTGAAATCAAACGGTACAGGGATACTCTGAGTGTGGATAGAGTACAGCGCATCTATCATAAAAGTGGCACTAGGGACAAAGAGCTGAGGAGAAAGGTGTTGAGGTACGTGAAAGGTAACCCTGGTTTCTCCATACGTGATTTGGCAACGAAATACGATTTCGACTTTTCCACCATGCGTAACATCCTTTCAAGATAAGGATAGAAGTCTTTCAAGAGAAGTATATTAATGGATGACGAAACATATGTCCAAATGGGTTATAAACAAATCCCCGGACGAAAATTTCACCTGGTAAATGGTCGTATGGATGTCCCTTCCAGGAATAAATTTGATTTTGCCTTTTAAGTTTGCTCGAATAGTGTCTGAAAAAGTGAATTTTACCCTTCATTCGGCAACACAAGACCATGGATGGATCTAGCCAGCTGGTAATACCATAGACTAACTCTAAGACCAGTGGTCCCATACAAAAACGATTTTCTTGGCTCAGTCAGTACTAGAACATCGTCCAAGCTCGGTCCCAAGCTCAATAGCACCCCTTATAATGAACTCACATGAACACACTCTCAAATACTCTGTCAAAATAACACAGCAAATCAAAACAAAGGCGCAAATATGTATAACAAGGTGCTGGCTTCAAGGTGTAATTCGGACCAAGGGTTCTACAACAGTGAACCAATTTCAAATCGCTAGTTACATATTGATTGTTGGTAATACTGTAGGGTACTGAATGGTGTGCTGGAAACAATGTTAATTTAGTCACCAAAGAGATTAATCCTCGGATTGCTTTGAGATCAGACCGATCGAAATATATTGAGCAGTGACGAATGCAGTTAATGAAAACAGGAAAATCAAATCAATCATAAAAACCATTCGTTAAGTTGCGTTTGTTTCGGTTTCGGGCCATTTGATTTAACACGAAAACTTTGAGTAAAACTTTGAATAACATCTCGGGTAGAATTGATGATTTTGAAGGGTGGTAGGATGTCCGACTAGATCTACTACCGACAAATGTGGGGCTTGGTAGCGTCGTCCCTTCAACCGATCAAGCCATCAAAGACCGCTGAACAAATCTTATGAACCGAATCAAACCCATAAATCCGTGACTCTTCACCCCAAGCGCATTCCCCCTGGATCCGAGGTAAATTAAACCGTCAGAAAGCGAATCGAATTTCCATTTTCAGTTGCAATTCCGATGTATTTATCTGCTGCATACCAACCAACTAACTCAATCAAATGCTGTTTGCTGTTTATTGTTGATTTATTTACTTACCTTTAATTTTAACTCACTCCCGGCTGCACGAAGATTTTGCGTTCGCTTTTCGATCGAATTTTTGTTTTCCGCCGATTTATGTTATTGACCATTAATTTCCCACTTGCCGCTGTTGCAATATGCACACTTGCGCAAATGCTTCCCGCAACAAACTGCCACCGCCGCTAAAATGATTGTTTTACTGCTCGTTTGTTGTGCCCATTAATGTGTAATCCCGTCGGCATTCGAATGGCGATCCTCACTAACCCGCGCCGTTTTCCCTCTCATTACAGCAACAGCAACCTTACTTCCATGGAACTTTTTCCGAAACTCACTCTCATGGACCTCTGATGAAATGGACAATGTGCCACAGTAAGTGCTTCGCCGGTCAAAGCCCCTCAACAGTAGTCCCTAACCGATTGTCCCTTTTGCAGCGTCCCCCGCATAGACATCATGATGCACAAAACGCACCATCCGCACTACTTCACCGCCCAGCATCATCATCATCGTATGTTCCGCCAGCAGCAGAAACACCACTATGGAGGCAGTGTCCGGTACCGGTTGGAGAATGCCTCTTCCTCTTCATCGACGGCGGTCGGTTCCGCTTCCTCCGCATTCGGCAATTCCTACGAAATGGACGAAACTGTAGAAATCAAGCAGCATCAGCCGTCGGTCCACGCGCACCACTCGTTGACCAAGCCGCACAAGAAGCGCCATCTGAACCATCAGCATCAGCACCACTCCAGGCTCTCCAATTCGGCGGAGAGCGAGGAAGATTTTTCGGCGGCGGCAGCAGCGGCGTCGTCGTCTTCGGCGTCGCTCGAGGAGCGGACGCTCTGATTCCGGATGGCGATGGCTTGGGCGGTTTAAGATCCACCCCGTCTTGGTGGAGTGGCATGTGAGTTGAGTTAGTTGTACGTTCCGTTCGTGTGTTTGTTTGTGTGTGTGTGATTCAATGTTGCTATGCGATGAGGCCCGTGGTTGGCCGAAGTGGTCCCCAATTGTAGTATTAAATTTTGTTTTGTCGGTTTTTCAGTTTTATTGAAATGCAAATTTAAAAGTAAGATCAGTACGTGTTTATTTTTGAAATTGATATTAGAAGTGAACTACGGATAACATTTGGCGGTAAACCAATTCTGTTGTGGTAAATCGAACACAAAATAGTTAGTCACGAGACAAATTTGCGTTTCCAAAGTAAGAACGCATCAGCTATATTGATTCAAGTTATTCAAAGATTCTTTTGGTTATGAACAAAATAAATAAAAAAATTGTTTTTCACATTGTCCAGATTCTGATGATGGTAATGTTAGAAGAATTAAAGGAAACTTTGTTCAGATTCGAAGAATTGCACGCACAGTAAGGTTGATGTTTCCTAATCCAAATTTTGCAGTATTTGTGTAGCAGTTATAATGATATTAGGTGGATATTTGAAAGGTAAGCTTAGATACATCTATACATCAGTCAAACCATTTTTTCCTAAAATTATTGACTGCAATATAGATGAATTTTCAGTACTTCTCTAAAATATCTGTTCTAAAATAAATCGGAAAGCTCTCACAAGTTATTCCAATTTTCATAAATGCTTACATCCCAAAAAATCTAACATGTTGTGTGGAGGGTGTGAGGATTTTTAAATCCTAACCATTATCAACGACATTTTCATAAAACCCACGTTATTAGTTGGGATATAAAACAATGTTAAGATAACCTCTATGTGATGAACTGTAGAAACATTTAAACCGTTTAAACCATGCGTTGTTATTGCTAATGGAAGAATCATAACAAGTGTCAAATCGAACCAAGGTTCATCCAAATGTTGGAAAAAACACCAATCAAAGTTGATAAACATGTCTTACTATAAAAAAAACACCGTTGATGTTATGTAAGCATGGCAGTTTCAGACCAAATAAAAGACTGTTTATCAATTCTCAATCCTATTGCACATTTTTACTAATTTGTTCACAATGCGAACCAACCGGAAATTCCATTTTCATATGAACCCACTTTGTATTGACCACTAAATAATCTCCCCTAGTAACTTCCATTCTGAAACCGAAAAACCAACAAAACATAAGTGAAATGAATGTCTTTTCCATCGAAAATAACTTCTTATCTCGACACATCAACGATTATAAGTTATGATAACTGTACAACCGTTCGAATACGTATTGTATTCAACTTTTACCCTCGCACTGCCAGCCGTTTTAACTCAGTTTTGAGTCGTTTTTGACTCATTTTCGTCAATAGTGGAGTCACTCAAATTTGAGTAAATGTTACTGGCATGGACTAGTCGACAAATTAAAAACATCCATCTGATTTGAGTCGATGTTAACATTTACTTAAATTTGAGTGACTCCACTTTTGACGAAAGGGAGTCAAAAATGACTCAAAACTGAGTTGAAACAGATGGCCGTGCGATAAAGCAAACAAACTATGAAAGTATTGACCCTCCCTCTCACTTTCGAAGAGAGAACGACAAACCAGTGAAATAAGTTCGGAAGTCACACCTTCCGAACTGTGAGTGATTGAGTGCGACCGCGAGTGTCTGCGTAACTTCTTGTAACGGAATAATAGGTTTAGAGTTCCTGAGCTGGCTGCGTAGATATCTAAGCAATGTGTATTATTGTACTTACGTAAAAGAAAATATCTTTCGGCAATGATTGTCGCAAACGAACCCAGGGGGAAAAGGAGGTCGAAAACAAACACGCTTAGATGTCCCCATTTGGATTGGTAGGATGGATAAGTGTAAGTGTTGGATAACTGTGCAAATTTCGACCAATCCTCCTGCACTTGTCTAGGCAGTAGCATTTATTTATGAAATACTTGATTAGGCTTTAGCGATGTGGTAAGATTATAAATATAACGCGCACAGTACGAGCTTTAAATGATTCATAGAGGTTAAGTTCCATACGGACAGAAGGCACATACTGTTTCGATTTGTATATAGAGGATTAAAATGGAAATGTACGCTAGCACGCACACATGAATATATGCCTAGTTCAGTAGTTTAAGTATCGTAACTTATTTATTTCCTAGTGAGGACAATGATTTGTAAATATTTGATGTATAAGAGGTTCTTCTAATGTTCGATCCTGAGCTTAATTCTAGCAGTCGGGCAACGCTTAAGATAATGTTAGGAGCACCATGTTAGGTGCGGTAGCTACATTCGTAAGATTTGAACTATTTGCCAGCGTACGTCACAAATTTGTGTCTGTCTGTATGGGTTGTAAGCATGTCGAAAATAAAATTTTAATTGAAAATGATTCTGCTTTCACATTGACATCCGAAAACACCATTACCCACTTCTAGAGATCAGTGAGCAGATTTTTGATTTATTAGAATTGATTCTTGTTAGATTTCTTGAATTTTTTATTCTTGCGTTTTTCTGTATAATAGATGCATTCAGTCGCTGCAAAACTCGCGAATACAACTTTTGTACCCTTGTTGCTACGCTTTGCTTCTATTCCGCACTTCGATTGGCGATTTTCATCTTCTTGAAGGTCTCCAGGTTGTTCCGTTTCTTGACACGTTGAACCATCCCGACGCAGGTTCCCGCTTTATTAGCCAAACCAAGTCAATGTCAATGACATTGATTTGTTCTTCCGAATTGGAACTACCACTTTCTGATCCAGTTTAAGGTTGGAAGAGCCGGGTTTTCTGCCTCTCCCTGGCAGTTCATCCAAGGAACAGTGTTCCTTAAACTTGGTTATGATGGCTTTTGCACTTGCAACATGAATTCCAAAGCACTTCGCCAATGATAGCATAGTTACACCCTTTTCACGGAACCACGTGTCATCTTAATGGTCAACATTAATTTTCACGTCTTTTTCAATGCGCGACATTTTGAAAACGAAGAATTTAAACCGTCCAAACAAGTAAATAAACGAAAGATGAAAGTCCAACGCACGGCAAGCTGTGATAAACACATTAAAACCATCACAAATACACCAGTACAACGCGAATGTACGTGGAAAGCTTATTTTCGATACATTCCTTAAAACCCCATATCAAATCCTAAAAGCATTGTTTTGTTTTTGTTTGCTTATTGGTACATGTCTTAGGTGCGTTTAATAATTCACAAATTTTGTAAAAAAATATAGATCCGTTTGCTGTGCACCGATTCAAAATTGAACAGTTCGTAAAGATTTGTTCATTTACTTGAATGAACGAAATGAACTCTCAGAATAACATCAATGAAATTTTTGACAGAAGTGAAAGCCTGTGCGTGTGACCTATCTGAATTTTCTGCAGCTCTTTGCGAAAATTCTTTTGTACTAATTTGATCTAACGAGATAAAATGCTGTAATAAAATTGAATGAGTGAAATTAAATTTAGTTTAATTCAAGAGTCGTGCATGCGTTACGCTTTGGTTGTTAGCATACATCTAGGAGGATACTTCGATGAACATCACAGTGATGCCATTACTCACTTGGAGCAGACACGTGTCGGTTGTAAAATGTCACCGAATGCATGCAATAACAGAAAATAAATATGCTCATTCCAGATATACGATCACATTTCTAATTATTATTTGATTACACTGAAGTTCAGCTTTTAGGCCAGAAGTGATTTGAACACAATGAAGCATAATTGCCAATGTTTTCAAACACAGTTCATCCTGAGCGATGGTCCTAATTCTGACCGTTCCGGAAGAAAAATGAATCAAATTGTCGAGCAGCTCTGGGGAATTGTTGTTGTGATGTTGAAAGATTAAGTATTATTCTCTATATTTCAAGCTGAACAATGCATTAGGTCCTAAGTAGCATTGAGAGATTCTCTTCGTCGACTTTTTCTTTGCGTTCCTACGGCTATGTAATACAATGTTTGAGTATTTTCAACACGAAGTACGGTAATATAAAGTGTAATTAAGAATCCAACACGTCAAAGACATCAGCAAATCGTTTAAAAGACAAACTATTAACGAAAGAAAAAGTCGACGAAGAGAATCTCTAAATGTTACTCAGGACCTAATACATTCCTCAGCTTGATTTGGCTGAGCATGATTAACCCCCTAAACATAATGATAACGGAAGCGGAACGACAACGTCAGCGTCATCTGAACAAGTCTGCTTGTCGGAAAGAAAATAGGCTGGATTCAAGACTATTCTAGATGAAAATATCGAAGTCATTTGAAAAAACTGTCAAACTTGCCGTTGCCGTTCCGTATTCCGTTATCTTTGTGTTTGAGCGCAAAGACTTCAGGAGGAACACTTTTCTGTACCATGCTGAAATTCGAGTAGTAGGCATCGTCAATGGACCATTCTGTCAAGCAGTTTTTCCGTACCTTACTACCAGCGATTTTAGAGAATTGGTCCAATAAATTTGAGAGTTTAATTATCTCGGGGTTCTTTCAGATGAATATAACCTGAAATAATGTCTAACTCCACAGTTCGAGTGATAGATAAACTGCTTCAAGAAATGGTAAAATGATTTCCAATGCACGTTTTGTATAGGGTGGAGCACTACTTCGAAAGCACATCCATTTTCGTCCTCATCGTTGTAGCTAAGCCGTATTCAAAACAAATGAATTATTTTTATTTATACGTGTTCAATTGGGGTTTTCACATTATTTTTTGTTCCTATCTTTAATGTTTGCCAAAAAAATCGTTTTTATCTGTGTTTATCTGCAGAAAATCTTGGCAAAAATCTTGACTTCAAATTTTTTTTTGTAAAGTAGAATTTAATTTTTTCAGGTGCCTGAATGCTAATGCACTTCAACCTCATAGCAATTATTAAAAATAATTGCTTTGAGGTTGAATGCAAAATAAAACAGATTTATTTTGATTAGCCGATGCAAAACTTTTGTTTTTCAAAAGCGCTTGAGTCAAATCATCGGCTAAAATACATCACACTACAGCAAACGGATCTTCTTTCTACAGGAAAATGGATTAGATACGGGTTCATGTTCTCAGAGGATATCATTACACTCAAGCCCTTCTGACAGGCGGTCAGTATTAACATGATAATGAAGCACGAGGTATTTGTTTTGATTACTAAAAATCCAAGGATAGGTGAACAAAATCGGAACGGAATTAACAATCAAACATTTTTATGATGTATTTACATACATTTGTTGAATTTAGATATTAGTTGTGATGTTAATGTTAGCTGATCAACTCCTTTCCCTTTCATGTAACACTTGGATCTAGGATTGCATGCATGGCGTACTCAGGTGGTTCCGGATTCTTGATCTTGTCAGTCTTGTTCAGATTGTATAGTGAGAAAACTCTCTCCATCCCTCCCGAAGAATGCGGAATTAGTAGAAAGTTCGCAATGAACTTTCTTAGTAAGGGAAAAGTCAGCTTCTCATCGTTTGAAACATAGGAGTTTTCTTCAATAGGTTTTCAAGTTATCCGATTCTTCCAACTCGATGTCCTTGTAGATGATAGCCGTCCTCAGCTCGTGAAACTTATTTTCGGTGGCCTGTTGCTAACCGCTTTCAAAGCAGTCCGGATATTGTTAAATAATCGAGTTGAACTCCTTCAAAGTGTGCAGCTTCTTGGGGTCAACGCTTGATGCAGTAATCAGAACTGGAACATGTTGAATCAAAGCGCTTAATGATCTGTATCAACTCAGTATAGAAAACAAATCTAGTAGAAGGTCTCCTTCTATCGAGAGTTTCTGATCTAAGCATTTATCCTGCAGCTACCATATTTCCGACTTCTTACGAACATGTTTCTCGACTTCAGGAACTCCGAAATCCGTTAGGTATTTTAAGTAATCTTCCTCACAAATATTTGCAAGAAGACAGCAGGGACTTCAGCTGACTGTACAAGTTTTGGAATTCCCTCTCTAAATTTGAAAGGGGAATAAAATCGTCAAAAAACAAAAACAAAGAAAGAGTTTTTTACGTGTTTTATCAGAGATGGCATTTCGCACTAATGTTAAGCCGACGCGGAGGATAGAACCATAACTCACCGCAGATAAAGCAAAGTGCTATTTTATTCGTTGATAATAAGACAGAGTGAAAGTGTGCGCCTGTGATGGGATTGCTTGGAGTGAGTAAATCACTCTCTCTTTCAAACGACCGCTCGCACGTGCTCTTTACTGTCTTCGCCCACGAGATCTCGCCTGCGATCACTGCCGCGTACACTTGTGCGAGGACGCGCCAGTGTTTTTTCTGTGATTTTCTGGAGCGATTGAAAGTGAAAACATCGTCGGAGTTGTAGAAAATATCCGAAAAAAGGAAGCGAGAAGAAACATTCTTCTTTCTTCCTTTGTTTTGTGTCATCAAAGCGAATTTGCAATCACTGCCCACACCAGTGAGCTCACTGGGGCGCACGCGTCAGGGAATTTATATGCATTCGCTTCTGTGAATTTGAGAGCTCTTCTTCTCGCTCTAGAGCGATCAAGTGTAGTGTGAATCAAAACCATTTTTTTCCACTCACATGTGCTACGCGCATGCAAACACGGAGGTGAATATAAACAAGAGAGAAGAGCGTTCGTTAAGGTAGGAAGAGTGTGTGGAAAAATTAAATGTCACTTTACCACACTGAGGATATGGACATCACTGATGATTATGATGTAAAAGGAGATGTTCGATCATCACCATGTGGCACCAAGAATGCACAGTCATCTTTGCTAGAATGAAAGATATGAAGAGAAAGTGTTGAAAGTTCTCTCAGTGTACGGTAGGTTGGAAATAGAATAGAAGTATTGACAATTGAGCGAACATCTCCTTCTACATCAAAGAAATAATAATCTTTCAGTTTAATGTACATTACCTAATATAAAACAAAACAGTGTTTATTTTTGTATGTGACAAGTGATCCACTGAAATTTAAATTTTCCTAGTTTTCTAAGACTAAGAGATATTTTCAGTGACATGTGTCACAAGAAAACTGAACAAGATGAAACAATTGGCATTTTCTTCTGAAGGATTTTCCAGAAGTCCGCAGCAAAATGGGAAACGTTCACAGTTTAAAGTGAAAAAATCACACCGTACGATCTAGACTTATACAATTGGAAAACTAAGAAAAAATCACTTGATAACTTCTTTAAAAAATAAAATATAAAAGTCTGAAGTACTTTTTCGCACTAAAACTAATAAAAGCGAGCAAACTCCACCAAATTCCACTAGGAAAACCTTATCCTTCGACAGATAGGCCAATTTCGTCGCCAAAAATAAACTAATAAGGCTTGTTGGCGACAAAATCTGGACACCCCTAAAAACGTTTATCTCTGGATAAAGGGTGTCCACGATGAAATTGCCACACTATGAAATTGCTCTAACTTTTTAACCGTTGGGTAGAATTTAATGAAAATTTGGGTGGATTTAGTTCATAGTGCATTATTTACATCCTGCAAGTTTTAAAGTCCTGTGATAAAACTCGCGGAAATGGAGTCGAAAGAACAGCTCGTGCGTGATAAAATCTTGCGCATTCATCACGAGAACAAGGATCTCTCGCATCGTTCCATCGCTAAAACGTTGGGAATCGCGAATTCCACGGTGTCGCGAGTGATTAAGCAGTTCGAGGGACGGTTGACCACCGATCGGAAGCCCAGAAGTGAAGGTAAAAGTATTCCGTACAACACCAAAAATCACAACCGCGTAGTTGGGGCCTTCAACCGAAATCCGAACGCCTCCGTTCGGGATGTGGCTAAGAAGCTGCACCTAAGCCGAAGTTTTGTCCAGAAGGCCAAAACTAAGGCTGGGCTTCGAACGTTCAAGGTACAAAA
>JASCZW010002216.1:0-10376 GCA_034211315.2 Aedes japonicus
TCAAACTCTCAGGGATTAAATAACTAAATATTAGCTATATTTTGGAATAATTTATTCATTGAATTTCCTCCTCCAAGCTGAATGCTCGTACATTTTTCTTAACACTGCTCATGAGATCTTGGGTGAGGCTTTGTCCACCTTCCTTACACAATTTCTCCCAGTATTTCTTCAAAGCTTCATCGGTTTTGAATGTTTTTCCGCTTTTCTTCAACTTCTTCTTCATTATCGCCCAAAACATTTCGATCGGACGAAGTTCTGGTGTATTTGGCGGGTTCGCCTCCTTCGGGGCCAGATTAACGCCCTTCGCTTCGTACCAATCCATTACAGGCTTGGCGTAATGGCACGAAGCGAGATCCGGCCAGAACAGCGTGGACCACGGGGAAAGCGGAGAGGCAGCAAGCACTTCTGCAAGCATTCCTCTAGATAAATCTGCCCGTTTATGGTGTCAATTGTAACGAACGGCTTGCTGTACCGTCCGCACTCGCAGATCGCCTGCCACAACAGGTACTTCTTCGCGAATTTGTCCATCTTTCTCTTCCGGAACTTTTCCGGAACCTCCATGCAGGACGTACCGACAAAAAACCCGAGGCCGAAGATTTGTTTGGTGTCCGCCTTGATATATGTCTCGTCGTCCATGACGAGACAGCCCGACTTGACCAGCCACTCACAGTACAGCTTCCGTGCACGCAGTTTGGCCACCGTGTTTTGCTTGTCAGTCCGGTTTGGCGCATTCCTGACCTTAAGAACACGTAGCCCAGTCCGCTTCATGGTCTGCTGGACGAACCAATTCAACGAATTGACCTTTTTGGCCACGTCTCGGGTGGAAAGGTTTGGGCTATTCTTAAAGTACTGCCTCATCTTCCGCGCCTTCTCTGGGTATTCCGTTTTCGGTTTTCGGCCGCTTCCAGCGCGCCGCTCGTTGGTCTTCGTCTCCTGGAACATCTTCACAACGCGGGACACGGTGGAATGGTGGATTCCAAGCCATTTGCCGATCCATCTGTGCGACTTACCAGGATTATCGATCACCGCGCCCAATATTTGCTGGCGTAGCTCTTCTTGTTTCGAATGCATCTTGAAAACTACTTGACAGATCGCGATAAACATAACACTCTAAACTAGTATTACCCAAAATTTCATTAACATTAACTCACGCGATAAAAGGTTACACCCAAAACCAATTATCGCATTTTTTTCGAGTCCAATCTTTATTACCTTGTTTCTGAAAATGTTATCAGAAACACCTAGCTTCTATAATTAAATTTACTACCACCACAGAACAGAAGCTGTTCTTCAAAATAAACTCTCTGCCCCTCACCGACAGTGAAATCGGAAACCACCTGGATCGAAAGTATCCGTGTCGACAAATTCACACTAAATTTCCTTTAATTGCCTACTTCCACCCAAATAGCCCTACGAAGCATCCGTGATTGAAATTTCCTCAATTACACACGCAAACCATTCAGGGGGAAACCGTTTTTATCCGCTCAACATGAACCCTAGCGGGCCTAACTCCTGTACATGCATCATCAAAGTCCCGTTTCACTCTCTCCCTTTCTGCTTTCAACCATTTTCACCATAGCCGTTTGTGTGTTTTAGTTCTGGAAAAGAGCTGCAATGCGACATCCGTTTCCAGTTCGGCGCCTCACTGTATATTTGGCACCTGCCTGCCAACTGGCTGATTCAGCGCTCGAGTTTTCCTCACTCACAATATTTTGGTTCGTTTCCAAGTAGAAAACACACTTACACAAACACGCACACATATCGTTTTACGCTTTTCCACAACCCACCTCAGCGCCCATCCTACCACAATTGCGCGTGATCGTGACAGATAGCACGACGGTAATGGTGGTACAACGGAGAGAAAGAGCGGAAATGTCACCGGAGAGGAAGAGCGCGATCAGCTGTGTGTAATCATCATCAAACAGAACCAAGCGCAATCGGTTGCCAACGATACGCGTAGAAACATGCGTGCGACGGAAAAGAGCATAGTAGCTGTTCCTCCGTTTGCTATCAACTTTGCATCGAATGGGAGAGAAGTTCTCTTGCCTAATCTCATTATTGTGTGCCCGCTCGGAGAGGACAAGCACGGAAAAGGATGTTCAACAGCGACTGATTCTCGAGCAGTTAGTTGCCATTACAAATTGGTGTGGCTTTCGCGTATAATTCAACATCGGATCGGTTTTACAACGTGTTCGCAATCTAAATTGAGTATTTAAGGTGAAGCAGAAAGTTATTCAGTTCGCAATCCAATCGGTTTATATGAGCTGAGAAATTGTTTAATTCGGAGAAATTCATCAGGTGAGAGAAGCTCCTGAGCGATCTCGGTTTTGTGCACATGTGCTATTTCCACGCGGGATGAAAATGGCGAAGACGGAGATGTACGCCGCGACGCGAACCAATTGGGTTCAATTGATTCGAGTCGATTGACTTCCATCGTCAATTGGTTCGAGGGCGGATTCCCGCCCGCATGGTCAACTTAGTAGAATCACTTCATTTCCGAGGAATCAACTGCGTACCGACGATTATTGACCGCCGAGGACAGGCGGGTTTGGCAGTGAACTAAACGGTTGTGATTGGCACGCTTATCAATATTTTGGCTCTCTCGTGCAGCGTTCCCTTCGACTGCTTGGCCCGGTATTTGAAATGAATGAGATTTCGTAACTCGACACAGCAGAGGAAGTCAAGGTCCTGCCTGTCTGGGCGGGTGTGTAGAATGAAAATTGATGGCCGAAGTGGTGGTGATTACAATTCGATTGTTTGTGTTTTGAAAGCAGAGCGTTCTGTTTACGTAGTTGGGGAGAAGTTATGAAATTTTCGCAAACATTAGGTCGGACGAGTTAGGCGGTGATAACGATTGAAATCAATTCAGACGAGTTGAATCATGTAGCAAGGAGTGTTATCGCAGCCACTATTTCATAACAGCTGACAGATAAACGGAGCATTTTATGCTAATCACCTTGGTGGTGTTTACTGGACGGTGGATAATTACACTGAATTACGAATAGAGTTCGTGGAATATGTGCTGTAAAATTAATAACAGGCAGCGGTTGCTCGGTCCAATACTGAGGGAATATGCGTCTGGTAGTAAATGATAGCTAGCGTCTGCCTGATGGAATTCAATCATACCTAAGCAAACTTTTTATCAGCGATTTGTAACATTCTACAAGAGTAAATCATGGGCCAGAGAACCCGTATAAAACCCAATGATGTTTACAGGGAAGAACCGGGTGTTGTTGAGTTCTCTCGGCAGTGGCGGAGATCAGCGGTGGATGCCGTTGAATTACGTTTGAATAAGGCGTAACCAACACCTAAATTGATACTTGGGGAAATTTACTATAATCAGTGTCTGATGGACCTTACGTAAATTAAAATGAGAGCACAAATCTCATCTTCCACGGCACATACAGTCATGAAATTACAACTCTCTACTCGTTGTAATGTACCAATCATAACAGAATATTATGAGGGAAATGAGCTTTGTGCTACCAAATTTTCTCAGAAGGTCAGGCAGAAACTTCTCAGAAGTTTAAGGAGCACTGTTTGGTAGTTCAAGCAGTAATATCCTAAAAATCTCAGGCCCAAACATCCCCGAAGTACAAGTTCCTACTTCCCAGAAGTTCAGGAGAGAACTTACCCAAAAATCAGGAGAGGACTTCTCAGAGCTTCGGTAAGAAGTTTATTAAAGAGGACTTCTTAGAAGTTTGGAACTTTCCAGAGGTTCTGGAGTTCTTCCCAGAAATTCAAGATGGAACTAACCAGAAGTTCATGAAAAAACTTCCCACAATTTCAGGAAGAAACTAACCAACGATAATTTTTCAATAAATCAGGAACAAACTTCCTCAAAGTTTAAGACGATACGTCTTATAAGTTCAGGAGAGAACTTTTCTGAAGTTCAGGAAAAGACTTCCCAGAAGTTCCGGAAGAAAATTTCCAAAAGTTTAGATGGAACTTCCCAAAAGTGCCAGAGAGCTTTCCCGAAATTTAGAAGAGATATTTTCAGAATATCAGGGTGATCGCACACGGGCAGAATGTTCCCTACGTTGTGTTGTTGAATAGAATAAAAGACCACGATTTGTTGGCCGTCCTGCCATGTTGGAGGCATATAAACTACTGCTTTATTGTTTTCAATATAAGAACACCACAGAAACGATAGATGCTTGACTAGTAGGGTAGGATATTGATAATGGACGTTTGCACAAACACAGGGTGATGATTTGAATTGAAGTTCAGAAAGGAACCTCTCCAATGAACAGAAAGAAACATTCCAGAAGCGTTGGGGGTACTTTCTTGAAGTTGGAACAAGACTTTCTCAGAAGTCCAGGAACAAACATCCCCGAAATTAAGGAGAAAAATTCCTAAATTTCAGAAGACGGCTTCTCATATGCTCAGGAAGAAACTTCCAACAAATTTTAGGAGTATTTTCCTAGAAACTGTGGTGTAGATTTTCCCAAAATTTCAGTACTATTTTCTTCGGAGTTTAAATTGGACTTATCAGAAGTTTTGAAAGAATAAGCTCAGGGTACAACTTCCTCAATTTTTAAGAAAAACCTGAGCAGAGCTGGCACTACGTGAAAGTTCAAGAAAAACAACTCTCAAAAATTCCAGGAATGAACTTCTTTGAAGTTTAGGAGATGACATCCTAGAAGATGGGTAAGAAACATTACAAAAGTTTAGTTGGCACTACCCAGAACTGCTAGAGTGCTTTCCAGAAGTTTAGAATCGAACATCCTAGGATTTCAGAATGAAGTTTTCTCGAAGTTCAGGAGCTTAAGGTAGATACTTCTGAGAAAAACAGGAAAAAACCCTTTCAGAAGTATAGTGGGTACGTCTAGGAGGCAGGTTAAGCAAGAATTTCTCAGAAATCCTGGAACAATCTTTCTCGACTTAAGTTAAGTTAAGATGTAAATTTCCTTTAGGTTCAGAAAAGGACTTCTCAGAAATTCAGGAAGAGACTTCCAACAAAGACGATTTACCAAAAAAAATTTAGAGAGAACTTTCCCAAAGCTTTGGACAAAGTTTCTTCACAGTTCAGGATGTGACTTACTAAAAGTTTAGAAAGTAACTAGGTTCTAAAAAAACTTAACAAATGTTTCTGGGAAGTTAAGTTGGATTGTTGGATGTGAATCTACAGGAAAATCAAGAGTGAATGCCAAAAAGTTCATGAGGAAACATGCCTAAAGCTCAAGAGGCAACATTCCAGAATTATAGCAAAGAGCTTTGCAGAAGATCTGGAGAGATCTTCCCTAAAATTCAAGAGATGAACCGATGAAGCAGTCTATTTGAAAATCACACATATGACCGATGATATTCATTGCTCATGACGCCATATTAAAACATGGTAAACACCATCTTCATAACCGTTCGCATCGTCCCATGAGTTAAGACACAAACCCATGTAGAAATTACAATTTCTTGGTTTCCACCTCATCATCGATTGAGCGATTTGTACCAATCAATACAAAAATTTTCCTGAGCAGAAAAGTCTTCAAAAAAATCAAGAAGTTTATCAATATTTGATATTTGAGGTTTTTGAGAATTTCTTCCAAAACTCAAATAGTTCTCCAAAGATTTAAAAAATCCTAGATTCTGAAAAATTTCCCATTTAGGGTTCTAGAAGCTGATGGAAACGTTTGAATGCTTTAACATAAGGTCAGAGAACTTCGAAATGAAATGATTGAATTGAGATCGATCACTGCATAACTATACAGCAACCTTTGAATGTTAAATATTTTAAGAAATATTGCTGGCAAAAAAATAAGTGTGATAACTAGATAATAATCCAGAACTATTTTTGAAATAGATACCAACACTTGTCCAGATATTAACAACAATGACTTTTTCTGAAAAAAATCAAATAACATTCTTTAGAATAGCATCCTAAAGAAATTTTCCGAATAACAAAAACAATAACATTTTTTGAGGTGAACAATAGAAAACAATTTCCTTGAGAAAACTGTCCACTTTTCATTAAAAAACAAAAAGTTGAGCCGATGAAAAGAATGTGGATATTGCCAGAGTAGAGCTAGTAAAAATGAATAAACGCCAAAACAAATGGCAAAAAGTAAGTGTTTATATTTCTTGCTCAATGCAAACTGAATAAAATGAAACGTTGAGAGCCGATGCAAGTCATAGAACAATGGACAACCTAGAAATGAGGAAGTGAAAAACTTAATCTTGGACCTTAAATAGAGAAATTGAACGAGTAAAAATTAGAGGGGACATCGATGAATAAGCGCACGAATCCGGTAAAGTAAAAGCGCAGACAGACGTTCGACTTTATTTCATTTATCTGTAAAACATGGCTTCCCTCAAGCCATCAAGCAGCAATGAGCTCACAGATGTCGCCACATATTTGTTTTGAATTTGCTTGTTCGAGCTTGAACGTTTGCCTGCGGTAAAAGCAAAACTGGTTCCTTAGGAAATCCAGCACGGGACTGGTTACTTAGGAAATCAAGTACTGAGATCTTTTCGGAAATTGTGTGCATGTTTTTCAAACAATGTGAACTTATATGAGCATTTCGAAAATTATATAAACTTTCCTATATTACGGAAGTTCACGGAAATGTAGAAAGTTCAGCACAATATTCGTTAGTATCTCGTATACATACAAACAATGGTTTGCACTTATGGGAAGGATCCGAGAAAATGTTTAATAAATTTCATTAGCATGTAAAATTTTCTATTACATTTTAATATGTTGATAAAGCTACCAAGAACTTCTGTGAGCTTGTTGATAATCATAGGAGCTTCTTAGAAAATTAATGGTATTCTCTAGAGATTCAGAAACGAATATTCTGGAGGGATTATTCAAAGTACTGAAGGAGACTTCAGACGATCAGGAAAAATAATTCATAAAAAAAGAAAACTTCTTTGAAGGTCATAGCACCTTTAAAATGAGTCTACGTTGCTTTACAAAATTACGTTTAGTTCAGAAGAGAGCTCCCCGAGGTTTTGAAATGATTTTCTCCGATGTTTAGGATAGACCTTATAAGAAGTTCTGAAAGAAGAAAGTCTGAAAGAAACTATTTCGAACTTTTGAAGTGAAGTTCCAAGGAATTCAGGAGCGGCTGCTCAGAAGTTTGCGATAAACGTGCCAAAAGTTCAGAGGGAACTTTCCAGAAGTTCATCTGGGAGTTTCGCAGAAGATCAGGAGAAAACTTCCTGAAATTCAGGAGATAATCATTGAAGAACTGACGAAGTAGCCTATACAAACTTCATTCATATGACCGTAATAATATTCATTTCCTACGACGCCATATTGCAATATAGTAAAGACCTCCACCATATCCTCAATCGTACGCAGCTTACTATGAGCTTAGACATAAACTCATGAAAAATACAATGCGTCGATTTCCATCTCACCTCATTTAACAGATTTTTGATTGCCTATTCAAGCGATCGATTCAGTGACCTTCTATGGCATGTCGGTTCGTCAGTAAAAAAAATTCCTGAAGTTAAAAAAACAAACATTTTTTCGAAAGTTCAGAGAAATGAAGGAAAGAAGTTTTTAGAAGTTCAGAAAAATATCAAATAGGTTTTTGACAATTCTTCCAAAGTTCAGAAAATCTACCAAAAATTCAAAACAGTAATCCTCAATTCAGAAAAAACTTCCTACTAGGGTACAGAAGCTCAAGAAAGTTCGATATGCAATTAAGATCAGAGAACTTGGAGATAAAATCAATGATCGAAGCTATCAAACTATCAGAATAACAAAAGCATTAATGTTTTGATAAAACAAGAGTGAAAATTGTAAACACTCATCCATCCTTCAACACCTGTCCCACTGTTGCATGGTAACATTTCAATGGCTTTGTGAAATCTTTCAACATTATAGTTGACAGTCGAGTTCGCTTGGCGACTCGGTCGGATTCAGCTCATTGTAAAGTGCAATTTTGCTGCAACTCGACCTCGACTAAAGGGTGTCCACGATGAAATTGCCATGTCATTGTGTAAATTGATTCGCAAAATTCGAGTTTTCATCCGATTGCCATCAAATTTTCAGGGATTGAGAAATAACTATTAAACTTCATTTTTACCATTTTACTCGTATTTTATTTACAGTTCATACGCAAATACCCGCATCTTGGCCTTAACCCCGGCCATAAGATTCTGCACAACCTGTGAATCAACCGTTTTTTGCATGTAAACCCATACTTTCTTCAGTTCCTCGACTGTCTTCACTACCTTAGGTCGTTTAAGAAGGTGCTGCTTCATAATCGCCCAGTACTTCTCGATGGGGCGGAGCCCGGAGTGTTGGGAGGGTTGAACATTTTCGGCACGAAATTGACCTTATTGTCCGCATACCACTTCAGCACGTCCTTGGAGTAGTGGCATGAGGCCAAATCCGGCCAGAAGATTGCTGGGACGTTGTGGGCCTTCAGGAGAGGAAGCAGCCGCTTCTGGAGGCACTCTTTATGTACACCTGTCCGTTCATCGTGTCCTGGGTCACGAAAGGTGCACTCCGCTTCCCGCACGTGCAGATGGCTTGCCAAACCAGGAATTTCTTCGCAAATTTGGACATCTTCTGAGTGCGGACATGCTCCGGAACGCTGAACTTATCCTTGGCCGTGAAAACAGGTTGCCGGGGATCTGTTTGAAGTCGGCCTTCACATATGTTTCGTCGTCCATGATGCAGCATTCAACTTTCGTCAGCATGTTGAGGTACAACTTCCTGGCACGGGTTTTGGCGGACTTGTTCTGCTTCTCGTCGCGATTAGGGCCTTTTGTACCTTGAACGTTCGAAGCCCAGCCTTAGTTTTGGCCTTCTGGACAAAACTTCGGCTTAGGTGCAGCTTAGCCACATCCCGAACGGAGGCGTTCGGATTTCGGTTGAAGGCCCCAACTACGCGGTTGTGATTTTTGGTGTTGTACGGAATACTTTTTCCTTCACTTCTGGGCTTCCGATCGGTGGTCAACCGTTCCTCGAACCGCTTAATCACTCGCGACACTGTGGAATTCGCGATTCCCAACGTTTTAGCGATGGAACGATGCGAGAGATCCTTGTTCTCGTGATGAATGCGCAAGATTTTATCACGCACGAGCTGTTATTTCGACTTCATTTCCGCGAGTTTTGATCACAGGACTTTAAAACTTGCAGGATGTAAATAATGCACTATGAACTAAATCTATCGCGGGGAAATTGAAACTGAAGTTTTTTTAAATACTTCGGTCCAATACTAAACAGCAAAAAAAATAATTTTAACAAGCGCGTAAAATTGACCCTCGTTTAATTACAAGCCAAAGGAGGCGTTTGAAATCTATCATGCGCCATACAACAATGTTTGCCATCTTTCATACAACAGGCTAGATTCAGGCGTTATCTGGCTTAAGATTACATGAAATATCCATTTATTTTCTGCCAAATCTAGCCTTCTCTTTATGTGCCTAGATAACTCAGAAAACTTTTTTTTTTGTTTATATCTGTGTAGTGTTCAAGCGATCAACTTAGGCTAGTGCTTCTAAGATATTGGTCATAGTAGAGATGACGTTGGGAGAGGGTCTATTTTTGACAAAAAAAAATGCATTTGGGCACAAGAAAGAGGTTTCAGAGCGAGATGTTGCCTAAAAAGTTGTCACTTCAAAGTCCAATGTTCATCGTGCCAAAGAACGTTCGAATCTTCGGAACTATAAGAAGCAGAATCTGCCACAACAGAGTCCTAAACAAGAGATATCGAGCAGGCCGAGAGTGCGAAACTCGAACTGTATAATTATGAATGACGAGACCTACTTGAAATTCGACTACAAATCCTTGCCGGGAACACAATATTATACGGTGCGTGAAGGGGGAGTATTATACCAGTCTGAGGCATCCATTCAAGTCTGGCAAGTAATTTGTGGCTGTGGAAAGATTTCGCAACCCTTCATCAACTGCTTCGATGAACAGTGTAATATATAAAGGGTGTCCACGATGAAATTGCCACACTATGAAATTGCTCTAACTTTTTAACCGTTGGGTAGAATTTAATGAAAATTGGGGTGGATTTAGTTCTTAGTGCATTATTTACATCCTGCAAGTTTTAAAGTCCTGTGATCAAAAAACTCGCGGAAATGGAGTCGAAAGAACAGCTCGTGCGTGATAAAATCTTGCGCATTCATCACGAGAACAAGGATCTCTCGCATCGTTCCATCGCTAAAACGTTGGGAATCGCGAATTCCACGGTGTCGCGAGTGATTAAGCGGTTCGAGGAACGGTTGACCACCGATCGGAAGCCCAGAAGTGAAGGAAAAAGTATTCCGTACAACACCAAAAATCACAACCGCGTAGTTGGGGCCTTCAACCGAAATCCGAACGCCTCCGTTCGGGATGTGGCTAGAAGCTGCACCTAAGCCGAAGTTTTGTCCAGAAGGCCAAAACTAAGGCTGGGCTTCGAACGTTC
>JASCZW010002217.1:0-61984 GCA_034211315.2 Aedes japonicus
CGAGCCACTTCCCGTGCCCTCTTTTTCAGCCCATTTCCCTTCAGAAATGTATTTGGTTTGGTTCAAAAACCAGTGGCTTCTCTTACTAGGGAATTTGGGTTTATTTTTTCCCACTATGGCATTGCATGCAGAAAAGTCAACGTGGGGGGATGGGGGAGTGGTTGAGATTGTCAAAAATGAGTCTACGTGGTTTATGCACAGGCCCTAAGTAGGACACCCATGCGCTGAACTAGACGGCTTAACGTGCTGCAAGGGCTGAGTAGAGATTCTTTGTCCTGAAGCAAAGAGTTAAGTTTTTAATATCTAAAATCATTATATCTAAAAATCTAAAAATCTGAAAATCTAAACATCTAAATATCTAAAAATTTAGAGTATCTAAAAATCTAGGAATCTAAGAATCCAAAGATATAAAAATCTGCAAATTAAAAAATTACAAAATCTAAAAATCTACACATTAAAAATCTTGATACCTAAAAATTTTAAAATCTAAACATCTTTAAAATCTAAAGATCTAAAAATCTGAAAAACTTAAAATCTAAAAATCCATGTATTTTAAATTCTAAATTTAAATTCTGCAAATCTTAAAATCTATATGTATATATAAAAATCTGAAAACCTCAAAATCTAAAATTGCATTTATTTAAAATTCCAAAAATCTAAAAATCTAAAAATCTAAAAATCTTAAAATCTTAATCTTTTATTGCTTATTTATTAAGGTTTTGATACTTCAAGTTTCTTAAATTTTTAATCTCTCAATTTTGTTCAGATATTCGTTTATTTTTATTCTCAGATTTTTAGAAAGGGGAAATGACGGCTTTGGCGGGTTTTCTTCAATAACTGTCAAGTTTATTTTTCAAAAAAAAAAACGATTGCGCTCATATTTTGTAAGAAGATTAACTGAGTGTAAATAGAAGATCCTTGTGGCCCAGTTTCAAAATTTCAGAATTTATAGATTTTAATATTTTAAAGTTTAAGATTTTAAGATTTTTTTGTGTTTAGATTTTTAGATTTTTAAATATTCAGATATATAGATTTTTAGATTTTTTTAATTTTTAGATTTCATGATATTAAAATATAAAGATGTTTAAATTTTTGGATTTTTGGATTTTTAGGTTTTGAAATATTTTGATTTTGAGATTTTAAGGTTTGAAAATTTTGTGGTTTTGAGATTTTTAAATTTTAAGAATTTTAATTATGTGGATTTTTAAATCTTAAGATGTAACGATATTTAGAATTTTTTGATTTTTTAGACTTTAGATAGATACACTCAGTAGCAAAAAAAAGCCGAGCAAATTTTGCTTTCAAAAAACGCTTTGTTCAACCTTCTGTAACTTTGTCAATTAAAAATATATTTGGCTGAAATTTTGACAACACTATAACCAATGTTTCGACCTTATGTGACCAAAATTCTATGTTGACGAAATTTATAAAAATAAAGTTATCATAACATATGTGAAAAAAGTCATTTTGGACGTATCAATTTCAAAAATCCTTATATCTGTGAAAATTGTAGGTAGCATATTAAAAATTTCTCCATGGCTTAAAACAATACAGAGATTAATCTGAACAAAATTTGAACTGTTTCCATTTATCGGTTTGGACTACAGCTGCCGTCGTCGTTGTTTTTCGCACCGATATTTTGTTCAGATTAATCTCTGTATTGTTTTAGCCATGGAGAAATGGCAAGTACGCTACCTAAATTTTTCACAGAAATGCGGATTTTTGAAATTAATAGGTCCAAAAATGGCTTTTTTCATACATGTTATCATAACTTCAAATTTATAAATTTCATCAACATAAAATTTTAGTCACATAAAGTCGAAACATTGGTTATAGTGTCGTCAAAACTTTAGCCAAATATATTGTTAATTGATCAAGTTACAGAAGGCTAAACAACGCGTTTTTTTAAAGCAAAATTTGCTCATCTTTGTTTTTGCTACTGAGTGTATTTAGATTCTTAGATTTTTAGATTTGTATATTCTTAGATTTTCAGATTTTTAGATATTTAGATTTTTATATTCTTAGATTTTTAGATTATTCGATTTTTAGATTTTTAGATTTTTAGATTTTAAGATTTTTAGGTTTTAGATTTTTAGATTTTTAGATTTTTAGATTTTTTGATTTTTCGATATTTAATTTTTTAGATTTTTAGATTTTTAGATTTTTAGATTTTTAGATTTTTAGATTTTTAGATTTTTAGATTTTTAGATTTTTAGATTTTTAAATTTTCAGATTTTTAGATTTTGAGATTTTTAGATTTTGAGATTTTAAGATTTTAGGATTTTTAGATTTTTAGATATTTAGATTTTTAGATTTTGCGATTATAAGATTTTTAGAATTTTAAATTTAAAGATATATAGATTTTTAGATTTTAAGATTTTTAGATTTGAACTATAATATTTATTACTTGCCTTACCAATCAGACTAAGGCCGGCGTGGCCTCTGCTGTACACAGAAGTTGTCTCCATTCTATTCGGTCCATGGCTGTCACTCGCCAGCCTCGCTGTCTGCGGAGGGTCCGCAGGTCGCCTTCTACTTGATCGATCCACCTATTGTACATGTCGGTTTGTTTTCGAGAACCATTTTCACAGGGCTGTCGTCCGACATTCTTACGACATGTCCAGCCCATCGTAGTCGACCGATTTTTGCGATGTGTACGATGGGAGGTTCTCCCAGCAACTGATGCAATTCGTGGTTTATTCGCCTCCTCCACGTTCCGTCTTCCATCTGCACTCCACCGTAGATGGTACGCAGCACCTTCCGTTCAAAGACTCCAAGGGCGCGTTGGTCCTCCACTAGCAATGTCCATGTTTCGTGGCCGTAGAGAACTACCGGTCTAATTAATGTCTTGTAGATGGTCAACTTTGTGGTTTGGTGAACTTTGTTCGATCTTAGCGTCCTTCGGAGTCCAAAGTAGGCACGATTGCCAGCCATAATGCGCTTTTTTATTTCTTTGGTGGTGTCGTTATCGGCGGTCACCAATGAGCCCAGATACACGAATTCGTCTACTACCTCGATTTCATCACCTTCGATCTGAACTCGTGCTTTGATCAACCGCTTTGCTTTGATCAACCGCGTCAGTTTTTCCGGAAATCCATATTCGTGCATGATTTGCATAAAATTATAATATATCTAGATATTTGGATTTTAAGATTTTAAAATTTTTATATTTTTAGATTTTTAGATTTTAAGAATATTCCTTTTTGATTTTTTGATTTTAAGATTTTAAGATTTTAAGATTTTAAGATTTTAAGATTTTAATATTTTAAGATTTCAAGATTTTAAGATATTTAGATTTTAAGATGTTAGATTTTTATACTTTTAGGTTTTTAAATATTTAGGTTTTTAGATTTTGAGATTTGGAGATTTTAGGATATTCAGATTGTGAGATTTTTTGATTTTTAGAATCTAGGTATTTTGGATATTTGGATATTTGGAATATTAGATTCTGAGATATTTAGATTTTGAGATTTTAACATGTTTAGATTTTTGGATTTTCAAATAAGGCTTAAGGATTTTTTAAGATTTTGTGGTTTTGAGATTTTTAGATTTTCAGAATTTTAATTATCTGGATTTAAGACCTTCAGATATTAAGATTTAAAGACATTCAGATTATAGATATCAAGATTTGTAGATATTAAGAAATTTAGATATGTATATTTTTAGATTTTTAATTTATGAGATTTCTAAGATTTTTGGATTAAAATTTTTTAGATATTTATATACTGAGATTTGAAGAATTTTAGATTTTCAGATTTTTAAATTCTAAGATTTTTAGATTCTAAGATTCTATTTTCAGAATTTTAATTTTTGGATTTAGATTTTTAGAGTTTAAGATATTTAGATTTTTAAAATATTAAGTTATTAAAATTTTTCGATTTTTCAATTTTTCGATTTTTTGATTTTTTGATTTTTTGATATTTAGATTTTTAGATTTTAAAATTTTTAGATTTTTAGATTTTTAAATTTTTAGATTTTTAGATTTTCAGATTTTTAGATTTTTAGAATTTTAAATATATGGATTTTTAGATTTTGAGGTTTTCAGAATTTTAGATGTTTAGATTTTAAGATTTGCAGAATTTAAATTTAGAATTTTAAATACATGGATTTTTAGATTTTAAGATTTTCAGATTTTTAGATCCTTAGATTTCAAGATTTTTAATGTGTAGATTTTTAGATTTTAAAATTTTTAATTTGCAGATTTTTATATCTTAAGATTCTTAGATTTCTAGATTTTTAGATATTTAGATGTTTAGATTTTCAGATTTTTAGATTTTTAGATATAAAGATTTTAGATATTAAAAACTTAACCCTTTGCTTCAGGACAAAGAATCCCTACTCAGCCCTTGCAGCACGTTAAACCGTCAAGTTCAGCGCATGGGTGTCATACTTAGGGCCTGTGCATAAACCACGTAGACTAATTTTTGACAATCTCAACCACTCCCCCATCCCCCCACGTTGACTTTTCTGCATGCAATGCCATAGTGGGAAAAAATGAACCCAAATTCCCAAGTAAGAGAAGCCACTGGTTTTTGAACCAAACCAAATGCATTCCTGAAGGGAAATGGGCTTAAAAAGAGAGCACGGGAAGTGGCCCGTTTGGCCCCAATTCACCCTTTATTGATGGTTTTTCTCCATTCTGCACATATAGTTGCAAACTCCGCAATTTATTTTGAGTGAAAATGCATATCGTTTACACATTTCATATTAAGAAACTTTACAGAGATAATTTCATGTCGTGTCTGGCCCGTTTTACCCAAATTCTTTCCTTTTATTTGATTTTTCCTGTTACACCCAAAAAATCGACACGTTATTTTCACGTGAAATTTCACGTCACTTGCACCTGAACACGTAACCAAATTTTCTTCAGTAAAATCAGGTAAATATTACGTGCCAGTGAATTTTACGTGGAAAATCACGTAACATTTAGCTCCTACGTGAATTTCATGTGTTAATTACTGGTTTTGGCAGTGGACGAAAATTACGTGCGTTTCAGGTGGATGTAACGTGTCGATTATTTTGAGTGTACTTTCCGAACAACAGCAATCGTCACAAATTATTTTCGCTGGAAAAGTACAAATTCCACAGGATATCTGCGTAGACGTAGTTTGGAGCGACTTGGCGTGTTTTTGGATCTTATATTGTTATTTTAGACAACACGAGTGAGGTGGCATTTGTAACCAAGAAGTGCAAGTTTACTGCATTCTTAAAAATAATGAATATTACGAGTGATGTAATCCATCTCGACGTAAATACTTCGAGACTCAATGATAAATATGACTCAATTATATGTTCTTTTTCATGTGGTTTTTTAACGCTTATTTTAAACCCACAATAATAAATACTGACACACTCAGAGTTACGTTCCGGATGCTACACTCACAACAGCTCCTAAGGTAACCTCAAATCTAGGTGCGTAAATCCTTAAAAAATTACCTCTTGACTTAACAGTGGAAAGTTCAAGACTCGAATTTACATGATCCTTGTCTCTGGTGTATAACAACATCGACCACAGTCGGTTTCGCGCGTTACGGCATTATAATAATTGAATTGGGGTAAAACGGGTCAGACTCAACATGAAATTATCCTTGTTACGTTTCTAAATGTGATATGTGTAAAATAATTTGCGGGGAATATGAATGTATGATTATCAACTATATGAGCAGAATGAAGAAAAACCATCAATTGAAGGGATATTGGGGCAAAACGGGCTATCTTCAAGATCCAAAAAAACGCAAAGTCGCTCCAAATTACGTCTATGCAGATATCCTGTGGGATTTTTACTTTTCCAGTGAAATAATAATTTAAGACGATTGCTGTTGTTCGGAGATTTACAGGAAAAATAAAATAAGAGGAAAGAATTTGGGTAAAACGGGCCAAACACGACATGAAATTATCTCTGTAAAGTTTCTTAGTATGATATGTGTAAACGATATGCATTTTCACTCAAAATAAATTGCGGAAATTGCAACTGAATGCGCAGAATGGAGAAAACCATCAATTTAGGGTGAATTAAGCCAAGTGAGCCAATTCCCGTGCTCTAAGCAACACGAAACCTGCGCCAATCGATTTATTAGATGATTTCCCCCATAGAATTTGGTTTGGTTCAAAAACCAGCGGCTTGTCTTACTTGGGAATTTGGAATCATTTTTTCTTATTGCAAAGTTCAGAATTTTTGTATGGAGCGTCTATAGACTTTGGTCGGAAAAATCAACGTGGTTTATGAATAGCCCCTTACATACAAATTACAGACAGGCAAATTTTAACGTGAGGCCAAATTTTAGATCCATAGACCCACTTTAGAGCACTTTTCATATCGACGGTGATGAAACCGAGGTAGTAGACGAATTCGTGTATCTGGGCTCATTGGTGACCACCGATAACGACACCAGCAGAGAAATACAAAGGCGCATTATGGCTGGACATTGTGCCTACATTGGACTCCGAAGGACGCTAAGAACGAACAAAGTTTGCCGAACCATAAAGTTGACCATCTACAAGACATTAATTAGACCGGTAGTTGTCTACAGCCACGAAACATGGACATTGATGTCTTTGAACGGAAGGTGCTGCGTACCATCTACGGTGGAGTGCAGATGGAAGACGAAAAGTGAAGGAGGCGAATGAACCACGAATTGTACCAGTTGCTGGGAGATCCTCCAATCGTACACATCGTCAGAAATCGATCGACTACGATGGGCTGGACATGTCGTAAGAATGTCGGACGACAGCCCTGAGAAAATGGTTCTCGAAAACGAACCGACAGGTACAAGAAGAAGAGGCGCGCAATGAGCAAGGTGGATCGATCGAGTAGAAAGCGAGGCTGGTGAGTCTCATATATTTGTACACACACTGTTCCAGACTTGGAGTGATCCTTTAGTCTTAACATGGCACGTGAAAGCCAAACAGTTAAAAGGGAATAGCATGAGGAAATGTTAAACTCCGCCGCCGATTCAAAATAGATCGGCGCACAGGTCTATGTCAGTGTGGTCGCTTCAACAGTTGCTCTCCTCGACACATCACCCTCGACACTTTATTCCGGTCGAAGACTTGCCCATTTTCATAAGCGCATAATTTCATTTCAACATTTTCATTAACGCTGTAATTTATTTTATTGATAATAAATTTCACTGCCAGTTAGCCAGTTTTGCGCTACACTTCCGAACGAGTCACTGCCGTTCAAGATCAACCATTTCCACTGGTCCAGTCCCCTCTTCTCCGCTGGAGTCAAAGTCTATAATCGTCATTTCGTCGAACGACAGGATGCTTCCTTGATCCTTCTCACTGTGCGGAAAACGGAATCCGTATCAAATCCCGACCGTGCTTGGAGGATGTAAAAGTCTCAACTGCTTGAGAAGTCTTCCACACGTAGCAGCGGATGCCAATTTTGCTCAAGAACGACAAAAAAAAAATCCAGCAAAAGTCACCCGACTGGATGGGAGTGGATTCCTTCTGCGATTTAAAGTAAAATAATTTTCATTAATCCAACCACCCACGGACCCGGGGAAATTAACTCTCACGAATTTAATAACCGTTAACACTTTCATTTCTTCGCTCGCTTGCTCCGACTAGAGGTCGTTGAAGAAAGCTCGTAAAATTTGAATAATTCCGGTGCGATGCTGTCGGAATTTCCCACCGAAATTTCGATCCTCACCGGTGCTGCTGCTGCTGTTGTTTTTGTTGTTGTTTTTGCTTTCTGGAAGTATTTAGGTAAACCGTCTTACATTGTAGCTATCACCGGTGGCGGTGTCGGAGGGAAAATCCTGTGTGCGAATTCCGTGAAAAATTCCTCCGTACACCTTTTTCCCGCTTAACCTAAACGTAAAGGCGCGTAAAACGAGCGACCTGTGACCGGGGGGGGGGGAGAAGTACGGTGTAATCCATCGCGAGTAAAAAAGTGAGCAAAATATGTCAACGAAAGGCACGTGATGGAATGTAATTAGTGCTCGAGGTTTGAAGTGGGATTGCGGGTGCAAAGAATGGGAAAAGTTCGTCGCTCCGTATAGGCTTTCATATTTATTAAAGAAACTGTTGGCGACGACGACGACGGCGATGACGAAGAGGACGGCAATGGGGACGATAAGGAAGAGAAGGTGTGTTGGTGTCGATAGGACACACATTGTATAGGAAGTTTGTTTTTAGTGGTGCGAAGTAAGGAAGAGAGAGACAATAGAGTGAAGAGTGGAAAAGCTGCTGCAGCTAGATTGGAAATGAGGTCTTAGTCTTGACGCTTGACAATGAAGCCTTTTGTCCGGAACCCCAGCCAAGCAAGAAAATGATAATGATTTTGAAATAGAATGCAATTCCGTGACGTAAACAGAGCATATTCTTATGTATTTTACGGTCGTTATTAAGATTTTTTTTTCCAGAAGTTGTATTGTAGGTGTATTTGAATGGTTAAAGGGTGGAACGGTAAAAAATGGTCAAATTTACACTGAAATTGTTTTTTTTTTTAAATCTGGTTGGTTAATTCATATTAGTATTACGGTGCCAACATTACATTGTTTTTTGATAACATAAATGACTTAATTATAAGCAGGATCTATGATGAACCATCATGAACTATTTTTCCACTGCATTGGAAAGGCACGAAACCATGAACACAACGTGTTCCTCCCGATAACGAAAACTTGGTTGCAGAAAGAGCAACGACGGCTGCGATACAAGTGATGGGCAGATTCCTTATCCAGGAAGAACTGCCCAGTTTTTACAGAACTCTCCACAAACCACCGAAATGTGGGGCTCTTGGAGGATTCATTTCATTCATTGAACATTCTTGGAATAAAGGGTGTCCACGATAAAATTGCCACACACAAAATTGATTCGCAAAATTCGAGTTTTCATCCGATTGCCATCAAATTTTCAGGGATTGAGAAATAACTATTGAACTTCATTTTACCATTTTACTCGTATTTTATTTACAGTCCATACGCAAATGCCCGCACCTTGGCCTTAACCCCGGCCATAAGATTCTGCACAACCTGTGAATCAACCGTTTTTTGCATGTAAACCCATACTTTCTTCAGTTCCTCGACTGTCTTCACTACCTTAGGTCGTTTAAGAAGGTGCTGCTTCATAATCGCCCAGTACTTCTCGATGGGGCGGAGCTCCGGAGTGTTGGGAGGGTTGAACATTTTCGGCACGAAATTGACCTTATTGTCCCCATACCACTTCATCACGTCCTTGGAGTAGTGGCATGAGGCCAAATCCGGCCAGAAGATTGTTGGGACGTTGTGGGCCTTCAGGAGAGGAAGCAGCCGCTTCTGGAGGCACTCTTTTATGTACACCTGTCCGTTCATCGTGTCCTGGGTCACGAAAGGTGCACTCCGCTTCCCGCACGTGCAGATGGCTTTCCAAACCAGGAATTTCTTCGCAAGTTTGGACATCTTCTGAGTGCGGACATGCTCCGGAACGCTGAATTTATCCTTGGCCGTGGAAAACAGGTTGCCGGGGATCTGTTTGAAGTCGGCCTTCACATATGTTTCGCCGTCCATGATGCAGCATTCAACTTTCGTCGCATGTTGAGGTACAACTTCCTGGCACGGGTTTTGGCGGACTTGTTCTGCTTCTCGTCGCGATTAGGGACCTTTTGTACCTTGATCGTTCGAAGCCCAGCCTTAGTTTTGGCCTTCTGGACAAAACTTCGGCTTGGGTGCAGCTTCTTAGCCACATCCCGAACGGAGGCGTTCGGATTTCGGTTGAAGGCCCCAACTACGCGGTTGTGATTTTTTGTGTTGTACGGAATACTTTTTCCTTCACTTCTGGGCTTCCGATCGGTGGTCAACCGTTCCTCGAACCGCTTAATCACTCGCGACACCGTGGAATTCGCGATTCCCAACGTTTTAGCGATGGAACGATGCGAGAGCTCATTGTTCTCGTGATGAATGCGCAAGATTTTATCACGCACGAGCTGTTATTTCGACTCCATTTCCGCGAGTTTTGATCACAGGACTTTAAAACTTGCAGGATGTAAATAATGGACTATGAACTAAATCCACCCAAATTATCATTAAATTCTACCCAACAGTTAAAAAGTTAGAGCAATTTCATAGTGTGGCAATTTCATCGTGGACACCCTTTATGGTCTCACGATGTGTTTTATTTTTCAGCAACTTGAATAGTTTCTGTAAGTCTACAAAGTTCGTCCCATTATCCGAGTAGATATCCGTACAGTGACCACGTTGAGCAATGAATCTTCGCAAAGCCTGCAGAAAACGTTCTGTCGATAGATCCGAAACCAGTTCCATATGAGCAGCCTTTGTTGGTTTCCGGCCACGTTCAGCTCGTAGATACACCGGCCCGAAATAATCAACTCCAGTCTTCGAAAATGTTGTTGGATGATTGACGGCCTTGCCCGGCAACACCGCTTACACTGATGGACGATTTTTCTTGCCAAATTTATTCCTCCTAGGGGCCAGTATAGCTTCCGAACTGAACTGAGAAGTAGTTGTTTGTGGCTCAACGTTGAGGTTCAACTGATGATGATGATGAAGGATCAATCCAATGAATGCATGGCTAGCCGGTAGTACAATCGGGTGTTTGGTTTCCTGTGATTCTTGAGAATGATCGAGTCGGCCACCAACTCGAAGGAAGCCCAGTTCATCTACTCGAGGATTGAACTATCGTCGAGAAAAATTTTGTGCCACAGGCCCACCAGCTTCAAGTTTACTGATCTCGTCTGAAAACGACTCCGCTTGATCTTCCCGAACGATCATCTGTTCAGCACGTTGCAGCTCATCCGTCGATAGAATCTCGATTCGTCGTTCTGCAGTTGAACAGCGAAAGCTATTAAAGAACTGCAACCATTATGCGGTCATTCGAATCAATCTGGTGAACGACGAGAAATTCACTATATAATCCGAAATAGACCCACACTTCTTCGACGACGCGCAGCTCTTCACCTTGCCTCGCCTTCCTAATTCTTCCCCCGTTGAGTTTCTCGCAATCTTGGGCCATCTTTCTGGGGATTCTATTAGCCAGGCGGGCCACATTACGCTCCCAACGTCAGGTCAACAGGGTTGATAATTCCCGGAACATGTCTCCGTTGATCTAATTCCGTCGAACTTTGAATTTTCGCAACTCTGTTTGCTACGAAAGCAGTCCATGTCTCTGACGGTGACTTGATCCAGTGAAGCACACATATTAAGGAGTCCGTCCAAAAAATGAACTCTCCCTGCCACCTTCAGAGATTCTGCCACCCATTTTCAGAGCTGAGCTGCCAACAGCGCACCGCAGTGTTCCAACCGTGGTAAAGATTGTATTTTGAGTGGTGCAATCTTGGATTTTGAGGTCAACAGGTGCACTAAAATCGAACCATTTTCCTTTTGACTCCGAATATAGATATGCGCCCCAAGAGCGACTATTGAAGCATCAGAGAAGCAGTGGTATTCTACGGATATTGAACCAGATGCTATGGCACATCGTGGAATTTGGTTTTTCGTGATCGGAGGAATCTCAAACTTGGACCGAAATTGATCAACTTTGGGAAGCCATGTTAAGCCCAATGCCTTGACCTTTGCATCCTTGTCGCAGTTGATACCATTTGAATCGTGTAGCGCCAAATTTTCGTTGGGAATGCCCATGTGTACTTCCGGACAGTTTGAAGCCCATTTTTGCAAACTGAATACTCCGCTGCTCATCATTGCGTCGACTTGTCTTCTCACCTCGACTGCACGTTCGGCGTCGTCTGCTCCAGAGATAACGTCATCCACATACACATCTTCTTCGATGGCAGGTGCGGCCAAGGGAAACTGTTCTCGTTCATCAGATACCAGTTGCTTCAAGGTCCGGGTAGCTAGGTACAGTGCGGATGAGTTAGCATACGTCACCGTTAGATGTTCGTACGTGGCAACATGCCCCTCAGAAGCAGTCCACAGAATGAATTGTAGCGTAGTGTCTTCTGAATTCGTCCAGATTTGTCTTCTCGACATCAGCTACATCCATGATCTGACGAATCCTACTGCGGAGAACGATTGACCTGCGATCTTGTTGAACTACTAGTCCAGCATACAACGCATCGTTAAGCGTCACACCCATGGTCGTACAAAAGGTGTCGAAGACTACCCTCATCTTGGTTGTGCTGTTTGCCTCTTTGATGACTGGATGGTGGGGCAGAAAACACCACTTGACTTCCTTCTCCTCGCAATTATCTACACTCCGCATGTGACCGAGCTTGAGATAATCGGTCATTAAATCGCAGCGTAAGGCGTTTTCGTGGTCAGCCGGACTGAGGTTTGAGGTAGTGGAAATCTGGCTCGAAGGACCATTTTATGTCGGAAAGCTGCCCGACCAAAGTAATACTGACCTCCACTTGACCTTCACAAGCGAAATATCCTCCTTAATTCCCTTTTTGTTCCGACCAAGTCCCTACAGTCCTTCTTGTGAGCACAATTAAAAACCAAGCACGTTCCTTATCACAAACACATTTATTTTCTTAATTACGCCACTACACATTTTATTAAGACAAACTACATTTATGTCTTAAACCTAACAACAATTTAAATTTAGTTCACACGGGGTTCGCCCCTAGTGACCGATCGCGGTGGGTTTGTTTACACTCCTCAATTGGTATTCCAGATATCGTTCCAGATGACTATCGATCCCTTGGTAGAATAATCCAAGAGCCCGGGAGAACGAAACGTTGCACTACCACGACGATAGGTGCTACAAGTAGCTCAATTCGCCGGTATCGCGTATAGAGTCTCTCAAATCGGTCAGTACGAGCAAGTTGGTATGCAAACACATACGAACGGTTCGTGATCGCCAAAATCACCGGGATTCTTTGTGTGCATCTCCTATGAACCACCAAGGTGGACCTTGGAGCAGTTCTACCAGATGACGGATTCACTGACCGAGTAGCGCATCGGAAGCAGACCGGTCGTCATTGTAGGAGACTTCAATGCTTGGGCTGTGGAGTGGGGCAGCAGATGTACCAACGCTAGAGGGTGCAGTCTGCTTAAAACCCTGGCAGAGTTGGAAGTTACACTACCGAACATAGGTTCCGCCAGCACTTTTCGAAAGGATGATCGTGAATCCGTCATCGATGTTATCTTCTGTTGTCCGTCGCTGATGACATATATGAACTGGAAAGCGATTATCTGGTGATCCGGTATAACATCGAAAATCGAAATCCTGTCGCAGTACGAAGGATAAATAATTGCGAGCGGAAGTGGAAGACAAAGGCTTGTGACAAGAAACTCTTTGTTGGGGCACTTCGGTTCGACAACGAAATCTCGGACCGAAACGTGGACGACCTAACAAATACGTTGGTAAGACATGCGACGCAACCATGCCGAGAAAACTGGAGCCAAGGAAACTGGAACCGAGGAACAAGCGGCGCTCAGCTTACTGGTGGAACGAGCAACTCAGCAACCTCTGCGCTAGTTGTTGATGTTGACGCCGTGTTCAGAGAGCTAAAACCACAGCAGGCCAAGTGGTGTTCCGAGCGGCCAGCGCCGAATTAAAACGAAAGATAAGACTGAGAACACGAACTGCTACAAGGAGCTGTGCCGAGCCGCTGATGACAACTTCGTATTGTGATGGTGAAGACTAAAGGCCTAACGGTTTTTACAGAGCTCCAGCTCCATGTCCAGAAAAGCTGAAGGTTATCAAAGATGAACTTTTCCCGAAGCACAATTTAACGACATGACTGCGTATACCGTGCGTGTGGAAGAACAAAGTAATGCTGAGGGCACTCAAGTCTCGAACGAGGAGCTCGTGGCAGTGGCAAAAGGGTTCATCACATAACATTGACATTAAGAACGTTGTATAAAACACTCTTCATTTCCACCATCAGTAAAACTTACTGAGTTTTTCATTACAAAATCGACATTTGGAAAACTTTAGAAGAACTCTTCAAGTCCCTCCCCTTCGGTTCAGAAAGGGGTATGCACGCGTTCTGTCGAGTCGGTCGCGGCAGATTTCATGTGTGAGTGGGCTGTCCCATCAACGTTCAAAAGTGCCTGAACCAAATGGACAGCTTTTAATGATCACTTGAAGATGCGATGGGGGATCATTGCCCCCAAAAGAAGCACGTAAAACGTTACTTGTATTCTATAACCAAATATGATGGAATTGAATAAACAACGAAAACTCAACGGAAATGATCTCTCATATGCATCCGTCGAACCATTCTGAACGGCCGTTGTGAGAATATCACCATGAAAATCTCACATGCGCATAGCGTGTTATCATCAATCCATTTTCCTTTCTGTTCTCTTCCCTATCCTATGACCGCGAGCAATATTATATGGTCATCTTAAAGTCAACTCTTCAAAAGCCAAGTTTTCTAACGCAGGGTTAGCAATTAGATGACCACTAAAAAATATACTAAATATCCACGACATAACATATAACGGGAAAAGAGAGGGACCATCAGGGCACCCAATCTATTGGGTTTATTCTGTCGATCGATAGCTCGATTCTAGTGCTGTGGGTGTGAACTTGCTTTTGGAAGGAGATTCTCTTCCCTATATTCGCGGGTTTCGCGTAAGTGTCTCTGCTTATGGGCCCAACCACACGTTTTTGGCCCTTCATACAGGAGCTTGATGATCTCAAACAACAATAGAGCCCTGATCAAATCGTTTTTCAGATTATTCCACTGCTATGGAAAGTTACTTTGCTACAATAGATGGTAGTATCTCATCATCATCATTATATAGAAGAACTCTTCAAGTTGAATTCTTGTTTTACTTTGAATATTCTTAATTTTTTTCCTCGATTTTCGATCAGTCGAAATTCGACCAGCCTCAAATCAAGCAGAACAAAGGTTTCCAAGTTTAGCAGAACGATGAATGGTAAGCGACATGAAATTCTGCTACTTATTCTTTTTTGACCTATTGCTCTAAATTTTTGTGGGATTTCCTCCAGCAATAATCACAGCTCAGGGTTCCCAAGTAACAATTTGGGCTTTATAAGGGTTCTGAAGAGCATGAATTAGACTTCAAGAATGCTATAAAACCATGATAAAACCATCAATGTTCCTTGGGTTGGGTGATAGTGGGCTCAAAGCTAGTAAATAAATTTATTTATGTTACATTGTAGCAATTTCTTTTCTTCATCTCATAATTCAGTTCTCCACACTATCGTTTATCTATAATACCACAAGAATGTTCTTTAGCTTCGATCTCTAGTCCGTAGGTTTTGATAAATTAATTTTGTACATTGCCTAGCTCATTTATAAAATTGAATTCAATAAGACTTTAACAATAACATTAGAAAAAAATATCACTATTACCTTACGCTTGTGTTTCTACTGCGTTCTACTGTTTTAATTCGTCCCCGTCGTCTTTGCCCTAGTAAAATTATAGAAACCATCCAAGTTTTACTAACGTTTTATGAAAGCCACTAGAAATCAATTTGATTTTAGTATGGCTGAAAGTCTCTTAAATAAAGTTTAGGTTTATGAAAACCTTCATAGCTTCTTTTCAACGCTCTTAAAAAATTGTCTTCTAAAATTCCTTTTACTCCTTTTACTCCTATTTTATTTTGACTCTATGAACTCGTAAAATGTTGTTTTGAAATGCCGTTTTAGGACTTATTCATATTTTCTTATTATGGTCAGTTGAAAAAGCATTTTAAACCCATTTTGCCGCCAGTAAATTCATTAATCGGCAAGTTGGCATTGAGTATTTAACCTGTTCACTAAGATGAATCTTTAATGCTCCTAGCTGAAATGCTTTTAAACTTAACTTCCTTTTCCTAGTGAAAGGTGCAATTACTACTTTTGATGGATTATTGCTAAGACCCTCCTTGATACGACAAGACTGGGTACATTTTAGGGCCCATTGCATTCTTTCTGAAATGATGTTGTCAAATTTTTCCCTCACTATAAGGACTATATCGTCTGCAAAACCTACAACCTCGAAACCTTTTCCCTCTAAGCTACTTAGAAGATCGTCTACAACTAAGGACCATATTAGTGGTGAGAGGACTCCTCCTTGGGGACAACCTTTCGTTGCCCTTACTGTAATAGAAGAACTTCCCAGCTCTGAAGTGATTTCTCTTTTTGCGTGCATGGTATGAACCCAGTTAATTATGAATCCTAGAGGGTTTGAGCTGTTAATTATGTTCATTTCAAAGTTCCTTTTCATCATGGCATAAGCCATTGACGAATAGAAAGCGTTGTCGAAAGCTCCTTCAATATCTAAGAAAGAGCAAAGTGCTATTCCTTTTACCGATAGAGCCTTTTTTACCATTGAAACCACACTATGCAGTGCCGTAACTGTTGACTTACCAGACTGTTAAGCAAACTGGAACTCAGATAGTGGATGCTTGTTCATGTAATTTGAATAGATATAATCTTTCAACACTTTTTCCATAGTCTTTAATAGGACTGATGAAAGACTAATGGGTCTGTATGATTTAGGATGCGTCTTGTCTCGCTTTCCTACTTTAGGTATGAAGATAACTTTTACCTGTGTCCATGAAGTTCGAATATGGTTGAGTCTTAAACTTGCCTTAAAAATGCCAATTAATGGCGAGATCAACACTGCTTCGCCGTTTTGAAGTAGTGCTTGAAATATCCCGTCCATTCCTGCAGATTTGTAAGGCTGAAAAGATCTCAACGCATTTTCTACCCTGGCTTTCTTAAAGATTTTATCAGCCAAGTCATTTGCGGCGATTTTTGTTCTAACCGAAATTTGAGATGTCCTTGTAGAACTTCTTTCACCTTCAAGTGATCCATCTCTGATTGGATCTACATACAAAACTGATCCAGGAAAATGTGTTTCCATCATCAACATTAACGTTTCACTAGGAGTTTTTGTAAAAAATCTATCCTTATTTTTTAGATTCCCAAGTTCAATTGTATGATCCTTTGCAAGAGCCCTCTGAAGTCTTGCGACTTCCGGACTATTGCTTATGTTTTCACACGTTAGAAACCCAGAGATCTTCGTTTAGATTTTCTTATTTCTTTATTGTACTCGCTAGTCAATTGCACTCCTCAGATCCAATCTGAGGTTCTTTTCGCTTTATTAAACAACCTACGTGATGTTTCACGCAGATGTTCCAGTTTAGAGTTCCACCACGGAACATCCCTGTTAGAAGGACGATTCCTGATAGGACAACTAATATTGAAAGAATCTAAAATCGTATCATTTACCTTTTGAGAAATGATTCCAAGTTCTGAACTGAATCAATCTTTCACCTTCTGTAAATAGCTCAGAATTTAAATATTGTGCATATTGATCACAGTTTGTTTTTTGGATTTCGAAATGTTGTAGTTGACCGATTTCCACCCTCCATTCAAACACAGTGTGCTCTATGATCTGACAACGACGTTTCTATAGAGACTTCCCACTTTGAAATACGTTCATAAATTACACTGTTACTGTACCGTGTCAAATCAAGTCTTCTTGTCTGATAGCATTTGAAAAGGTAGGTTTGATTCCCTTGTTGCATATGTCTATATTATTTGATGAGATAAATTCCTAACGCCACTTGATTAATGTGGCTGAAGATTGTAGGCGAAATAAAAAACAAGATGTCAGAATGTCATAATTTAACGGCGAGTTTCCAGTGCTGGAACTGTAACAGGCAAAAACCTAAGGCGTAGTAGCACTCTATAAATAAACAGGGCATATTTTGATTTTCATCAATTTTTAACTCAACAAAACATATTTCTGCATATATTGTGTGAAACGTTTATGCAGCGCATTATCATACAAGATATGAGCATAATAACTGGTGTTTATTAACTTTCAATGGAAAATAGGATTTAATTTACGCATTCCAATCTTTGTCTTTTGTCGGTTTCGTGATTTTGGAATACGACCCTTTTCAAATGTTAGTCTAGATTTTACTATGTACTCGTTATTACTGCTCTGAAAGAAAAACGGCAAATGAGTTTCTGTACCTATCGAAATATTCCTACCAAAGCTAATTTTCAAATCAAGTCGCCGAATTTATGTTAAGATAATCGTTAATTTTAATTTAAATGCGGACAATCATCCCGGTCCAGGGATCAAAATTGACGAAAACAATAAAATTCTCATTCCAAGCTTAAGATTGAATCAAAAACTTCTCTAATTTCGTTCGAAACGTTTTGCAATCTTAATCACCAAATCCGTTAGGTTCCATTTGACCCGGGGAAACGAAACTTCGCCACTTGTGGTTGTTTCAAACAACATGCAGATTGATAACCTTCCATCGGGCAGCCTAGGGAAGAAGTTCCCCCATGGAAGCTTCGCGTCCCATCGAGTTTGCATAATTGATTATACCATCGCCTTTGGCAGTTTATTGTCGTTAATTAATCCCGTTAATTACACTTGCCATCGGAGCCATCGGAGCGCAATCCTTTCTACTTTCACTCTGTCGGAACGGGATGCAGAGAAGCAATCCAAGCAAACTAATGGGACACTAATTTTCGGATAGCGATTAGGCTTGGTGTGGCAAGTCCCGGGGCCAAAATCATCATCTTTGAAGCTAATCTCGTTGATCTTTGGTTTCGTGTAAATTGCCAAAGCTTTGACGCTTGTGTGGTTTTCCATGGCCAGCTTCGCCACGGTTGTTTGCTGGCGGGATGGACATTGAAGGATAATGAGAGACTGCTTGGATGCTTTTATCCAGTTGAAAGGGTTCGCTCAAATGAACCGTTGGCGATTAGAAATGAAATTGAGGCGTGTTTTGAGCCGCCGCAGGAACAGAAGTTGTTTTGACCCATATTTTTAACCAAGTCCGAGGGTTTCCAGTTCTGACATTGACAAAGGCTCACGCACGGCGGTCAGCTAATAACGCCAAGTAAAAGCTCGTAAGCAATGATGATTCTTCCTTTCTTTCGTGTCATGAATCCGAGCAGGCGAATATCCGTACAGCAAATAGAAGGACTTGCTCTGAGAGGCTTTCACTTCTTTTCTTCTGTTGATATTTACTCAACCTGATAGAAAGCCCGAAAAGAAAAAGAATCGCCTGGGAGGGTAGAACAATTCCCATTTGCTTTCACTTTTACTGCGGCAGAGGAAGTACATTCTTGTACACGGATTTAGAGCGACGTGGGTGCTTGCGGTGCTTGGAAGTTGCGGTCGAGGAGGACGTTTCCATTTATTTCCTCGTTTTTGTGCTACGGCAGGAAAGCTGCTGAGAAACGGAGAAATTCTTCTCCGAGGAAAAATTGTGCCCCAGCTTCTTGAGAATCGAAAGCCAGGGCCAGAGCAGCTGATCAAGCAATGTTAAATTTTAATTTAATTTTGGCTTTGGAGAATTGGGTATGATTTATTTATCTTCCGCGTTAGCATTTTGCGAAGTGGGTTGGAGTTATTATTTCTCAGCCAGATTACGCGTCTGTTGTTTCCCATGATCATAGACCGGATCAGTCTGGGTACTGCTTTTTTCGTTTTATAATTTTTATGGTTTCCCTGTTTCTTTTGCTTATTCCATGATGGAAGGAATACACTTTGTCTAATGATGTATTCTTCTGCGAGGGTTCGCATGAGTTAGCTTGTCGTCTGGAAGAAATGGGAGTTTATTCCGAATGAGTACGGAGCATTAGTTCAGTGGCGAAAACAATTCCGGCTCGTTAAATTGGGATTGCTTTGAAATTTGACGCATGAATATTATGTAGATGACTAGAAATATTTTTATCCGCAAATGAAGTTGTCTTCTGTGAGGTAATTTTCTGTAATATTTATGAGTTCGCCTAGTAGGCCAGGATACTTAAGAGAAACTTTAGATTTGCTTCAAGCTTCAGAATTTGTAAAGACGCATACTTTTATTGAATAATTCCAATCTTTGGGAATGTTCGCATTTTTTTTTATTAAATCAATTTAATCAGGCTCAATCGAATCAATTTTACAGAGCCAAATTTTCACATATATAAACATCAGGTATCTTAAAACTAAAGTTAGGAGGATAGAACCGATTACTCGCGGCCGTCTCGAGGTTAATAGGAATATCAATCTAACAGATAGGAAGATATGTTGGAATTTGGCGTTTGCTTTAGATAACACAGAAAGTTTGACTAGAATTAGAATTGTTTCAAAAATTTTTCAGGTTTCTCAAAATTTTCACGAATTTGCAAATTTTCTCAACAATTTGGGAAACTCTCACTTTTTACCGAGACTTTCGGCGCTAAATTAGCTGATGTATGTTTTGGAATAGCCAACTAGTAATCTTTTCATGCATTTTCAGCGCAGGCAATTACATTCTTGCACTTGTTCCACTAATATTTTACAACCGATCGTATAACATACTATGATGATCAGAGATTTCTACTATTTGTAACGTACACTACAAAGAGTTTTAATTTTTGAATACAAAATAGGTGCAGCCAATGATGTGATCCTTATTTCTAGAAGAGAACTGCGTCCTTTAAAATGACAACGTTTGAATCATTACAGTGAAATAAAAAAAAATTCCAAGAACACGCAGGTGATTTTGATCGATGATACCCCGCATGTCATAAAGACGTTTGGCATACGGATGGTTTGCAGAATGAATGTTTGGCATATAGACGTTTGGCCGAATGGGCCATTGGCCGAGCGGACGTTTAGCCGAATCGACATTTGGCCGAACGGACGTTTGACCGAATGGGCGTTTTGCATAAAGACGTTTGGCCGAATGGACGTTTGACCGAATACAAATTTGGAGAGAAGGTAAAGGTGTAAAGTAACATTGCAGATTTCTCGCTGAAGATTCTTGTCTGATTATTTGTATTTTCCCCCAACCCATTCGATCCAAGAACTTCACACAGATTTAAGCAATACAATGTTGGTTCACAATTAATATTCAATCATGTTTAATAGTTCCGGTGTCTCATATGTTTCATTATGGAAATTATCAAATATCAGTTTCCATAAAATTTACCAGTCAGTTCAAAACTGCTTTTTAATTCAAATGCAAGTTTCATAGAGCGTTACATTTTCGTTAATCAGTAGAACTCCAAAGAGCTGCTCATGTTTGAAAAAAGTAGCAATCTCACAAAAGAGTAATAAACCGAGTAAGTGCTTAATTCAGAAGTTTGCTTTTGAATAAAAGAATACGTTTCGTCATAAAAGGGTCATGTGCGAAGAACCAGAAGAAGGTATCTTTCAAAAAGAACTGCATATTTCTTCAAGATTAATAAAAATAATGACTATGCCCTGTAGCTTTCTAACATAATACATTTTCCACCTAAAATCAGGAGTCTAAGATTTTTCAAAACATATTCATACTTTCATGTATACCTAGCAGCACATCTCGTTGCAAACTTAGCTAAAATATCTGCTATGTAACTGATTTAAGTCACAATAAAATTGCCTTAACAAATTTTTGGATGCTTGAAGTTATGCTTACATGAAGCTACACATGTTCTGTCATTAGAAATTTATGGAAGAAGCCATTCTTTCATTTATCAGTCAGAGCCCTCATGAAAAATCTATGTCAGAAATGGCTCCTACTACAGTTTTTGGGGCCGTGCAAAAGCCTAATGATTGGTAGAGACCCTCTCCTTTTTCTGGAAGAGGATACCCGGTCACACCGACTGTTCAGTATAAATCGAGAACCAATAAAGAAAAGGAAACCAAACATAGCATGTGAGGAGTTTATAGCGAGCAAAAAAACATTTTTTGTATGCTAGTTTGAGACCCTTTTTTTTCCTTTATAAACAGAGGGGGGGCGGAGGGCTCTCCATGCTAATGAATCAAGTTTCTGCATAACTTACCAACCAAGCAAATAGAATTGGTTCGTTTTGGCATGCGGGAATTTCGGAGGCATAAACGTGTTTCTAATATGGTTCAAGACCCTTCTCTCTCTGGCGGGGTGAGGAAGGAACTCGCATACAAATGACACACACAAAAAAACAAACATGAGCAATGTCCCTACTATGATGAAAATTTGTAGGCAGGAGTTTTTGGGGTTGTAGAGTAGTTTTACACAAAATTACGCACATTGCTAAACGAAAATATTTTGGCCAAACTCATTTAAAAAAAATATGTATATAAACGCTCATCTATTTATATTAAAATGAATTACTGTCTGTCTGTGTCTGATCTTGGCTGACTTTGTCCAAGCCATAAGGCAGAAAATCTTCCATTCCCTCTGCTAAGGAAGTGCCAATGAGGGGATACGAGCACCGAGCGTCAGCATGGCAAACGAGCTGAAACACAAGTAAGTATGTGTAATGTAAGCTGACATAAACAACATCCCCAAACCAACGAACATCGTCTGAGCTTGTTGGATGCATGTTACAGGATCCAAGATGCTACAGAGTCAAGTCAAGCACGATGAATCATTTGGAAAATCATATGCGATTGATTATTGTTGGCAGTCTTTTCTCGGTTTCGGTGGCTGCACATACTCATAATGGCATCAACTTTTACTCATAACAACCATGCTCGGTCGGAGGGTTTCTTGAATAATCCCAATCGTCGTCATTTGTACGTTTGTTTGCACACTTGCATCTCGCACGTAATTCCGAGGGGTTGAGATTGCAGGCGAAAACAAACAAAAAAAGCAAGTTAATTGAAAATCCCTAGCGAGCTTGGAGGCAGAATGCTATTTGTTCCTATCTACTAGGAAACTTCTTCAAGGAAAGCCCAAACTACACAAATTGCATTCCCAGTCCAGCAAGTTCTGCCTCTGCAAGAAAACTAAAATATAAAAAAAAGGCAAACTGCAGCCAAAAAGTTGGTTTGTTTATTTATGCAGCGAGAAATATTCATTTTAATTTTTGGAACAGTTTCAACCGAAGAAACAATAGAATGATGCATGGTGCAAGCATAGCCTCGACCGACTGACTCTATGAATGTTTGTATTTGGGCATAGGTTTACTTGCGCTTTTAGGTCAGTATTGCTTCGGAAGGAGACGTCGCTGCCAGCTGAGCCAAGTTTTCTGTGGTGGGAGTCTCATCGGGGCCATCCGGAACAATAGATCTCCAGCGAAGGGCAAGACTGTGTGGTCGTAAATTTGGACTTGAGCCCCGGTGCATTCGAAGATTGTTGTGGCTTTCGTTTGCCTAATTGCACGACCTTCTGAAAGGGATGTTTGTGACATTAGATATTGTAATTGTGGTTGTGACAAGGAATAAATAACTTTCTAGAAATATATTATTCGTTTCGATATAATTGCCTGATGGCTCCGGAGAATTTGTTGGAAGTGTATGTTTTGCGAACGAAATTATGTCGCCCAAGAGGATGAAGTTGGAAAATGGACCACATGCTTTGCCCACAGGGCAAACATATTACATATATTGCATAGTGCACATATTGCATAGTGTAAAATATACAAAAACACTACCGCCATCTGTTTTGCACATTGATTTGGGCGATAATTTGCAATATCCGAATTCATCGTTCAACGAATGTTCGATGACTAACTTATGACTGGTCTAAAGGATGTTTCGATCAAAATTCGGTCGTGCATTAAAAAATTTAGCTTACCTCTCATTTTGAAGAAGTGTGTGTGCATCATGCCTCTATTTTGAATTTAAGATTAGCACTTCACACACACACATTCTACGATTCTGATGAAGTTTGATTGCGTTGTACAGGACGATGAAACTTACGTCAAGACAGTCCATTGGCCATTGCTATCAGAGAGTAGGTAACGAATTCTATTGAATATGTGCTAGTTGATCGTCCTTTGAAGAATCCATGTTGCTTGGTAGGGGAGGAAGGGCAACCCCGTCACCTTAAGCATTGCAATTTTTTTTTTAATTAATGTAATACTCCAAATGACATGTACCCCTCGCATAATCTTTGATTGAGTATTATTTTATACAATTTGTGCGTTGGAAATGTCAAAATATGTGATTTCGGTCAGACAACATACGTAAAACGAACGTGGTAAATATTGAAATTTTTCAATCAGTGTGTCTCCCCTATGGGGTAAGTCCGTCGCCCAATGGAGTAAGACCGGCATACATATTTATTAAAATAGTTTTGAAGATCTCTGCAAACGAAATTTAATTTTGAACATGTAGATATTTTTGATCTCTTGCGATGATTTATCAATAATCTAAATTGGTCATTTAATAAGGGGTCATCCATATACCACAGGAACATATTTTAGAGTGATTCAGATTCCTCCATACCCCTGTGTCATAATTTTGTTTGAAATTTAATTTTCTGATTTTTGAGCCGTCTAAGCATATCCACGTAGTATATGGACAGCCCTTTATATGGAACAGACTCCGGAGACTCTAAAATCTTCAGGTTTAAAACATGTGCGACAAGTCCAATATTGCCAGAAGTTATTTATCATCATCAGGGAAATTTTCAAAAAAAACTTTTGATGTGGGTTTGATTTGAGAAAAAGGCAAGCAAAAATATTCAGAACAGAAAATGCAAATGAAATCAGAATTATCATAGTACTGCGTATGGATTCAGTTTTTGCATGAGACACAAACTATCCACCTTTCTCCGTTCGAAGAATCTGAGAAACAGTTTCCGCATCGGTTACACAATGAATCCTCCAAATCGTTGGTAAGCTTCTGCCGTTTTTGTCGCTTCTGTGGTCCTTTTCAAAATGCCTTCTTACCTGTCCTGATGGATGAGATGTCCTTTGTAGCCTTTACATCGATCAAGCTCTGACAATAATCATCAAACGTAATATCCTCAGCCTACTCTGCTCGTCGTTTTCTTTTTGTGGCACGCGCTGTTGTCATATGCGGTAGAGGCAACACGTCATCTGGTGGAACCGTGAAAGACGACTCACCAGATTTCACACTTTCATTTATGCTACCGTTGGCCGCTCCAGCTGCCGTCGATGTATCTGCATCCTTTTCCTGAGGAGCCGAGTCCTTTCCAGTATTTTCCAATTCCTGGTTCGTGACCAACGATGGTGCAAATGAGCTTTCGTCGAAAACGGTTCGGCCACACGGCGATAATCCATATTTTTGAAACCGTTAACTGCAGTTGACATTGTGGGAGCTTTTTCAAAAGCAGATCTCAGAGCTGCATGATATTGTACTGACCGATAACTTGTCCTGGGTTGGATCTTAGGTTTGCTCCGGTGGCATTGGAATAATTTACTTTGAACGGCGCCATAAACGAGACATCCAACGGTTGGAGTTTGTTGCTGCAATGCGGTAGAAGCGGAAGTATGGTCACGTTATACTTTAGAGCCTTCTCGGTTACTGCTAGGTTTTTGGTGTGTGATGAATGGCCATCCACTAAAAGCAGTATTGGATCAGATTCGGAAGCATCAAAAAATGTATCGAATATCTCAGCGGTCATGTATCCTGAAGGATTACATGCGAATTTTGTTCCCGCTGGTGACCCGTGTTTGAGACTATCATGCATTCGAGTACGCGGGAAGATGGTGAATGGCGGAAGATAATGGCCACTCACTGACATACTCATGACAACAGTAGTGGTCTCTCCTCGTTCCGCTGACGAAATAATGCCAACCTGTGTAGATGTGTGTGTGTGTGAGAGAGAGAGAGAGAGAGTGATGAAGACATGCTCTCCGGTACACTAGATCATAGCAAAATACACAAAGGTAAAACTTAAGCGAACTTCTTCAGCAGATAGGAAACTGGTGGTATTCTAGATGATGTATTTTAACCTCAAAATAACAGAAATGAATTGGAAATCATCAATGATTTATGCATCAAAACATTAGCCCGATAGATAGAGTTTATGTTCGTATCATTAAATGTGAACTGATTTGGAAAATGTAGGAGTTTTAGACTTACTTCCTTACAACTGCTGAAAACAGTGACCCCTGATTAATGTTGTCGGTGGAAGGGCAGATGAACAATGAACGGATAAATCGCGAAAAGAAAATGCACTGGAGAAAAAAAACGTTTACAACTTGATGAAGTTTTCAGAAGCAGATAATTTCTCATCTCCATGCGAAGCGCTAGGAGTGGACAGTAATTTTATTGCTAGAACGCATAGACATGAAGAGAAAGTGTATTGATAGGTCCGTAAGGCAACGGCAGGCTTTGAAAATGAAAGATACAAGATTGAAAACGAGCGGAGGGCATTTGAACGGTAGTATCCGATCAGGCACATAACCCTTTGTCATACTTCCCTATGCAGGATAGGTAAGGGACGAAAGTTTGACGTAAGCGCAACAATTAGTTAAATATAATCCAATCCACTCGGTCACCCAAGAAGGAAATCCCATTCGATGCATCTTGGCAACGATTAATTCACGCGGAACTCTATCAAAGGCTTTTGAAAGTCAACTTGACCACGTTTCTCCATAGTCTTGTTGATATCATGCGTATAACTCATCAAGTTAGTTGATCCCACTAACCTGTCGCTGATCGTTTCGCCATTTGTCCTGAAGCTCTAAGACAATTTGAGAGGCTGCCGTGTTTACGCCGTCCCAGCCCAAGCAACCAAAAGTTCGAATTTCACTTGAGATAAGAACTTAGAAGTTCACATTTAAGTTTCATGGAACTTTCAAACGCAACCTTCAAGTTCATATGTTGTCAGTTGAGAACTTGCTTTGAACTTCAAAAATCTCTAACACAAAGTTCAAACAAAATACTAACCGTACTTGTAATCAGCGCAATAGTTCACAACAAATCTATGTTGAACTACTTTCCTACTTTTTGAAGTACAGATAAGGTTCTGAGTAACACATTAAAAATAGTCACAAAGATTGTTTACATTCGAAGAGTAATCTGGTGTTCCCAAGTAACATTGCCAAATCCGTCCAGCTTTGTTAAATTTTATTAAAGTTTTATGAACGCCACTGAAAATCAATTTTGTTTTCTTATGGTACCATGAGGTGCCAATAGGTTTTATGTTTAGTCAGGTTTATGAGAACCTTCACAGCTTCTTTACAACCGTTGCTTCTAAAATTCCTTATAACTCCTATCAAAAGTTTTATGTTGGCTTTATGAACTTAAACGGCGAATTGGCATTGAGGGAAGTCACCAAATGACCAAATAGTTTTATAGTAGTAATTTCGAAGATAAATTGATTTTCTGAAAAACTGCGATTTTTTTCAATTGCCGTATTGAAATATAAGAAATCATTGAAATGTGGAAACATAAATACACGAAGTATTAAATGTAATGCAAATAAACTGTAAATTGGAGACAAATTTCGGCATACTTTTAGATAACCTGATTGAATTCCACCAATTTTAAGGAAATTCATGATTAATTTATCGAATATATTTGTTTCAATTTTGTTTTTGTTGATGTAAATTGGTATAATTTCCGAAGCGCATTAATTTTCAGCTTTTTTCGTGCCAATATTCACCTTAAAATTAAATCCGCGTACAATTTGTAGCATGATATTATTAATATGTTGTGTTTTATTAATTTGTTTTCATAACCGTCTACAGTTTGGGCCACTTTGTACACATTTCGGCTTTAAAGAAGCATAGGCATAAAAAGCACGAGGCATAGGAGAGGTGTTAGTGGACAAAACAGTTAGGAATATAGTTTTATCAATAAAACCGGGCGGAGTGCTATACGGCTGAAATTAAACTAAAATTGTTACTTCGGAATTGTGCTCCATGTTTGACGTGGTACAAGAGCAAAAAAAATGGATTTGAAAAAAAGAACGGCTTATTTTATTGTCCTTTTAAGAAATCTGTTAGCTAAATGAGATGCAGAAAATGAAGCTGGTATTCCACAAGGTAAACTTAAGTAATTTGTTGTTCAGATTGAGTTCTAGGTGATTCAGAAATTTTCCAAATCCAAACCTCTCACGCCAAAGTCACGAGTTCGAATCTTAGCTCCGGACCAGTTATGAAAATTCCCAAAAAGTATTTGAGTTAGCACGACGGGAGATGAACCAGCTCAGGGATAAAATCTATAATCAAGGAATCAAATAAACAAATCAGTTTATAGGGAACAAAAGAAGTACTAATGCATGAGATCAACGCTTCGAATAAAATAAAATACATAACGTGAGTTAGGTAGGCTACAAATTACAACGATGCATATATGAGAGGCTAAAAAAGAATAAAAAACATTGTGAATGGGTGTAATATTAAATGATAAGAACAATTATATTTATAATATCTGCATGTCTACAAATTGTGGTCTTGCTGCAATTGTAGATAACCATCGACACGAATAGATAATATTATTACACAATACTTAGGAATTCCTGGGTGACCTGAAATTAAATACCTTTTAAAGAATACTTCCATTTTTCATAATGCAAGAGACAGTACATTCCAAATCTCGTTAACCTGAAACCACTTTATATTCAATAATATACTATCATAAAGATCATAAAAGATAAAATGCCACTATTTCCCTTAATGCCCTTTCATGCTAACTATTAGGATGGATCTTCCAAAGCACGCTGTAACAACGAACCTAATGTAAATAGTAAAATTTTCAAAACTCCAGGCACACGATGCTCTGTAGCAGGTGGAAAAACTACTTGATGTGATATTTCCACGGTGGAACTGACTCTTAGCTTTGGGCCTTGAGCATGAATCCCTACTGAGCCCTTGCGGCGCGACAAGCCGGCCACTTCAGCGCAAGCGTCAATCTTCAATTAACAACACAGTACTCAAAAAATAAATTTGCGGCAGGATTGGAGAAGAACAAAAATGTCGAATGTAAATATAATTAGTTTTTTTTTCTGGTTTTGTTGTGTTCGATTGAGGTACCTTTTGAGCTGAGTAGCATTCTTTACAACCTCTTGAACGATCATTTCGTGAACTTCAAAGTTTTCTTTAGAAGCTGATCAGAATGCTGCTAGCAGCTAAAACACTAAATTCAAACTAGAAAGTTCGGTTAGTTACTTAAAAAGTAAGCTGGTTAAGCCAAAAAACACCTTGTTATCAGAACTTTTGGTTGCTTGGGAGGTGTCCTGTTTTTGACACATCTTCTGGAAAAGATTATTGAAGCAAGGGCACACGAAGAACACATGTTCTGCAGTTTCATGCCCGTACTTTTGCAGATACTGTCTGGAGCAGCCGTGGCCTGACAGTATCTGTGTCAAGTGGAAGGTAACTTCACCATGATCGAACCGTACACATATTTCCGGAATTAGTCGTTGGGTTCTGCCGGCCTTTGGTGGAATTATTCCATTCCATCTGCCACCTGACCATTCATGTAACTCTGGTGGTCTTGTGAATACTCTTAAGAACTTCCATGAAGTACATACTCGAAGTTTTGTGAAGAACTTCTCTGAAGGACTAACCCAAAGTTTTCCGTAGAACGTACCAAAAATACTCTTCTTCTTTCTTTCTTAGCATTTCAAGCTGATTGTTTTCGCAATTAGCTTATTGCTTGCTCTCAACTTAGTGTTCTAAATGCACTTCCACAGTTATTATATAGTGAGCTTTCGATACCATTTTGTATTGGTCCTTAACGAAAAATGCTTAGACAATACCGGAATTGAACCCAGCCACTTCCAGCATGGTGTTTCTTTTGTAGTCACGCCTTTACAGACTGGAGATAAGGTGGGACCAAAAATATTCATATCGGGGTAATAAGTCACTTATGTGCACTAGTAGTAAACATTCATTACATAGTTCAGAACCAGACCAGCGCCATGGGTGAAATAATTCTGAACTAGTGAAGTCGATTGTCTGGAAGACCATGGTTACCATACACCATGGAATTCATTCAAGATTTAGATATCAAAATACACATGTTACAAAAAGTTCACATGCACACTAGCACCACGAAGCGGGACGAATTCTGATCTAATGTGAACACCATTCAAAAAGCCCTGGCCCTTCGAATATCTTTTTCAAAGAAGCCATCTTGCTAAATGTCACTTATCTCGAGATTAAGATTATACAGTAAGTTTACCTGTACACTAGCGCTACGGAGTGAGATAATTCTGAACTGTTGATTCGAGCGTCTGGAAGCTCATAATTTTACTACTAACTATCCCGAAAACAGTCAATTTATGCACGATCTAGATCTCAAAATACAGGTAGTACACATTGTCACGACGCGATCCCCTCGTTGAAGCGACACTTCACACTGCGGCGCTGCATTAGTAGACTACAACGTACAAAATGACACGTCGCTGAAATGTCACAACGTCAATCGGCAGGAACAAAGAGAAGACGAAAAAGTCAATTGTTATCTCCTAATTGTTTGAACGAAAACATCTATTTGTAACTAGATCACGCTACCTAAATTCGATGAAACCAACTTAAATACTAAATCCTCTATATTAAAGTTTCTAATTCTCTTATCGTTCATGTATAATCAAATACTCTGATTAAAATATCTAGCTATAGATGTAAGTAAAAACAGAGAATTGAATTCACAACACTTAATACTGAAATTAAATTTGTACAATAGACACGATTACGAATTAAAATTGTAGACTGTGGGAAATCGCAGCCAATATCCCTTCCAGGTAAAGAACACCAAATTTGTGATTACATTTCTATACAACCAATGTTATTTTCCAAATAAATAAATTCATTGTAGCTTGAAGCCTGCACAATTAAAAACGTGGTGCTTGTCGAGAGTTGGTGACCCTAACCCAACATTTCTTCAATAAATTTGTTCGGGTATCGAAAGAATGGCTAATAGAAATTCCTCTCGGAACTGCCAGTCATGTGACCGGATGGACTCAGCGGAGCGCGAGATGGTACAGTGTGACGTGTGTAAACAGCGGGAACACTTCGGATGCGCTGGCGTAGATGACGAAATCCGACTGCCGGGCACCACTTATATCTGCAACCGATGTGCGAAGCAAGGCAAATCCGTTGACGAACACCTGGAGGTTCCCGCTGTCGATCCGCGTCCATCTAAAGGCTCAGAAACTAGTTCAAAGGTGGGATCTAGAAGAGGAAAGAAGACCCGGCAGGAAGTGTGACGTCCAGTGTGCGTGCTGCTTTACTTACGGAGCAGTTGAAGCTCGTCGAGGAAGAGCAAAGGTTGGAAAAGCAAGCCCTAGACGAGGAGGAAGAAATCAGGAAGCGTCTTTTAGAGGAAGCAGAGCCCCATTTAGAGGAGACAATACGACTTCGTGAGCGCAAATTAAAGGAAGAATTGGAGCTGAAGAGGAAACAGCAGCAAATAAGAAAAGATTCTCTCGAAAAGCGACAAGTAATTCTTCGACAGTTGGCAGAGGTGAGCAGTACAGGTGGTTCGGTCGTGAACTCGGACCAAAAGGTTAAAGACTGGCTAGACGAACAGGCCGCTGGAGGATCAGACGGAAATCGGTATGGGAAAACTAACATCCCCATCGCGAGACAGATTCCCGAAGACCCAGCGGATCACTCCAATTCTCCGCCGCCATCAATACCGCAAAATCCTATACATTCAAGGTCACCATATTGTGCCCTTGATCCACTGCATCTTCCTATTCCGATGCCAGATATTCAGCCTGAAGCTCCCGTCAATCCTTCAGGCACATTAATACCACAAAATCCGATTCTTTTTGAACTACCACACACCACTGCGATTCCACATTCCCATCATTATCCCATGGCTGTCCGACGTCTGGTGTCATTGGAGCGACGGCTTCAACGCGAGCCAGAACTACAGGAGCGTGTGCGTGAGCAGATCATGGACTACGAAAAAAAGGTTATGCACACCGGGCGAGTTTGACCGAATTGACATCTGTGGAGGCAAGCTGTGTATGGTATCTTCCTCTAGGCGTTGTTACCAACCCCAGAAAACCTGGAAAAAGCCGATTTATCTGGGATGCAGAGGCCAAAGTGGGTGAGGTCTCCTTCAACTCCCGTATGCTGAAGGGTCCCGATTTGCTGTCTCCGCTTCCGATGGTTCTATGTCAGTTCCGCCAAAATCCTATAGCTGTAGGTGGTGATATCATGGAAATGTTCCATCAAATAAAAATACGCACACTTGACTGCCAATCACAGCGTTTCGTATACCGTGACTGCACAAAAGATCCCCTTCAAGTCTACGTCATGGAAGTCGCCACATTTGATTCATCCTGTTCCCCGGCATCGGCAAAGCACGTTAAGAACCTCAACGCAGAAGAGTACGCCAGCGAGTACCCGAGAGCCGCAGCAGCTATCAAGAACAAGCACTATGTGGATGATTACTTGGACAGCTTTGAGACCATAGAGGAGGCGCTTACGGTGGTAAACGAGGTCAAACTGGTACACTCTAAAGCAGGTTTTACTCTTCGTCGCTTCCTTTCCAATGAGCCTGAAGTTCTGCGAGGAGTAGGTGAAGCTGCCGAAGTGGATTCCAAAAACCTACATCTGGAACGCGATGAAAAACCCGAGTCGGTATTGGGGATGAAGTAGATTCCAAATGAAGATTGCTATTTATATGCATTCGGCGCACGAGAAGATCTGCAGCAAATTTTGACGCACAACCATGTTCCTACCAAGCGCGAAATAGTTAAAGTGGTCATGAGCCTATTTGATCCGCTCTCGCAAGATTTCTGGGCTAAAGGAACAGGTGGGATCAAGAAATCCCGCACGACATTAATAAACGCTGGCGACAATGGGTGGACGAACTTCGGCATCTGGATCTCATACGCATACCACGATGCAACTTCCGTTCTTCGACGAACTCCGGTCGTTTACAAATCCACCTGTTTGTCGATGCCAGTGAAACCGCATATGGTTGTGTAGTGTACTTCTGTTTGGAAACCGACCGAGGTACAGAGGTCGCTCTTGTCGGAGGAAAGACCAAAGTAGCGCCGCTGAAAGCTCTCCGACTCGAACTGAAAGCGGCGGTTCTAGGCATTCGGTTTATGGAATCAATTCAAAAGTATCACAAGTACACTTTTAGTCAGCGGTTTTGTTGGAGTTATGCCATCACTGTACTTGCGTGGGTGCGCTCAATCGATCATCGACGTTACCATAAGTTCGTTGCCGTCCGAGTAGGTGAGATTTTGTCATCTACACAACAGTCTGAGTGGCAATGGGTGCCGTCTAAGCTGAACACTGCAGATCTAAAGGGCGATACGGTCAAAATTTGGTCAATATCAACTTGACGTATTTCTTTCAATTTAGCATTTAAAAAACCTGAACACCCCTCATTTTGAAGGTGTGTGTGTGTAGAATGTTGCTCCTATTTTGATTTTGGAATTCACTCTTCAGTTGTCAAAATGCCGTCCAAGCAAGAAGAGCAGCGTATCAAAATTTTGCTCGCGCATCGCGAAAATCCGAGCTACTCGCACGCAAAGTTGGCAAAATCGCTAAAAGTTGCCAAATCAACCGTTACAAATGTAATTAAAGTGTTTTGGGAACGTTTGTCGACAGCCAGGAAGTCTGGATCGGGGGGAAATCGAAAACCGAAAGCCGCTGAGACGACAAAGAGAGTTGCCGGTAGTTTCAAGCGAAACCCTAACCTATCTCTCCGAGATGCCGCAAATAAGCTGGGTGTATCGTTTACAACCGTGCATCGAGCCAAAAAACGAGCCGGACTATCGACTTACAAGAAGGTAGTGACTCCAAATCGCGATGATAAACAAAATACGACGGCCAAAGCGCGATCCCGGAGGCTGTACACGACGATGCTGACGAAGTTTGACTGCGTGGTGATGGACGACGAAACCTACGTCAAAGCCGACTACAAGCAGCTTCCGGGACAGGAGTTTTATACGGCAAAAGGAAGGGGAAAGGTAGCAGATATTTTCAAGCACACGAAACTGTCAAAGTTCGCAAAGAAATATCTGGGTTGGCAAGCCATCTGTACCTGTGGCTTGAAAAGCAGCATTTTCATAGCTTCCGGAACTGTCAACCAAGAAATTTACGTGAAAGAGTGTTTGAATAAACGTCTGCTGCCTTTCCTGAAGAAACACGGTTGTTCCGTACTGTTTTGGCCGGATTTGGCAACTTGCCATTACGGCAAAAAGGCCATGGAGTGGTACGCCGCCAACAACGTGCAGGTGGTTCCCAAGGACAAGAACCCTCCCAACACGCCAGAGCTCCGCCCAATTGAGAAATACTGGGCTATTGTCAAGCGAAACCTAAAGAAGACCAAAAAAACTGCTAAGGACGATCAGCAGTTCAAGGCAAACTGGCTTTCTGCGGCGAAGATGGTGGACAAGGTGGCTGTACAAAATCTTATGGCAGGGGTCAAGCGTAAGGCCCGGCAATTCGGATTTGGAAAAACGGAAGCCTAACTGAATATTTTTCCTGAATTTTATACTAATTGAACTTGAAAAAGAAATTTAATTTGATTTTTTAAATAAACGATTTCACCGATTTACACGCGTTTTCCCTTGACCAAATTTTGACCGTATCGCCCTTTAGCTACCAAGTGGAACAGCGGCCCGCAAGTATCAATGAACAATCCTTGGTTCCATGGACCGGCTTTCCTCTACGAACCCGAAGAACACTGGCCTTAGCAACGAACGGTTATTCCAACTAAAGAAGAACTCTGACCTACATATTTTCAAGCGATCCACTTCGCTCCAATCATGGTGTTCGAAAGGTTCGAACGATGGACCAAATTACAGCGTGTAGCTGCATATGTCTTTCGCTGTATCGAGAAATTCCGCAGGCGTCGAAACAAAGAGAATTTAGGGACCGGTAGACTCACCAGCGAAGAACTCAGACGAGCCGAAGAAGCTTTATTGAAAACGGCTCAAAGTGAACTTTATAAAGACGAACTCGCTGTCCTAGTGCGGACTCAGGGATCACCTTAGAATCACCACGCCACCGTGCAAAAATCTAGTTCCACCTACAATAAGTGCCCATTCATGGATCAGAAGGGTATTCTGCGCAGCCGAGGCCGAATCGGTGCTGCTCCATACGTACCGACTGAAGCTAAGTTTCCGATCATCCTTCCCAACCAACACCTAATTACCTTCCTTATTGTAGACTGGTATCATCGCCGTTTCCGTCACGCCAATCGAGAGACCATATTCAATGAGATTCGCCAACGCTTCGATATTTCAATGCTGCGACGGCTGCTGGATAAAGTTGAGCATACGTGTACATTCTGTCGCCTGACGAAAGCAATCCCAAGACCACTAGTGTTGGCTCCACTTCCTGAGATGCGCTTAAAAGCCTTTGTCAACCGTTCACATTCACTGGGTTGGACTACTTCGGACCACTACTCGTAAAGGCGGGTAGAAGCAACGTTAAACGTTGGGTAGCCCTCTTCACCTGCCTCACGACTAGGGCTGTGCATTTGGAAGTCGTGCACTCTCTAAGTACAGAATCATGTGTAATGGCTGTGCAACGTTTCGTTGCACGCAGAGGCAAGCCAAGGGAATTTTGGTCGGATAACGCTACCTGTTCCAAAGGAACCAGCAACGAGATAAATGCAAAAAAGGAGGCAAGAAACAAAACTCTCTCAGAAAAGTTTACGACCGTCGAAACCGCCTGGAAGTTCATCCCTCCAGCAGCTCCGCACATGGGTGAAGCGTAGGAGAGACTCGTTCGTTCTGTAAAGATTGCAATTGGTTCAATTCTGAACGGTCCACGCAAACCAGATGACGAGACATTAGAAATGATCCTATGGATCTTGGAAGCAGAAGGGATGATTAACTCAAGACCGCTCACCGTTATCCCATTAGAGTCGGCAGATCAGGAAGCTTTAACGCCCAACCATTTTTACTGGGCAGCTCTTCTGGGAGAAAATTCCTACCCACCGAACAGATCGATGCCAGCTCAACGCTTCGCAGCAGCTGGACGTTAGCATTATATCAGCAATGAAATTTGGCGAAGATGGCTTAAGGAATACCTTCCGGTGATAACGCGGAGGTGCAAGTGGTTCAAGGATGTGAAGGATCTGCAGATAGGTGATTTGGTACCGGTGTTTGACGGAACGGCGAGGAACCAATGGATAAGAGGACGAATCGAACATGTGTTTCCCGGACGAGACGGACGAGTACGACAAGCGTAAGTTCGAACATCTTCGGGGATTCTACTTCTACTTCTACTAGCTGTAAGACTAGCTGTAGTGAACGTCAAGGTGAAAGGTGAGCCTGGTTAAGGTGTTTCAAGAGTTTCGGACCATCACCAAAGTTCACGGGCGGGGGTGTGTCACGACGCGACCCTTCGTTGAAGTGACACTTCACACTGCGGCGATGCATTAGTAGACTACAACGTACAAAATGACACGTCGTTTATATGTCACAACGTCAATCGGCAGGAATAAAGAGAAGAAGAAAAAGTCAATTGTTATCTACTAATTGTTTGAACGAAAACATCTATTTGTAACTGTAGCACGCTACCTAAATTCGTTGAAACCTACTTAAATACTAAATCCTCTATATTAAAGTTTCTAATTCTCTTATCGTTCATGTATAATCAAATACTCTGATTAAAATATCTAGCTATAGATGTAAGTATAAACAGAGAATTGAATTCACAACACTTAACACTGAAATTAAATTTGTACAATAGACACGATTACGAACTAAAATTGTAGACTGTGGGAAATCGTAGCGAATATCCCTTCCAGGTTAAGAACACCAAATTTGTGAGTACATTTCTATGCAACCTATGTTATTTTTCCTAATTAATAAATTCATTGTAGCTTGAAGCCTACACAATTAAAAACGTGCTGCTTGTCGAGAGTTGGTGACCCTAACCCAACAGCAGGTGTTAAACGAAAGACCCGGCAATTCGCATTCGGTAAAAGGTTGACTGAATATTTATCCTGTATTCTGTATTACCTTAACTTGAAAAAGAAAAAGAATTTGACTTATTAATAAAAACTTTGATTGACTCACACACATCACTGTTTGACCAAATTTTGATCGGAGCACCCTTTAAGTTAAACCAAACTAGCGAGATGTATTGTAAAGTACGTTGCTCATTTTTGAATAGTTACTAATAGTTTCACTTAACTCTGTGTCCAAAAGCATAATGTTGGTTTTCTTTGCGTGAAATTTTAGAAAAACTTTGCAAACAGGTAAACAAACGAAAGATGACAGTCAAAAGCACAGCATGCTATGATAAGCACATTCAAACCATCACAAATGTATGTAGTTCAATGCAAATGTATGTGTATAACTTTTTCCACAAAACATTCCTTTGTACAATTTCAACACCATTGATTTATGTTGTAATTCTAGTTGACATTTTGACGTCAAATTTTATCCACCTCCATCCAAAGTGCCATAATGGAATATCATACTAAAGTAATTCAAACCTACTGCTTTAATTCACATTAAAAAACAGAATACCCTCCCTGCAGTGCTTCATAGCTTCATTCCCCACACTCACAGTGGCAAACGCGTTCGTCCGGGAGCCTCCGGGGCCGCACGTATAGAACATAGAAAACTTTCACAATCGAGTTATGCTACACCAATTCATCAATTTATTGGCATTTGAGCAATTTTTCGGTGCTCAATTCCATTAACCGAGCACTCTTTCATCACTTTGTTCGTCCTGCCGATGCAAAATGGCCCACTCAAAAGCTTGGCTCAAAAAACTAAACCACCAGTGCCCGCCCTGGTGATGATCAATAGACCAACTTTTTCCCTTTGTTCCAACAGTACAAAGCCAAGCTGAGAGCAGAGAGAGAGAGAGGAGGGAAAAAAGTGAACTCAAAGTTGCGACAAACCAACCCGTCCGTTGATGGAAGTAGGCCGAGGCCTCAAACTTTCGCAGCAACAGAAAAGTGGTTTGGAAAAAGCTTTTTGCCTCCTTCCTCCGTTCCCGTTTCCAGCCGAGGAAATCGCTTTGAAAGCGTCTCCTAATTAATTCATCTCGTAGTAAATTCTGTTTCTGAAACCTTTAAAAATCGAAACTGATTGTGACAGGGGTCCATCCCCGTGGGAACGTTGTTGAAGAAAAATGTCATCTAAACGACTTTCCCGAAAGCTCATTCACCGGGGGGACATGGATGAAGAATGGATTAAAACTTTGCTAATAGAATAACCCATGCTCAAGATGGCAAGATGGCATCGTCTCATAAATGGGTTGTGCGGATCTAAGCTAATTATCCTACCAGGCTTCTCCATCGGGCATGCAAATCACATTAATAGGGTTGCTGTAAAATCAAACTTCCAGCAAAAAACTGATATTTTTTTTCTATTCAGTCTCAACCCATTCGACCAATCGCTTAGCAGTTTCAGTGGTTCTCTTGCATGGTGAATGTTGCGAATCCCGGCGCCCGAAATGATAATGTAACTTTCCCATTTAGCCTGAAAGCATTGATCCCTGGTCGAAGTTTTGGTCCGCACCAGAAGCCCTTCCTCCCTTGCTTCCTTCGGATTGAGTTATGCCGGTTCTACGATGGATTTTGTCTTAGTGCCAGTTAGTTAGTGTAGCAACAGCAGAAGCCAAAGCAGCATGGGGATAATTGAGTTAAAAATCTTCAAAGCTTTCTAACAAGGGTTGACCTAAGTGGTGATGTGAGTAATGTTACAGGGTTCGGGATGGAAAGAAGAATGCTGCAGATTTACGATTTTATTTTCAACTCAAATGATGGTCGGAAATTTATGGTGCGAAAGAAAGAATCGAAGTGGAGCTTTGAGGGTTTCGTTTGGCGAACTGATGGCTAACTAAACGTAAAGTTTAACCAAAAAAGTCAAATAATAGAATCTAAATGCCTTTTATAATGAATGTATGAGTGTATATTTTACACCATCTAGAAACTGCATCGAGAGGACTAAGTTCAAGAACACTTATGTGATTATTTTTTCGGGAACAAAGCTTTCTCTAAAGCCGCCATGGTTTTACTGTTGAGCTACCGGATTTTTTCATGATATTCAGTTTTCTGAGGTTTTGCTGGAGATGATCGACATCTATTGTTGTTCACACCGCCGGGTTAGAGGAGTCGGTATATTTGCTTAGCCTCCCAACGACTGCAGCTCATCGTCTGTAGAAGACGAAAATAATCCGTGAGAAACAGACTGAAGGAGGAAATAAACGAAAAGAAAGTAAAATCACCCATACAAGCTAGTAGAGAAAGTAATTTGATTTAGTTTTCATGAAAGTCCTATGTTATTACAAGCAGACAATTGGTTAGGTTGTGAACTTTATTGATAGAGAAAGAATCAATCGTATCTTGTTAATAGAGATAAAATCAACTCACAAAAAAACGTGAGAAAAGCATAAGTTAGTGTAAAGCCTGTCCGCATTAAATTTCGGACACCAAAATAATAGCATAATAATTTTACCCATACTTCAACAAAACCAATTGATTATTTCATAAGAATAGAGTTATGTCGACATTAGAAACAGTTGATTAAAATGTAAATCCTTCTTTCTGTAAGATTCTCCAACTTTCTGTAGTACACCCGCCACGGTACGGTATCCTCAGATACGTCTGCCATGACAATTCTTCATCTTCTCTTGAAATCATCGGCACCATCTGCTTTCTTGTAAGTTTCGAAGAGTTTCCGCTTAAATAGAGCCCAGAACTTCACTATTGGGCGAAGTTCTGGACAGTATGGTAGATTGGCTGTTTTTGGCTGGTATCTGAACTCTTGTACTTTATACCATTCCAGGACGGATTTCACATTATGACAAGAGGCCAAAACAGAGCTGAAGAGTCGTGGCTTCTGATAAACGGTAGCAACCGCTGTTGTAGACATTCTTTCTCGTACACATCCTTATTGAGAGTGCCGGTAGAGACGAAACTTTCAGGTTTTCGACCACAACTACATATGGCCAGCCTAATCAAATAGTTCTTCGGGAACTTGGACACCTTCTTTGTTCGGAAATGCTCGACAACGGCGTTCCTTTGCATTGCGGTATAAACCAGACCCGGAAGTTGTTTAAAGTCGTCGAGTAGGTAAGTGATCATGTTTCGATCAAAATTCGAATTAAACTTGACGGATTTCCTTTAATCGTGCATTACCCCTAATTTTGAAGATGTGTGCGTGTAGCATCATGCTTCTATTTTGATTTTGAGATTAGCACTTCAGTTATCAAATTGTCGTCGAAGGAAGAGAAGCAACGCATTAAAATTTTGTACATGCATGGCGAAAATCTTAACAACTCTCACGCCAAGTTGGCGAAATGGTTGAATGTGGCTAAATCAACTGTTAACAATGCACACTGGGCCAGAATGAAAAATTAGCAGGAATATATTATTTACGCCATGAAGATGCAACTTTAGAACAAAACTATCCTGGGGAAAGTTGCAGTTTATAATTAGAGCTTGAATTTGACATTGGTTTTAGTTAGGGTGGTCCTTGAATATATTGAAATAAAAATTCTATCTTTCACATTTCTTGACACAAAGCAATACAATAATGGACCAAATTGTTTCTTATTAGGTTTGAAGAAACTTTGGAGAAAAAACCATACTCGAAGGTCTTTTGTGTCATTAGTTATGATCATTTTTACGCTTAAGAATAGGGTGACCCTGAAAAATTAGTATTAGTAACAATATCATGATTTTAGTCCAAAAATTACAAATTTTTCAAATAACTTTATTATTTTAAAGGGAGAAAAACGGGGATACAAATACGATTGCATATTAATGCTAAAAATAAGAAGTCTCTTTTGTATATAAATACTCAGGTAAATTTAGAAGAATTTGGGGTTAAATGGTACTTTGAATGTATGTTCTTTTTAAAATAAAATTCTTGATTTTAAAATACCATATTTAAAAAAAAAACTGATATTTGCATTGTGTTCTATTTAAATCGATGAATTTGCTGATAGTAATTAAGTTTGCCAAGGGTAAAAAAAAGGAAAGACTATTAAAGTACCCTTCATGAAGGATAATTTGAGGGAAGAGGAAGAAAATATAGAGGAAAAAATTAATCGATAATCGTGGCTCACTAGCTCTGTCAAATCGAATAAATTCTAGAACAAAATATCAATTGAACGTGTTTACAAAGACTGTTAATTTCCAAGCTGTGGAGCTCATATTCCTACTTTATGAATATAATGCTGCCGATATGTTGCAATTTTTCCTAAATGTTAAATAGTGGATATTTTTTCCCTTCTTACAGAAAATAAGAAGATACATAAACACACTCAAGACTTAGAGTACTAGCAAATAATTGAATAATTTACAACCCGTTGTTATAAAACCATTTAGAAATTTTCAGCTCTTGAAAAAATCCGAAAGCTAGCAAGACGTTAATAAAATGGCAGTCTACTTCACTCTTTAATTGCGCACTTTACTTTCGCACAATTTTAAATTTTGGTACGTTTTTGGCATGTACACACATTATAAAAATAAAACAAATTGGAAATATTAGTTTTTTATTGAAACATGGTGATTTATTCGTCATAACCATCAACATTCAAGAAAAAATCAAGAATTTTATTTTAAAAAGGACATACATTCATAGTACCATTTGACCCCAAATTCTTCTAAATTCACCATCTGAGTATTCATATAAAAGAGACCTCTTATCTTTAACATTTATATGTTAAATCGTATTTGTATCCCCGTTCTTCGTCCTTTAAAAAAATGTAATTTGAAAATTTTGTAATTTTTAGACAATAATCACGATATTTTTTAAAAATGAGGTATGAAATTACGTTTTACTTCATCAAAGTGTGCCTTTAAACAAGTTCTAAAAATTTGCTGAAAACACTGTTTTCATAAAACTTAAAACAAAAAATGTTAGACGAAAAATACTATTTTTTTCAGGCCATCCTACTCTGGAGGCGTAAAAATAATCATAACTAATGACACAAAGACCTACGACAATGTCTTTTCACCAAAGTTGCTTCAAATTTAATAAGAAACAACTTTGTCCAACATTGTATTGCTCTATGTCAGTAATGTGAAAGATAGAATTTTTATTTCAATATATTTAAAGACCACCCTAACTGAAACCAATGTCAAATTAAAGCCCTAATTATAAAATAACTTTGCAGAAGACAGCTTTGTTCTAAAGTTGCATCTTCATAGTGAAAATAATATATTCCTGCTAATTTTTCATTCTGGCCCAGTGTGCAATGTAGTAAACGTATTCGATGAACGTTTGTCGTCAGCCAGAAAAGCTGGATCGGGGGAAGGGCTATCGAAAGTCGGTGGCCACAGCGACGACAAAAAGAGTTGCCCGCTGTTTCGAGCAGAACTCCATCCTCTTTGTCCGAGATGTCGCAAATAAGCTGGGAGTTGCTTTGATCTTCAACCGTGGATAGAGTAAAATATGAGCTGGACTGTCGACCTACAAGAAAGTGGTGACTAAAATTCGCGACGATAAACAAAACACGTCGGCCAAAGCACGATCGCGAAAGTTGTACACGGCGATGCTGACGAAGTTTGAGTGCGTGGTACAGGAGAATGAAACGTACGTCAAGGCAGACTGTAAACATCTTCCTGGACAGACATTTTATACGGCAACCGAACGAGGAAAGGTGGCAGATATTTCAAAGCACATTAAACTGTCAAAGTTCGCGAAGAAACACCTGATGTGGCAGGCCATCTGTACCTGTGACTTGAAGAGCAACGTTTACATTGCGACTGGTACCATCAGCGAGGAAGTTTATCTGAGCGAGTGCCTACAAAAACGTTTACTGCCTCTCCTGAAGTGACACAATTGTTCCGTTCTATTTTGGATGGATTTGGCATCTTGCTATTACGGAAAAAATGCCATGGAGTGGTATGCTGCCAACAACGTTCAAATGGTGTCCAAGTACAAGAACCCTCTCAACACGCTAGAGCTCCACCCAATCGTACAATATTTGGTCATCGCCAAGCGGAACCTTAAGAAGAATCAAAAAGCGGTTGTCAGCGAGAAACAGTTCAAGGCAAACTGGCGGTCTGCGGCAAATACAAACAAGTAGACTGTACAAAATCTTATGGCAGGTGTTAAACGAAAGATCTCATTCGACAAAAAAGAAGCTTAGCTGAATATTTCTCTTGTATTCTGTAATAACTGAACTTGAAAATGAAAAAAAATTTCACACATTACTGTTTGACCAAATTTTGATCGAAGCACCCTTTACTAGATTTTGCAGATCTCCAAAAAATGCATGTCACTGAAACTTTTGCCTATTTTGAGGCAAAAGATAAATCGTTGTATAAAAGTGGTATTGAAATTTTAGAGCGCCGCTGATATGATTGTGTTGCTCTTGATGGCGTTTGTACTGATGAATAAAGACTGTTTTGAACTTTAAAAGCCATGTTTGTTTTGTTAGTCTCGAGACTTTTCAGCCTACCTTATGTGTCGATCATGCACAGATAGGAAGAAACATTTAATTTTCTGTGTAAAATCATAAAGGGAATGCTATATTTGGAAAAAAATAATGAGATATATCATGGAATAACTTCACAAAAATCTGAATCCACATTAATCCGGACATCTTCAAATCATTGTAACTTTTGAAATATTGCACGTAGGAATGACAAATTTTACTGTGGTATAGTTGAGAGTCTATGATGAAAAAGACTATGATTGATGTTTACATTTCATGTTTAGTATTCAAGATGGCGACGAAAGAAAAACAAGTGCGCGAGCGAATTTTGTACGGGCGTTCGGCAAATCCTGACTTGTCAATACGGGACCTTGCAAAAACATTGGATTTGCCTAAATCCACTGTTCACGATGTGCTCAAGTCATTTTCGGAACGTTTGACGGTGAAGAGGAAACCGAGAAGTGACAAAAACATTGGACACACTGATCCTGTCATGGACCGAAAGGTGAAAAGGATGTTAACGAAAAACCCAAATCTCTCCATTCGAACTCGTGGCTCGTAAAATAGGGATGTCACCTGGTTTTGTCCAAAAATCAAAACAACGTTTGGGACTTAAAACGTATGAAGTAAAAACAGTTCCGGATTGCAACGACAAACAGAACTTGGCAGCAAAATCACGGGCTCGACGTTTGTACTGCGAATATTCGATCGAAGTTTTCATGCGTTGTTATGGACGATGAAACTTATGTCCTGGAGGATTTCAAGCAGCCTCCAGGGCTGGTTTTTTATTCTGCTATGGCCAGAAATGCTACAGCTGAGCATTTCAGAACGAAGAAGGCTTCGAAATTTCACAAAAAATACCTTGTGTGGCAAGCAATTTGCACGTGTGGCAAAAAGAGTAAATCTTTCGTCAGTACAGGCACAATCAACAAGGAGATCTATCAGAAAGAGTGTCTGCGGAAGCGATTGCTACCCTCTCATCAAAAGTCACAAAGAAAAACCTTTGTTCTGGCCCAATTTGGCATCATGCCACTATGCTAAAACTGTCATGGAGTGGTACCAAGCAAATCAAGTGAACATTGTACCAAAAACCTCAAACCCGCCAAATTGCCCGGAGCTACGAACAATCGAGAAATATTGGGCTCTGATGAAGCGGAAGCTTTCTGGAAAGAAGCAAGGAATCAAAGACATCATACTCTTCCGGCAAATTTGGACAAAGACGGCTTCTTCGATTTTTGAAGAGTCTGTACAAACGCTAATGGATGGAGTTAAGCGCAAAGTTCGATAATTTTATTCGAATACCAAATAAATATGTTTTGTATTCACGAATTGTTAAAACACATCCCATGAATCTGAAAATAAAAATCTACGACGTTGAGGTGTCCGGATTATTGCGGATACAGGCCTTAATAACTATTAACTCTCACTAATTTACTAATAACTTTCGTTTAACTGAACACAATCACTTCGTTCATACATCATTTGATCCGAAAAACTTACATAGTTTTTGCATTGAAGGTACAATTAAGTGCTATTAGTATAAGTTGTTTATTTTTTTCTTCTCATTTTTGCTCCCATGACTTACTTTTGCTCCCATACAAAAACTCCGTATGAACTAATTGAAAACATGTTTTTCCCTAACCGGGTCCTCAAAAACGGGTAATAAATGGCTAAAATCGTCTTCTTCTGTTTATTTCATTTTATTTCATTTAATGATGAATACAGAAATAGCCACACAAGGGGTGGGGAGCTAAGGGAGCTGTGAAATTATTTTGCTCTGTTGTCGGTGTCGAATTTGAGAACCGAGAATTTTGCTTCGTACCTCATTTTCGTGCATCTCTTCATTGTAGGTTATACTATTAACGCTAGTATATAGCACGCGAGATGAAACAAAATCATTTCAGTTTTCGACACGAGCTCTCAGCTCCGCACGTTTGTGGTATGGGAGACAGAGTCTTGTAAGACCGGCTAAACGGACAATTCTAGGGTTTTTTCATTAGGGCGAATCTAAGATTGAAAGATTCTCTCCGGACTCACTGTCTTTCATTCATTACAGCGCCATTATAACACTTTCGAGGCATTCTTTAGTACAGATCGAAACACAGCAGTGCTGGCTAGCATATTCTACCAAAAGTAAAGGTGATTGGAATATGAATGAAAGAGAAAGTAGTCAAGGAGAGTCTCTCAATGTTAGATTCGCCCTAATGCAAAAAAAAACCCTAGAATTACCTTTTTTATGTTAACCCAATGTAACGATAACGCATATTGCATATAAATACGATCGTTGAATAGCGTGGTCCAGAAAGATGAAGATCGTGAAAGTGCAGTATAAAGCAAAATTCATAAAAAGGACGGGACCAAAGCAAAATTATAGAACTATCTTAACCAACCATACGTGTAATGAAAGGAACCAACCATACGTGTAAAGAAAGTTCATACTTCCTATTACCAGTGCGTAATTTAAATTAAGGTTCATGTATCGAAACATAAAAATAGAAGCAAATAAACAAATAACAACAAATATAGTATTGTTTAAAAAAACAATAAAATCTTCTTTACAACGATCTTAAGAAGGTTTTATTTTGGCTTATTGAACTCGTAAAATGCTGTTCTGAAATGCCGTTTTAGGACTCATTCAAATTATCTTGTTATAGTCAGTTGAAAAGGCATTATAAAACCATTTTGCCTCCAGAAAGTTTATTAATCGGCAAATTGGCATTGAAGAAAGTTACCAAATGACTAAATAGTTTTATAGTAGCCATTGCAAAAGTAATTTGGCTTTTTGGCAAAATTGTGATTTCTTCCAATCGCTATATTAAAATATCTGAAATAATTTAAATGTGGAAAAATAAATTCCAAATTTTAAATGTAATACAAATGAACTGTACATTAGAAACCGGTTTTGGCATTCTTTGGCAACCTTGTTAAAAAAAATATTTTCAGAAAATTCATGATTAATTCATCGAACATATTTATTTCTATTTTGTTTTTATTGATGTCAACTCGTATAATCTTCCGAGGTGCATTTAATTTCGCTCGTATCGTGCCAATATTCACCATAGAATTAAATGCGCATATGATTTGGAGCGTGATAAGCTATACCAAAATTCAATTTGTTTTGCATGTTTTGCTATCGAACAAAATTTCTCGCAACACTAGAACTTTTTTTCTTCGAAATTATTTACTGTTAATAAATTAGAAGAGCATATAGCATAAAGACCATATCACCATGAAGTTTGACAGCTGAGGCCATTTGGCCCTATGCTGGTTTTGAGGGTTCTATGAAGGTTTTATGAGGGTTCTCAAGTGGTCATAACATCTTTTACTAGAACAGTTACTAAAGGTTTTATACATTTGTTTGCTCAACCGTCTAAATAGCGAGCCACTTTGTACACATCTTTGCTTCAAAGATGCATAGGGGAGGTGTTCGTGGACAAAACAGCTTTGAAAGTAATTTTATCAACAAAGCCGGAAGGTTGGAATAAAACTAAAATTGTTACTTTGGTACGGTAGTTTTTGATAGTTCATCAATAAACTCGAGTACCGAACGTTCGGTAATTAATTTGATTACCAAACGTATAGCTGTTGAAAGATTATTGAAAAAATACCGCTTACTGTTAAATTTTCTAAGTCTGAAAGATCTGTTTAAATGAAGAACGTGACATTCGCCAACTTTATCTGAATGTAGAAGAATGCTTTTTGAAAAGAAACAAAAACTTTTCGACTCAATGAATCGCTATCAAAACATCTAAGATCTTAAACGTCAATTCTTGCTAAACAAAACAAATATGAATCTACGACTGCTTGGTTGCTAAGGCTTGTTCGCGACAAAATCTGGACGGATTGGATTTGGAATGAAACAAATTTTCTGTTAGTTCAATCCAGGATGTATTTTTTATTCATTATAAGTGTGCATTATTAGTCATCTCTCAAACTAATTACAGTTACAATTAGCGATAAGAAACTACGAACTTTTGAGCTTACTCCAGCCGTTAGGGTCTGTGCAGACTTTCTGAAACCGATTTAGCTGCTTTTGTCCAAGATTTTCGAAAGTTTTCTAGAGTTGTAGCTTGTTGTTTATATTGAGAGAGTTCTCTCTTCGCGAGAGCCCAACACCGCTCGATACGTCGCAACCGGGCAGTTAGGTGGATTCGCCGCTTTCGGTACAACGTGGACTCCATTCTCACTATACCATTCCAAAACATCTTTGCCGTAGTGACAAGATGCCAAGCAGGCCAGAATAGCGAAGGAGCGTCATGACTGCGTAGGAATGGTAACAATCGCTTTTTTAGGCATCCTTCACGGTATATTTCCTTGTTTACGGTTCCGGTAGTGATGAAGCTTTGACTTGCTGGACTACAGCTGCATATTGCCTGCCAAACCAAATATTTTTCGGAAAACTTGGCCTATTTCTTCGTCCTGAAATGCTCTTTACACCGGTTCCGTTGCAGGGCAGTGTAATAAGACCTTTGAGCTCGAGTTTGAGCCGTCACATTCTGTTTATCATTACGGTTCGGTACAGTTTTCATCTTGAACGACTTCATACCTTGCCTGTGCTTGGAAGTATTCACGATAATTTGGGACACTTTTATTTTTCTAGCCACAGTACGTACCGAAAGATCTGGTCTCTTCTGCAATATTTGCTTCACCTTCACGTCCTTCGGGTGGTTCCTGAGATCCGTTTCTGCTCCACTCGCAGCCTTTCTGGCTGTTTCCAAACGTGTATCGAAAGATTTAAGAACCTTTTTGCAAGAAAACTAAGCGTTTTTGCAAGTGATCTAACTGACAGAACCGGACTTTCGTTGCAACCGCACTCAATTGCTTTTCGCACTTGCTCTTCTTTCGACGCCATCTTCGATCTAAAAGCTTGTAGTATCACCCAAAAATTAATTTTACACAATGAACAGACATGCGTTCATCAGTCTTCGAAATATTTCACACGTTGATGAAGTATTTCCAAAGATACATGTATTTAGCGGTGTCCAGATTTTGTCGTGAACAAGCCTTAACTTTCATTTCACATACAATAGAAATACTTACATCACTATTCGCTTCATACTGCCATTTACGCTTTTGAAGTTTCATCCCAAAGGCTCACCTACACGTTCACCTTCAATATGCGCGGCATTTAAACATTTTCCTTGGAAATTTCAAGTTGATGATTCTACTACGAGTTCTCTCTTGGTAAAAACTCTTTTTTTCTTTAGAATAGGCCAACAATGAACTCCCGTGTTCATTAAAGTCATATTTAAGTTACAACACTGAGCTCTGAAGCAACTGCAGAATAAAAATAAATGCTTTGTTATTTGCAACTGGAAACTGCAGGTAGCAGCAAAGGCCACTACTTGTGTTACTTCATATTCCTCGAAAAGCATTATACAAAGTGGAAACAAAGATAGACGGAGAAAATCTTTCTTTAATTATCTGATTCATCATGTTCCTGGTTGGAATCTGTTGCGTCCATGGCATGACAACCCGTTGAGGTGAGCCGCAGTTTGATGGCGAGCTTGAGTGAGTCGTTTCAGGTGTGCTGATTACTCGTTTAAGTTTTCGTCTGCGTTGAACACATTCAAAAACAAGATAAGCTTCAATACACCATCCTTCAAGCCCCGGTGGCAGAGCGTCGCACATTCCGAGAGCCTTAACGCCATTTCCAAAACGTTCCATTCGGCCTTTGTTTCTTCCTCAGCGTTGGTAATTTATCGACTGTGAAAATTTATTAACAACGCTCTTGGTTCTGGTCTACCAGACTGAGCGTTTTCCTTTTTCGGCTTCACGTAGCAGCCATTTGAAATTCCTTCAGAAAGCCTCCTCTCATGATGGCTACTGTACATAATTTCCGTTCTTTTCTTTGTGCATTTTTCCCCCACAGTATGAAGCAGGCAACCCGGAAATGGATCAGAAAAAATGCGGACACACATATTCTACTCAGTCGCGATCTTACTTGTTGCCGAACAGGATTTGCGAAACTGGGTCGAAAAATGGTCCGGAACACAAAAATCAAAGACAGTCACTCAAGAATCGAACTCAGCATCAGCCACTTGCAAGGCACGAACCGATCCAATTAGTTCACATAAGGTAATTACACCATTGCAACAAATTCCCTTTTTTTTGTTGTTGTGTGTGTACCAAATGAATAGCAACGCATGATCGTGTTCAAAATGTGCTTCACGCGCCATAAAACCTCTTCTTGTTTGTTTTACTTTTTTAATCGCACTAACCTAGGAATACCGCGCAAAGTGTGGGTGTTTATGGACCAACCACCCACAAAGGTCCCGTCCGTCCTTTGCGCCGTGTAGGCCGTGGCCAAGGGGAAGGAAGTGAAAGATTTATTGTGCAAGAGCTTCTCGGCGTTTCGTACATATAAATAGGCTGCGCTTCTCTGCCTGGACTATGTTTGGACCTCGCAGCCGTACATCGAGAAACCAGTCATTTGATACGAAGGTTGAGGCTGTTGGGCAAGGCAAAAAAGAACTCGGGAATTAGTGTTGGGTTTTCTTTTTTCTCTCTCTGCTCCGGAGAAGGTGTGACTATATCGAGCGTGGGAATGGAAAACATCGGTTTCCTCGAGCGGTGAGTGACGTGCGGGCATGTTTCCGGAGCAACACAGGATGGATGGTTTCAGATATCCGCCACAAACATCCAGGCGTCAATCAGGGCCACCCCAAGGCCGGGAATTTAATCTTTCCGGATGCTCTTCGGATGCTGGGTCTGATTGCAGATCAAGATGTAATGAATTGAGGGCATATCCTACGTGACATTTTAGTGGGTTTATGAAGTTATTCAAGGTTTTTACGGACTGAAATTCTTAAAATTCTGGAAAAACAATTTTTCTTTTCGAATATCCGTAACAATTGTATTGAAATAAGAAATTTATGTGAAGGTTTTTGCTGGGCATTTCAAGATTGATTATTTGAAGAATGTTTTTGATGAAAGCCTTGCGAACTAGTTGAGCACCATATTCAATCTACGATAAGAGCAATATGTCATTAGTTAAAAGCAATGTTTTGACATTATCCACAGGTCGAGTTGAAAGGGCATCCATTAATATTATTCGATCTGAACAAATTATAATTGAAACAAAGTATCAAAAATGAAACAAGAAGGAATGTATATCAATTTCTTCTGAATTATGTTGGGCTAAAGGGCGAACACGAAATTATTGCGACACATTCAACAAAAATCAACCAAATTTTGCACACTTTCTCATTGATGTGTATTGTTTACATGCTGTCAAACTCGAAGTCGTGTTTTTCGATTCAACGAAAATGGAGGTGAACCAACACGAGTCGAGAGAACAAATTCTTTCCAAACACCTGGAATTTCCTGAGCTGACGCACCGGCAGTTGGGAAAATGTTGAACATTCACCATTCAACCGTCTCCAGAGTGTTGAAGCGATTCCAGAGCGGTTGACGTTGGACCACGGCAAAGGAGCTGGAAGAAAACCGGACCGGAGAACAAAAAGACGGAGGGAAAGGTGAAGCGGATGATTAAAGCAAATCCCAACGTCTCAAGCCGTGATTTGGCTAAAAGATCGGCATGTCGCAGAGCTACGTCCAGAATGCAAAGAAGAGAGCTGGACTACATACATACAAGGTACAGAACTTCCCAAACCGCGATGAGCGGCAACAATCGACGGCTGAAACTCGGGCACGGAAGCTCTACGAGAAGATGCGAGAAGAAACGTATATAAAAGCCGATTTTAAGCAAATTCCGGGGTTGGAGTTTTTCACCGGCAAGAGCAAGTTCTATGTGGACGACAAATTTAAGAAGAAGAAAATGTCGAAGTTCGCCTCCAAATATCTCATTTGGCAGGCCATCTGCTCTTGCGGACTGAGGAGTGAGCCTTTCGTGACAAAGGGCACAGTAAATGGCGAGATCTACAAATCTGATTGCCTCGAGAAGCGCCTTTTGCCGTTCTTGCAGCAGCACGACGAAGCTCCGCTATTTTTGGCCAGATTTGGCATCATGCCACTATTCTAAAAGTGTCCTGAAGTGGTATGAGGCCAATTCTGTCCATTTTGTTCCAAAGGACATGAATCCGCCAAACTGTCCAGAGCTGCGCCCGGTGAATCAGTACTGGGCAATGATAAAGCGGGAACTTCGGAAGAGCAAGAAGACAGTCAAAGACGAGAAGGACATGTTAAGAAAATGGGAAAAAAACTGAGAAACTGGTACCGGATGACACTGTAAAGATTTTGATGGAGGGCATTAAGTGAAAATGCGTTAAATTTTACACTCAAGGCTCCATCGATTAACTTTTCTTTTGATTTTTGAAGTAAATATATGTATAAAACTACCCTTAAATTTTGGTTTGATTCTAAACATTATAAGAAAATTGGCATGACATTTTCGATGTCGCAATAATTTCGTGTTCGCCCTTTAAAATTTCAAGATTTTAAAACACTTCACATAAAGCACGGTTCACTTAGGGATGGGACAACATCATTTGTTGTTCGGATTTAAATTAACAGATTTAAAAACGGTTTTCGCAACAGTGCCTGTCAGTAAAAAAACTTGCAAAAGCTTGTTTTTCCTGCCAACACTGCCCATAACTTTTTTTCGATACACATTTAACAACAGCCAGGAAGGCAGGGAGCGGAATAAAAAACGGATCTCAGGAACCACCAGAAGGACGCGAAGGTGAAGCAAATATTGCAGAAGAGACCAGATCTTTTGATACGTACTGTCGCTAGAAAATTAAAAATGTCCCCAACTTTCGTGCATACTTCCAGGCACCAGCAAGGTATGAAGTCTTTCAAGTTGAAAACTGTGCCCAGGCCCGCAAGTTGTATCGCCAAAATTTAACGAAGTATATCTGCGTGATAATGGATGATGAAACTAATGTGCTGGAAGACTGTAAGCAGCTTCTCGGAATGTCATATTATACTGCAATGCAACGGAAGGGCGTAGATGAGCATTTCCGAACGAAGAAAAAGGCCAAGTTTCCCAGAAAATATTTGATTCGGCAGGCAATATGCAGCTGTGGTCGAACAAGCCAAAGCTTCATCACTGCCGGAACGGTAAACAAGGAAATATACCGTGAAGAATGCCTACACAGAAAAAAACTAATTAATTTTAACAAGCGCGTTAAACTTCCTCTCGTTTAATATCAACCCAAAGGAGGCGTAAACAACGAAGTTGTTTGCAATCTTCCATGCACCATACAACAATGTTTGTAACCGGTCATACAACAAGCTAGATGCAGGCGTTATCTGATGACATTTTACATGAAATATCTCATTAATTTCTACCAAATCTAACATTCCCTTTATGTGCATTAGAAAACGCATAAAATTCAATGTTTCTTTTTATCTGTGTAACGACCATTCCTACGCCGCCATGACGTTCCCTCGCTACTCTGCCCTGATTTGGTGTCTTGTCACTACGCCTACTGTTACTGTTTTGGAATAGTATAAAACGAATGGAGTCCATGTTGTACCGAAAGAGGCGAATCCACCTAACTGCCCGCGACAAATCGAGCGGCATTGAGCTCTCGTGAAGAGAGAACTCTCTTACTATACACAACAAGCTACAACTATAGAAAAATTTCGAAAATCTTGGACAAAAGCAGCTAAACCGGTTGCAGAGAAGTCAGCATAGACCATTCTCTCTGGAATAAACTCAAAAGTTCGTAGTTTCTTCATGCAGCCTAGTTAAGTAACTGTAATTACCTTTAAGATGACTAATAACGCACAATTACATGAATAAAAAATGCATCTTGGATTGAACTAACGTCAAATTTGTTTTATTCCAAATCCAATCCAATTGTTTTATTCCAAATCCGTTTTATTCCAAATCCAATCCGTCCAATCCGTCGAAGGATTTCTGGAGCTCTTCCCTTGACCCTTATGTGATCGACAAGGCACCCGGGTACCTTTTCATGATTTGCATCACGAATTTTCATAGTTTATTTTAAAACAGGAAGCTGAAATTCAGTGACATCTGAAAAATTGTTGAAAGGCAACTTTTTGCATAAAAACAATTTTACCCCTTGTTGACAGGTCAAAAAGAATCGAAGGAAAAAGAGATAGAGAAGAATTAACTGTTAGAAAGGTTAGACGCGAGATGTGAGCGGTCATCTACAGTGAGGGCTATATATATGTGTCTCTTTTACATTTAATGTCCTTTATGTTTTTGTACTAGTTATATAAGAAAACCATCTTTGTAATCTTTACTTTAAGTCTGACTCTTGCAACGAGAAGATCGGTTCAATAAACTTAGTGTAGTAGATTTTTTGCTTGTGAATACAAATAAGGTGCTAGTAACTTAATAAAGTGTACTTTAGTCAAGCGGTTTTTTTTGTGTGTTCATCTGGAGGACTTGCGTTGAATACCACCCTCGATTGATCTGGTTGTCGCCGTTGTTTAGTATTGCTATCGTCGTCGTTGTGCTTATTAAAAAAGGTGAAGTCGGGGCGCGACTGAACAAGAAGTCGTGAATTAACAAACGAGACGTAATCACGGTTGGAACGTCCACGGTAAGGTCACAACATTGGTGCCGTGACCAGGATTACGTTCCAAGGATACTAAACGGCGTCCGTGTCGCCATCATTAGCGCACAGCGACAAAGGAATCACCGCCATACCAGAGGGCTCAATAGCACAATTGGTGTTCGCCATAACTACCGCAATTGGCCGTGAACAATAGTTACTAGCCATTACGTTACTTTTGTTGGATTGACTTGTATCCGCCATTGGAAGCTTCCGGAGGAACCAGAAGGGATTGAAAATACAAGGCCTGTTTGACAGGCTTACAAGGTGAGCTTCTGTCCAACGAGCTATTTTCCGCTTTCATCCCTACCTGGTCTTTTTTCTTGTCCCCTTCCTCGGTACTACTACATGCCTACTACGTTGCTGACTTGGTGATCGATCGCTCACTGACAAGGGAAGACTAACGTGGAACGGATTTCATCCGTTGGATTATTCGGAACAATTTGGACAAAATTGCTATTAACATCGCTGCCCTGATTTGGATCTACAGACGTGAAGTGGCGGGAGTTTCGAATAAAAATGTTAAATTGGGATCACGTGTAAATTTATTGATCGATGAGCCCTGCTTTACCCATATGTTTCAATACTGTTCTTTACGCTGTCAACCGCTATTGGAGGATTAGAAGTATACGTGGAGCTGATATACGATACGATACTGGATTTCTGGGTTGAATCAATGATACTGAACGTTCTAGAAATACTGCTGGCTGCGGAGTTTATTTAAATATACAAGGCCTGTTTGATAGGCTCACAAGGTGAGTACCTGTTCAAACGTTATATTTTTCCCGCAAAAGGTGCTTCGCTTTGTCCCTTTCGCAGAGTGTATCGTTCGTGGAATAACTGCTGTCTGCGGAGTTTTGTAAGTCGACAATCATGGGGAAGAAAATCAGACCGAAAATCCACCTACGAGATAGCATCATCGACTTCCTTCACCGAACTGAAAAATTCCTGCAAAACGTAGAAATACCCGACGAGTACCAAATCAAATTTCGTCTGGAGAAACTTGAAGCAAAGTGGGATGAATTCGAAGAAATTCAATCTGAGATCGAGGCTGCTGAAGAACACGAGGACAACATGGATCAACATCGGCAAGTGAGGGAAGACTTTGAGGAGAAGTACTTCCAGGTACGGGCAGGGCTGGCTGGAAAATTACCGCGCGAAGAAACACAAAGCTCGACACCAGGCGTGCCTAATGTTGCACAACCAATCGATAATACTAATGTGCACACATATGTGCGACTGCCTCAAATAAATTTGCCAGAATTCGACGGGCAATTTGAAAAGTGGCTTGCATTTCACGATACTTTCAAGGCTTTGATCGATTCATCTTCAGAAATTAGTAACATTCAGAAGTTTCATTACCTTCGAGCTTCCCTGAAAGGTGATGCACTGAAACTAGTCGATTCATTCCCGATGAGCGATGCAAATTATCGGGTGGCTTGGGATAGTTTGACTGCGAGGTTCTCCAATGTTTATCTACTGAAGAAGAGACATTTGAATGCCTTGTTCGAGTACCCCAAGGTACGGAAGGCATCAGCGATTGGTATACACGAACTGATTGACTGTTTCGAGCGCAACACTAAAATCCTGGATCAGCTAGGAGAGAATGGACCGGGAGCAATGTTAACACACCTGATGGTCGCGAAATTGGATGATGTCACTCAGAAACAATGGGAGGAACATGCCTCAGGTGTAGATGAACCAGCCTTCTCTGCACTAGTTGAATTTCTCAAGAAACAAACGCGAGTCCTGGATGCGGTGTTGGTAGATCAATGTTCATCAACTTCTAGTGCTCCCTACACATCGAGCGGGTTCAAATTTCGTCCAGCAAGGGTTTCGGTCAACTCGGCGACCGAATTATCGTCTCAAAACTGCATCGTCTGCAATGAACAACATTTCATCACACGTTGTCCAGAATTCGGCAAACTTCCAGTGGATAAACGACTGCAATTCACCAACTCCAAGCGGCTTTGCAGCAATTGCCTTGGGCGAAACCACTTAGCGCGAGATTGCCCCTCTAAATACCGGTGCAAGACTTGTTCCAGGAAGCACCACACTCTACTCCATCCCGGATTCCCTGGTTCTGGTTCATCTGCAACATCCGAGACTGCTTTGGTCGTGTCTTCTACTGCTCCCTCGAATACTGGCGATGCGTCGAACTCTGGTGACCTTGATACAAGTTCGACTGCAACTATTTCTTCAAACGTGGCGACGGGAGTGGTCCATTCACACATCTTTTTGCTTACGGTTGTGCTGAAGGTTAAGGATAAATGGGGAAGGACACATCTCGCCAGAGCACTCTTAGACTCGGGCTCACAGGCTAACCTTATGACGGAGCGTCTCTGCCAGTTGTTGAAACTGCCACGCAGTAATAAGAACATGGAGATAAGTGGAATTGGGTGCACGCGACGGCAAATCGCTCACGAAGTAGCTACAGTTATCAGCTCTCGTACTCGGGACTTCTCAATTCCAATGAACTTCTTAGTTATGGGGCAGGTCACGGACGACCAGCCTTCCACATCTTTCTCGACATCAGATTGGAAACCACCATTGGATATGGAACTGGCGGATCCTCAATTTTTCTATTCTGGACCGACCGACATAGTCTTAGGCTCGCAGTTTTTCTACGACTTTCACCTTCTCGATGGTGGCCGGCTGCAAATACGTAAACTCGACAGCACTCTTCCAGTGTTCGTCAACACGGTGTTTGGATGGGTAGCCGCAGGCGAATCGGAATGGAATGGTGAAAATTCGAAAGTCAATTGTCATTTGGCGATAACAGAACCGTTGGACAAGAGCATCGAAAGATTCTGGTCTATTGAAGAGCTAGCTGAAAAGACACCTCGATCCCAAGAGGAAGAAGACTGTGAAACTCATTTTCGAAATACCGTCAATCGAGATGAAACTGGGCGTTACATTGTTCGGTATCCAAAACGCATAGGGTTTCACGACATGATTGGTGAATCAAGGAGTACAGCAATGCGGCGATTCCAACAATTGGAAAGGCGATTTGGACGAGACTTGGATCTGCGAAAACAGTACCACCAATTCATGCAAGAATATTTGGACTTAGGACAACATGAAGCTTGTTGATATTGCTGAAAAACATCGGGGAAGAGAAACGCACAATCTGCTATCTTCCGCATCACCCAGTTTTTAAGGAATCTAGCACGACCACCAAACTCCGAGTGGTTTTCGACGGCTCAATGAAAACCTCTACTAATCACTCGCTTAATGACGCACTACTTACAGGACCAGTTATACAAGATGAACTACTGGATCTAATGCTTCGATTTCGGAAACACCCGGTCGCATTGGTAGCAGATGTTGAAAAAATGTATCGGCAGATCCGTATTCACCCTGAAGATACTCCTCTGCAGCGAATTCTCTGGCGTTTCGATCCTACTGAACCCGTCCGGATATATGAACTGCAAACTGTGACCTACGGCCTCTCTCCCTCATCGTTTCTAGCAACTCGTGTTCTAAAAAAGCTAGCAGAAGACATCGTAGACCACTGCAATCTTGCCGCATCCACCATTGAGCAGGACTTCTACATGGATGACTTAATATCTGGTGCGGATTCCATAGAAATGGCAAGACAACTTCGGAAAGATGTGCAAACGTCAATGGCGCAAGGCGGATTACAACTGCGTAAATGGAACTCAAACCGACAGGAAGTACTAGACGATCTACCAACCGAAGTAAACAGCAAGCCATCAACGTTGTATTTCGAGCCGGAGCAAAAAATCAAAACACTTGGAGTATCCTGGCAGATGAAACAAGACAAAATCAACATCGAGGTTTGCGAATTAAAAAACGATGAACAATGGACAATGTCGTGTATGTGGGTGATGTCCCGTAATAAAGAAATCAACGCGGTTCGAATACCGTGAAATTGAACTTTTATTTTACTATAATTAATTCAGAGAAGTATGTTTAAGTCGGATACATTTCGTTCTCGACACGCGGTGTTAATACTTCTATTTATTTTTGACAGCTCGCATACACTCGAAAAAGTTAACTGTTGCAATTTTGATGAGTGCATACATGATATTTCCTCCCTCCTTTAGAAAAGAAATCTTAACTCCTATCACTACGGAGAATATCGACGAGGGGGGCGACGTTGTCTCTCAGAACGGCGCAATACTGGTGGTGAACCTTCACTTGACCGCTCTGGAGTGCTACTTGGCGTCAAGAACCGTGAATCCGGTGTATCAAACTCATCAGAAGACGCTTCCGACATTGAACAGGATTCTTGATCGAGTTGCGGTTGCTGTGACGTCACGATGTCTCCATAAAAATGCATTGGATGGGATGCCTCACCTGTTCCATTAGATCTTGATTCTTTTGACGGCGGGATGACACTCGTTGTTTTGGAAACGTCGAACTTGGTCAACATGACGTTTCAGATGTTTTCCTTCGTAAACAATGTCGTAGTGCAAATCTCCCAAACGAGCAGCAACAACTCCTGGAATCCACTTGTCCATCCGAGGATTCCCAGAAAGGCAGTAAACGTGCTGACCCGGTGTGAACGAACGGAACGATGAATCGAACGTTGCCCGTTGTTTCTCCGCTATCTTCGTGCTGACGTCCTGCGGCTTGACGAGATCCAGCCGTGTTCGGATGTTTCGTCCTAGGAATAATTTAGCTGGTGATTCTCCGGTTTCGGCGTGAGGAGCCTTTCGGTACTGCTGCAGGAATTCATTGGTGTTGGCTAGCAAAGTGTGATTCGTCGTTCCCATCGCCTTAAGTGCTTTTTCACGGTCTGGACGTATCGCTCGGCCTGCCCGTTTGTGGCCGGATGATAGGGTGCGGAAAGTTTGTGGTATTTTACCCCGCTCCGATGGAGGAATGACTTGAATTCTTCGGCAGTGAACTGTGGACCGTTGTCCGACACAATCGTTACTGGTGCTCCGTAGGCGGCGAATAATCCATCGAGAAGATTGATAGTTGCGGCAGTTGTGGTTGAGTTGGTGATTTTGACCTCAACCCATTTGCTAAACGCGTCGACGACAATTAGCAGCATCGCACCCGCTACAGGGCCAGCGTAATCGACATGGATCCGCTCCCATGGACCGTTCGGGTACTCCCAATGATGACTGCTGAACTTCGGTGGTGCTGGTGCATGTCGTGCGCATTCCGTACAGGATTTCGCTGTGCGCTCGATGTCTGCATCGATGCCTGGCCAGTACACGAAAGAACGTGCTAGGCCCTTCATTTTGACCACTCCGATGTGCGCCATATGCAGATCATTCAGGATCGCTTGCCGAAGAGTAGGTGGAATGACTACACGATGCTCGAAGAGTAGACAGTTTGCAACGAGAGTGTATTTTGCTTCCGGCGCCTTTGTATCCTGACTGTGCAAGATCTCGCCCCAACTCCAGCTGTTCGATTATCTTCCCAAGTTGAGTGTCCTTCCGTGTCTCACGTGCAATGTGTTCAGCTCGCACTGGCAGTTGTTGGATCTGCTGTAGGGTGAACTGTTCGAATTCGTCCTTGCTATTTCTTCCCTCGTGAAGGGACAAACAATTGACATCAGATTGCGTCGTTTGGCTTGGGATTCTGGAACAGTAGTCGGCATTCGTGTTCTGACTGGTAGGCTTGTAGACTACGTCGAAGTTAAAGTGAGCCAGGTAATCAGCGTAGTTTGCCATTCGACTGATACACAGCGTTGGGAGGGACTTTTCGGGGTGTAGGATTTGCGTTAGCGGCTTGTGATCCGTAATAAGCGTGAACTTACGCGCATAAAGGTAGTGGAAGAATTTCTTCACGGCCCATACGATGGCTAGAGCCTCCTTGTCGATTTGCGGATATCGTTGCTCGGTGGCGGACATGGTGCAACTGGCATATGCTATCGGTCGCTCCGTTCCGTTACACAGACGGTGTGAGAGAACGGCACCGAGACCAGTTTTGCTTGCATCTGTTGCTAGAATCAGTGGTAGAGAAGGGTCGTATTGCATCAGCACTTGTGGTGAGATCAGAACCTGTTTCAAGTCTCGATAGGCCCTGTCTGCTTCGGGTGTCCATTCGAAAGGATCGGTGAGCAACATGTTACGCAAACTTCTTGCCTTTGAGGAGAGATTAGGGATAAATGCGGAGTAGTAGGTTGCCTTACCTAGGAACAACTGCAGCTCTTCGGAGGATGTCGGACGTGGTGCATCACGGATGGCTTCAACATGCTTGTCCGATTTATGTAAACCATGACGATCGATCCGATGACCCAGGCATTCGAGCGATGGCGTAGCGAAGATACACTTCGATCGGTTGAGTTGCAGACCATTTTGCTTCATCCTGTCCATCGTTGCGGTGAGAGCTAGCAGAAGCTCATCGAAATCTTTTGCGAAGATGATGACGTCGTCGTAGAAGCTGACAACATGATCCAATCCTTGAAGAACGGACTCCATTCGTCGCTGCCAAATAGCCGGGATATTGGCCGCTCCATATACGGCTCTTGTGGGACGAATGAGCCCATGCGTCGTAGTGTTGAGAGTGAGCACATGGCGAAACTCATCGTCGATTGGAAGGTGCGTGTAGGCATCGGTTACGTCCAGGTGACAAAACAAGGTAGCTCCCTTCATTTGGTTAAATATCGTTTCAATCTTCGGAATAGGATGTTCGTCAATAATCATCCTTGAGTTGACGGTCGGTTTATAGTTACCGGTGATCCGAATACCTCCGTTCTTCTTTATGACAATGTGGGTTGGCGATGCCCACTCGGAGTACTCCACCTTTTCGTAGAATCCCGAAGCTAGTTTTTTATCGATCTCCGCTGCATACCGGTCACGCAGTGCGATAGGCACATCTCGTGCCTTCGCGAAAACTGGAGATACTCCAGGCTTGAAATGAACTTTCGCTGGTGGTCCTACAAGCTTTCCTGGAATTTCGCTGAAGATGCTGTCAAAGTTGTCCAGAAGTTTCGACAGGTGTGCTGCTTGATCCGGAGTAAGTGCGGTGCTCGTAATAAAGTTGACGGACGAGTCTGGAGAGAACATTCGATTAAGGTTGATCTGGTCAGCAAAGTGAACAATCCACTCGCGCCCGAAGAGAGATTCGGATTCTCCGGACACGACGTATAGATTGAGTCTTCGCGTTGTAGCTCCGATTGATACATGCACCGGGAGGCGACCAAGACAGTTGATGCGATGACCAGTGTAGCTTGAAAATTGTCTGTCCGTTGCCTGCAGTGAAAACTTCGGCTTGATCTTTCTGAGCTGCGATTCTCCGATGATCCCACACGGTGCTCCGGTGTCCAGCTCCATCGGTAGGCGGCGACCATCGATTTCTACATCGATTATTTTCTTTCCGGTGGACGGAACGTTGTGCACTTGACTGAGAGATTGTACCAGGTCGACTTCGGAAATTGGCGTCTCTTGCGATTGGACTTGATCAGCAGAAGAGTGTTGAAATTTGAACTTCTCCGATCTGCATACTTTGGCTATGTGGCCTGTTTTGTTGCAGACATTGCACCTGACGTCGCGAAACCGACATTGACTCCGCAGATGCTGTCCTCCACATCCGTTACAGGAACTTGATCCACTAGCACTGTTTGGGTGAGCCTTAGTTCGCTGACTTTCGTTTGATGTTCCTCGTGGTTTATTATCGTGCTGCTTCCAATGAGAGGATGGCGATCGTTGACGAGACTGGGACAGCTTCTTCATTCTCGGCTTCTCGTAGCCAAGTCTATTGGTTGCTTCCGAATACGTTGACGGTGCTCCTGTGTTGATCTCCTTACCGTGTTCCGAGTTGCTTCCAGGCTGTGCGCGATTTCGTACGCAGCGTTGAAAGTTACCGGGTTCTTCGCGATGATCTCGTCGCAGATATCTCGAGCTTCCAATCCATGGAGAAGTTGTTCGATGAGCATCCGGTCCAGAAATTCTCCATAATCACAGTAGGCAGCACCTTGCTTCAACCGAAGGACGAACTGTGCGACGGATTCGCCCTTTTGCTGGATGATGTGCCTGAATTTGACACTCTCGACGAACTTATTCCTCGTACGATCGAAGTGGTTCTCCAGGGTGGTGCGAAGTTCCACGAAGGGAATCTCGGCAGGATCGCGGGGGTAACGAGGAACTTCAATGCGTTATTCAGCTCCGCCCCCATGTGGACTCGTGCGAAATTTGCGTACTGACCTTCCGGAATTAGGCTGAGCTGCAGTGCCCATTCGAACCGGTTGAAATAATCGGCGACAGATGTTCCCTCTGTTGATCGGTACTCGGACATTGTGAAAGGCGGTACTTTCGGTGATGGAGCAGCAGCGTCTCCGGCCGGAACCTGCTGATGAGCGTTCGCTTGTTCGACGGCGTTTCCGATCGATGCTTTGAGGGCTTGCGCAATCATTGCTGAAAGCGCCTCCATGAACTCAGGATTTTCCATTGTGATGTTTTGGTGCGATCCTAACCTCACTTTCGTAGCGCGAGGAGTTTTCCGTTGATCCCACTTCTGACACCAAAATGTCGTGTATGTGGGTGATGTCCCGTAATAAAGAAATCAACGCGGTTCGAATACCGTGAAATTGAACTTTTATTTTACTATAATTAATACAAAGAAGTATGTTTAAGTCGGATACATTTCGTTCACGACACGCGGTGTTAATACTTCTATTTATTTTTGACAGCTCGCATACACTCGAAAAAGTTAACTGTTGCAATTTTGATGAGTGCATACATGATAG
>JASCZW010002219.1:0-15049 GCA_034211315.2 Aedes japonicus
TTTGTTCGGCAGGTTGGATTCCCGTTTAATGTCAATGAGGCAATAGCTCGGCTTTAAGGGTGGGTCCATTCCCCTATAGGATGCGAAATGCGTGGTGTTCCTGTTGCATCAGCATCTTCTCACTTCTTGAACTAAGATAAATTATTATCAAATTTCCTTTCATGAAATACTTACCGTCCATAGTAGCACATTTGTTGTAAATCAGTAGAAATAACTGCTATGCAACTAATTTGAGTCCCAATCAAGTTGCTGTAACCTATATTGACGGATGTGTGTGTCTTGGGGTGAAAAGTTGTAATAGAAAACCGAGAAAAATTCTTCATTTCCACTTTTTTGTGTATTTAAATAATGCAAATTCAATTAAAGACAATTCAACCTACATCGAGCACACCTTTCATCGTTCATATGAAACCCTTGGGGTGTTGAATAAATAAAGACAACTTTTTACACAGCTACGACTTATTCCCAAAAAAAAACAAAAAATGTATTTTTTTATCGGCTATAATTTTAGCTAAGGCTTGGCATTCTTTGAAATTGTTTGAGCTCATTAGTGGAATATTTTACTCACTCTTAACTCCCCTGTTTCTATCTTTCAATTTCATTGGTAGTTAAAAAAGTATATCAATTTTAATGGAATCTACAATTTAAAGTTAACAAACATTTTCTTCTTCCTCTTTTTTACTTTATTCCAGACTTTATACGCCCTGTAGGGTCCTGCCAGCCACTCAAATGTGTGTTCTTCGATGCAAATCCGCTATTCCTAATTGAAAGCCCACTGCCTTTCCAAAGCATACAGCCGTATAAGTGTGTGGCCATAACAACAATACGTTTATGTTCCACGACAGCCAAACGAATTTCTCATCCAAAAGACATTCTACTGTATCGGAAATCAAACCCTTAACCTTCGGATTCAGAAACCACACGTTTAACGATTACGCTATGAGGCTTCGTTCCCGACAAAGGGCCTGTGCATAAACCACGTAGACTTATTTTTTGGAAATTTCAGACCCCCCCTCCCCCCTCGTAGACTTTTCTCTATACAATTTTTCTGAATTTTTGTATGGAGCGTAGACTTAGGTCAAACCCCCCTCCACCCAGAAAAGTATACGTGGTTTATGAATAACCCCAAACCTCTAACGTCTAATGGAACGCTTGAGTTAATTTAATTTAGGTGGGGTTAATTCTCGACAATATATTCAAAACTATGCATCGGATTTTGTAAAAAATTATGATTTTGAATAATTGATCGAAAATTTATCCCTCCTAATTTCATTATAACTGCACCTCCTTGTATCGGTCCGTGTAATCTTTCCAAAAAGTTTTTAAAAGCTTTCCAAAGTTGTAATTTCCATGTTGCTTTCACATTTTCCCGGTTTCGTTTTCTTAAGCTGAATGTCGTTAGAATCTTTAAATGGCCGTTTAGCATCGCCATTTTGAATTTTCAAAGTCAAAAATCTAAGAAACTATTAAAAATTACACATACCAAGCTTCAATCATATTTTTGCTCCAAATTCAAAATAGTAATATACATCACACAGGGCATTACGACAACATCGATGCGACGAAGAAACCATAGCATAGTATAGTATACTACCTTCCAGTGTGCTCTCCATATCAAGCAGTTTGTAGAAATAACTAACGGGTGTTCAATAAAAAATGAGAATGATTTCAAAACCATTCTGTAATTAAGAATTGCTCTCTGGACTCCCTAGAAATGGGTGGAATGTTTTTTTTTCGCTCGGGTGCTGTCAGTTCAATCGAAGATGGCGTCGAAACAGCAAGCACTCCGTGAGCGTGTTGTACGGTTTGACGAAACGCATGGTCATTGTGGAAAAAAGTTTACGTTAGACAACTTTCGAGATGAAACCGTGCCCGTGAGTACAGTTCACCGGATCCTGGCATCCCTGAGCGTGGAGCGGAAGGCCGGTAGTGGCCGTCCGGCGAAGATAATGACGAAAAAAAGGAAGCGTTGAAAAAGCTGTTCGACAAAAAGGACGGGACGAGTTTGCGTGATGCCGGCCGAAAATGTCACTGCTCCCAAACCTTGATTCAGCGAACCCTCAAGGTGGAGGACACCATCTGTCGGAAGAAGACGAGCAGATAGCGAACGTGAAATCGCAGTGCTGGTACATGACGAAGAACTACCGTGGGACATCGTTCGTGCTGGACGACGAAAGTCACTTTCCGCTCTCGGAGACCCACATTCTAGGAAATGACAGCTACTATTCCAGCGACAAGTCCCCCCTAGGGTAAAATATAAGTTTAAGCATAAATTTTTAAAAACAAAGTTTATGCCATATCGCACAGAGGGATTTCAAAGCCGTGGCTCAAGCCGAGCGGTCTGGCTATCAATCAACAAGTGTACCAGGGGGAGTGTCTTGAGAAAATTGAGAAAGGAACAAAAATTGTCAAAAAAATATTCGTTAAATATTTACTTTCATGACACAGTTTCGCAATTTGCACTAGTGGATTGTTTAATTCTTGAGTAATCAGAGAGAGTTCAGATTAAGGTCTAACATAATTTTTTGATGAAGTTCTTCTTGTCGACAATTTTTGAAACACCCTTGCATCATCTAACAATTAGTTTGAACAATTAGCCCTGAGCTGTAGAGCAACTGAAGGGAGTAGGATAGCTATACCCTAGCAGGAACGAATAACTCACCAGTGTATTGGTGAACAGAGTCGATTGCCGACCTCCGACGAAGGATGCAGAGAGCGCTATCGGACCCAGAAAGAATGGAGCGTTGAGGAGCGCTAGTTGCTGCAAAGGCCGTGCTAAAGAGGAAGACAAAGGCCAGCAAACATACTTGCTTCGAGTGCTTGTGTTTGAAAGCCAATGCGGACCCATAGGGTGGGACATATAGGGTGGTAACGGCTCCTACCGATCAATCACCAGAGTTACTGCAAATGATCATTGGGGGACTCTTTTCAAGCCACGACCTGAGTCCCTGGCCTCCAACCCCTGAGGATTTGTACCATGACCAGCATTCCAGTATCCCAGATCATAACGCTGCTATAGTGTTGGAAGGATGGTCGGCAAACACGCTGAACATCCACAATCGCTCAAGGTGACATCCTGAATGGCCTATCGAACCAAGGGCAAACAAGAAGGTTTTTTTCTGGCTCTCGAACCGTTCGGGGTGAAATTGCAGAGATGTGTGGACAAGGTCGTCTTTCCGGACGCCTGGAATCATCAAATTCTCGTTTCATCACCAAATACAGGGAACCCACCAGCTATATAGACGGCGTGTAGACCGATATGCTTGCTCGAGGTGGAGATGATAATCCTCAACAGGCTGTTGATGTATGCACACGGTACAGGCATCCTGTCAAACAACTATTTTGACTTCCGGAAGGATAGGTGGATGCCATCCTGTCCATCACCAAGATGGCAATGATGGCACTTCAGCGCAAGAGACGGGGTGTCCGCTACCGTGCAGTGGTTACCCATGTCGTGAGAAGTGCGTTCATTAGCGCAATTTGGGAGACTATTCTGAACTCGCTCCAACGCCTCCTGGTTCCTAGTTACCTATACAGCATTTTGACAAATAATTTTCAAAATCGAGTACTGGTTTATAACACAAAAGCGGGTCAGGAACGTCTCCAAGTCATCACAGCAACTCTACACGGCTCAATCTTGGGCCCAGTGCTCTGTAACAAGATGTATGTCAAAGTGTTGCGAATAAAGTTACCTAACGGGGTAAAGATTGACGGTTTCGTGTACGTCATCACCCTGAAGATCTATAGAGAATCCATAGAAGAGGTGGAGTTAACGGAGTTAACACTCCATTGACATATCGAAACGATCGATGCGCTCCCGAAAACTAGAGCTAGCCCATCATAAAACGGAGGTTACTATGTTCAATATCAGAAAATGGGAGCAAAGGATGATGATTAGTGCAGGTAACTGCACCATCACCTCAAAGCAGTTCCTGAGGTACTTGGGGGTTATGATCGACGATAAATTATTTACGCCTGCAAGAAAGCATTCATGGCTCTATCGGTAGTATCCCGCATGATGCCGAATAGCTCTGCGGTGCCAGGGAACAAGCAAAAGCTCCTGGTTAGTGTCACCGTGTTCTCACTCAGGAGTAGAAGGCCGGTGTGAGCCACTGCTTTAAGTACTAAGAGCTACCTAGATAAACTCGAGAGTACGTGCCAGAGAGTCATCAGAGCATACCACACAGTGTCACGCAACGCAGTATGCACCTTACCCGGAGAAATACTCATTGGCATCATCATAAAAGAGGACGTAAGTGCTTCGACCAACGTAGTACAAGAGGTATTCAGAAGACCACTTGAGCTACACATATGATTAAGTGGAAATGGACCAGACGAGAATGGAACAGCTGCATCAAAGGTCAGTGGACCCATCTAAAAATGGCCTGAAAAATCATAGTTGATGGTGGCAAACCAGTTCCAGGAGATTACCCAGAAATTCGTTTCACGCAAATTATCACTTATTTTAATGGAAATGGGTAATGCCAAAAATGGGCCATTGGAAAATTTAAATTGCTAGTCTTGTTATTATGGAGAATTAAAAAATGAATAAACGGGAAAGAATAACACCAAATGAGTTGTATACTCTTTTGGTCCTTATATTCAGCTTTCTAAACGCAGCATTACAGATTTGATTTTTGGTAACTGTTTCAATTATTGTCATCGAATAAGCATTATTTGCAAAGTCTTCGCAATTCAAGACAGTAGAAAGACAGAGGTGCGAAATCAAAAAGCCTTCATTTGGTTCTATTTACCTGTGAGGGTTATTCTGAGAGTCGAAGTGACTGCTGTCTCTCTGTGAAGTAAGTAAAGTCACCTACAATTACGTGCCTGACCCACCAGCTGTTAAGATTTACCATCTTGACAAAGCACTAATGAGAGGCGCAACTGGCATAATCGTTGCTAAGACCATCAGGGAAGAGGAGAAGATAAACGAGATATAATTGGCAAACACATCCACGAATTGATGCAAAAACACAATCTACTTGATGCAAAAAGATGTCCAAGGGAGCCTACAATGATCTGAGAAATTTGTTGGACGAATGCTCGAATCACGTCAAAAATCTGAAGTTCTTGGAGCAACAGTTCAAAAGAATGTCAGAGCTCGTCTTAATACGTGTGCTGGCAGCGGCTTTGGACAAGGACATTAGGAGGAGTAGGGAGCATGCAATCTCCAAACTGTGACAAAATGATTAAATAACTGAAGAACGAATGCTTCACTATGGAGCGATGTGATGGTCCGTCTACAAAACAGCCGCAACTTCAAGCTAAACCACCTGCACATTGAAAATTTATTTTCGTTAATTAGCTTTCTTTTGCTTCGTAAACATGGATTTTGTACAAAGAGCACAGGTCTCGTAAATTTTATAAAACATTCATGTTGCTTGTCATCTGCTGAAATGCTATCATTGCACCTTTTTGTACAATGCACAACATGAATTTCATGAAGACCAGCCAATCGCTGCTTCTCTTCTATCGTACTACTTTATGTTGGCGGGAATCATTGATTCATCGCAAAACAAGAATGAAAGTGTTGATATTAATAAGCCATAGCCTAGAGATAACAACCACGGTTTCATAACAGCTCTTACCAAAAAAAGAGGATCGAACCTTTTGTCAGAACGTAAATTAAAAACTACACAACTCCTCGTGGCGGCACATTTTTGATTTTCAATTATATTTCTAGTGGATATAGTGCATCCATGCACACACCAAAGTGACGTTTCTTTTTTATTTGTAACAAAATATTCGTAGCTATTTGTATTATTTTCGTACAAAGCATGACAGTTGCGCATTTGGTATTAAACACGAAGGTAGCTTCTTAAAAATTACAAATCAGTTTCGTTGCAGAAAAATAACGAATAGATCCATTCAATGTCATAAAATAAACGAAATTTAATTTTCAGTATAGGTAAACCTAAACAAGTGGTGAAGAAAGAAAAGTCACTTAAAAAGACGTAACTTTCCATTTGATTTACACAGAAGAACCACATCACTACGAGTGATTTTTCTAACTTCAACAATTTAATTTTTAAATAAGTACTGTTGCATATACTAGCCGCCAATAATAATTTAAGCACATATGAAAGAACATTTTTAAAGCCCAACTAATTTATTTCATTATAATACAAATATTCAATTTAGGGTGAAATTGATCACTGAGACATCAAGACGAAATTATGGATAAACAATGTTCTTTTGATGGATCTTTATTTATTTTCCGCTGGTCTATTTTCGGTCCGAGTCCAAACACCAACACTAGGAGATGATCACCTGATCTCGCAGATTGAAACCTGGACACATGGGCCGACTAATGACTTTACACGTGATCAAAATCCTTACGGTGCCGACTAGAACTGATTCAAGACCCTCTGGTGTTAAATTGCAGGCCATCACTGCGCTATCGGTACAATTTGCTTAATTTTGAAACTACAATTTGAAACTTTATTAAACTAACGTTTCCTAACTTTTTCCTCACGAATTTTAACTTGTCTTGGTGGTTGATAATAAAAAATGTATTGTTTTTTTCTTCAATAATTGAATTAAGCTAATTTTACTGCAATTTTTGGTTCTTGCTAATGTTCAATGAAAAGTCAGATAACAGTAGAATAATACAAGTCATGCTACATGTTCTTTATACTTTCGTGTGCGTTCTGGAAAAGAAGTTTTATTCAAAAATTAAAAGCGTAAAAAACGTAAGTACAGCAAAGTTAAGGCGTAAAAATTGCAAGTAGCAGTTAAAAAAAACTATTCAATAAAAATACGGTAGTTAAAAACCACCACTGCAATCATTGACTGCCGGAAATAACAGCTTTAGTTTTGTTAGGCCTATTTAAATAGTAAAATTGGGCTTTTTGTTGGTCATCACCGATCAATTTAACCCGAATTCACGGTATTTTAAATGAAAAATCTACGAATCCTGTGTTTTCACGGTTTTGGCAGGCCAATGTGGCTCACCAGGCGTTTCAATATGTTTTTGCCTGAATTAAATCAGTAGATCAAGTTGGAAAACCAGAAGAAGAGTTGAATCACTGACAACATACCTAACTCTTACAGTTTCTTCATAGATCAGGCATTTAACGGGTAATTGAAATGTTTCGAAGTTGATCGTATCGCCACTGGTGGCGCGCATAATGATTTCCTGTAAGTTTGGCGTTACACACTATCACCATCTGTTCAGCTTTATCATCTATCATAGTGTGCTCAACAGATGGCGATAGTGTTAGTGTCTATCTGGTTGCCTGTGGTTGAACATTGAACAAAATCACCACAGTTTATTTATTCATAATTGATTTCAATAAACGTTAAATGTAAGTAAAATTGGAATCCATCTCGTTCGAGAAAATAACAATTTAAAAAAAACGGGGCAAAATGCGGATTGTAAACGCTTCGTCACATTTTCAAAATCACTGATTCAGAAGAAAAATCCAATAACACTTTTATTCATTTTGTTGAAGACAAACGTTCGTATCGGTAAATTTTGTGTACATATTCGAAATTAGACATTTAAATCATAGAAGATTAAAAACTGCGCTTATTTCTATATATCTGGTTAAATTCAACTGGTTGAATGTTAATATCAGTTACCTGTTTTATGTTTATGATTCTATATATGTTTTATAATGATCTCGGTTCACTATTCGAACCCCTTTTATAAAGTTAGCTGTCACCGTTATTCTACACATTGTCCAACGAAAATAACATCTTTTGGAAACAAGCTTGGTACAATCAAAGAGAGCACACTTTAGAAACCAACTCGTACATAAGGCATTAGCTGAGATTACCCAATGCAACCGCCTGTTCGTATTTAATAAATAATTCAATTAACACATTTCGACAGCACGAGCATCTACCATTGCGTTCAAACGAAAGCAGCAATTCCGGACCCTTTGCTGGTGATAAATGTTCACTGGCTGTGTCGTCGATTGAATGAAGTTGGAAGATTTTATTTTGCGGTGGTAAAGTTATTTATGTTTGTGCGCATAACTACAGTTGCGCAACGTTCCGGTGCTTACCTTTATCATTTTCCATAACAGCAGGGTTTTTTAAAATGCCTTGAAGGAAAACCGTGTCGGTCTCGTTGGCCTCCGATTTCTGTTGAGATCTTCCAACGTCACGAACATGTTGGAAGGCGGCTGAAAATCAAAAGAGAAAAGGAAAACACAATTAGAGCACCATAATAAAGATCCGAAAAATAAGCATTATGAATTTCAACCTATTATCAAAATAACTATTCCCAAGAAAAAGAACATTTTAATCACAACAAACAAAATATCACTACCGCGAATGTCAGCTGTCCTGTTTCGGAAGGAGAAGAGTAAAAATTGTTTTAAATACTTCAAAGCCCCGATAGGAATGTTTACAACGCGCCTTCCATCCTCTATGATGTGAAATATCAATTCGCACCGTGCGGTGAGACCACGAGCCAAAAGCCGCCTCTTCTCGAGGAATTGAGAACATTATTCAGAGATGATTGTTTGTTACAATGAAATAAAAAGTAACTATAAAGAAGATACGAACGGCAGGCAGTTAAATTCACAACCGACCAATTTCCTGCTGCCATGAGCTTCCGGAAACCACATATAGAGTGTTCGCTCCATTGCGAGTGCCGCGAATATATTCGAACTCGTTTATTGCCACTTCCGGAAAATCTCTTGGGGAAAACCGACCGTAAAAGATTTATGGCCTGTTCTTGCCGAGGGCTGTCCTATTACTGTGCTCTGGATGACTGACGACACTCATCATGGTCGGCTGCCCATGCCGACAGATATATATAAGTCAAAATTATGATCTAGGGTCGGTAGGTCATTGGGGTATTTGTCGCTAAAATCATACGAACTAAAAGACACTACTGTCATCATACAATTGATTGATGCCGATGATCACCGTTAACGTGAAAAATGTTGGAAAATTGCTGTGTCATAGCGAAGCACAATATGTCATGAAGTGCTCAGAAAAACAAACAGGAAGTGTGTAGAAGAAATAATTTTGATTTCATAATGGTTCTCACGGCGTAACGAGATGTCTTTAAGTCGGTTTTTGAATTAGTGAGTTATTTTTACTTAAATTTGTTTTTTAGGATGATTTATTTGTACAGGCTCAATCTAATTAACTTAACAGAGCCAAGTTTTCATATTTGTATACATCAATTATCTTAAAACTAACGTTCAGGGGATAGAACCGATTACTCGCGGCCGTCTCGTGATTAATAGGAATAACAACTGAAACGATGGGAATTTTTACTTAAAATGTAAAATTTGATTTCTTTTCTACAATATTTTTAATAATGGTTTTTGCAAATATTTTCGTGCTTTTAATTGTTGCATCAAAATTCATAAATTTTGGATTCACTATTTGTTTACAATGTAGATGACAAAAATGCAATAACCTATATAGGCTAAAATAAACCAATGGTTGGTCAAAGTTGGTCAGAGCGATCATATATCTAAAAGTAGTTCAATTTTAATGAACAACAAAACATGGGGATTATTGTAGCAACTATGGAATCTGCTTATTTATGATTTAATTTTCGCGAAAACTCATTGAAACGCCTTGTGGATACCCTTTACTGCCGTTCAATTAACAAGTGAAATCATGATGTCCGTAACAGTCATAATTGATTATCAATACCTGAATTACAGCATCTTATGAAATCGGTCTTTTTGATTGCAACATAATTCTTTGTTGAGTATCAATTCTTCGACTCGAACTATGCGCTGCAGTACTTGGTGTGCAACTGGCAGATTTCGTGCTCGATTCGACCAAATGGACTCAGTTTGCTATAAAACTGGATTGCTTCCCTCAAGTAACACTGCCAAAACCATCCAGTTTTATTGTTTTATTAAAGTTTTATAAAAGCCAATAGAAATCAATTTGGTTTTATTACGGCAGCAAGAGATGCCAATAGGTTTCAAGTTTTAGTCAGATTTATGAGAAACAGCACAACTTCTTTGCAACGATCTTAAAGCCTTGGCTTCAAAAGTTCCTTTTACTTCTATCAAAGGTTTTATTTTGACTTTATAAACTTTATGCTGTTTGGAAATGCCGGTATTGGACTCATTCAAATTATCTCATTATGGTAATTTGCAAAAACATTTTTGAACGAGTTTGCCTCCAGTAAATGCATTAAACGGAAAATTAGCTTTGAGGAAAGTCACTAAATGACCAAATAGTTTTATAGTACTGCAATTTGAAGAATTGCAAAACTGAAATTCTTCCAATCGCCATATTGAAATATATGAAATAATTGAAATATGAAATAATAAATACACCAAATTTTAGAAGTAATACAAATGAACTGTAGATCAGAGACCATTTTTGGCATTCTTTTAGATAACCTTATTGAATTCTAGCCATTTTCAGGAAATTCATGATTAATTTATCAAATATATTTGTTTCAATTTTGTTTTTGTTTATGTAATCGCGCGTAATCTCCAAGACGCATTTATTTTCGGCTCTATCGTGCCAATATTCAGCATAAAATTAAATGCGCATATGATATGAGGCATGATAAGCTATAAAAAATCAATTTGTTTTGGATATTTTGCTATCAAACAAAATTTCCCACAACTGTAGAACTTTTTTCTAAGATATTATTTACTAATAGATGAATCAGTAGAGCAGAGAATCAAACAAAGCAGAATAAAAAAAAACCAACCATGATATCACCGTGAAGTTTGACAGCTGTGGCCATTTGGCCCTATGCTGGTATTGATGGCAGCCAATAGGTTTCATGAAGGTTCTCAAGTGGTCATAACATCTTTCACTAGAACATTTTCAAAACCTTTAGGGTCTTGTAAAGGCTATACTAATTTATTTTCACAACCGTCTATAGAGTGGGCCACGTTGTACATATTTCGGCTCTAAATATGCTGTGTTAGTGTACAAAACAGTTTTAAATGTAGTTTTATCAACAAAATCAGGAGGAGCGCTGTACAGCTGGAATAAAACTAAAATTGTTACTTGAGGCATCTTCGTCAGCTGGGGAAGGAGGTTTTTCTATGTAAGTAGGGTAGGGCTCGATGGATCAGGATTCACCTTGATAAGTGATGTGATCATATAATATAGTTCATATAATTCAGGGGATAACAATTACCTGTTTTGCTACGCGTTTTTCAGAGCACTTACCACCTCTCAATTGTCTACTGTCGGCATCGCTCTAGGACTCGGGAAAGTCTCTCCGGACACTCCGGATACCCGGTATCATCGATGTTCGGTAAGCTTCTCGTCGTAAAGTTCCGTCCCGGACCAGTTCCATTGCCGACATTACTGTATATACGAACCACGTTCGACGCTGACCTAATCGCCGTTCCATCCATCCCTCTTATTTCCTATTGACATTTTCAGCTTGTACTTCTTTTTCACTTCTGCCAATCTGATAGGGTTCAGTTTGCGGCTGTTGCATTTGTTAAACCGTTTGCTGGCTTCCGCTGCTTCGACCGCCTTTAAGAGCGGGTTGGAAAACTGATCTTGTATGACCTGCCAAGTCAAATACTTCTTCGGGAATTTGGACTTCTTCTTTGTCCAGAAAAGCTCGGCAATGGCGTTATTTTTCACCTGTTTGCGCTAACACTTCCGAATCGTTGACTCTTCCTTATTAAACACACACTCGGCATTTTGTATAACATGATCCAGATAGTTTGATTCCAACTATGTTCTCACTTCTTCAAATCACTACCGAATTTTCTGCTCGATAACGTTAGATCGCTGCTTGGAAAGTTCACTTGGGATTCGTCGACTTCTGTTCGGATGACGTTTGAGAAAAAGCTTCATCCACTTACGGCCTGGAATCTCGTTGTTGAATGGAGTGTCCCTAGCTGATATTCGTAAAAAGGAAGCTACACACGTCAACGTTGAGTGTCTATTGGGAATCCAACCTTGACAATATCGGTGATCTCTTTAACTAAGTGCTCCTCTACCTCTTAAGTTAAAATTACGGGGATCTTCTCCAACCGCCTTGTGGTCAGTTTTCTACGAACTGTGCTATCTGGAATATGGAAGGAAGTAGCAGCTTTAAGGATTGAGGTACCCTTTCTGGCCATTGCCACCGTATTTGCAAGCTGAGGCTCTTAATAGTTCATGTATTTGCGTGGTGCCATATCTATTTGAACTGTAAACAAAGATTGGGAACGCAACTAAAAAAGGTGTTCCCAATTTGTGCGCAAGAGGAACAAACTGAGCCTTTAATTGAGCTCCATACTCTTAATCCATGTTTCAGCTGGCAGTCCTTTGTGATCACATGACTCGCGGAGTCGTGAGGCAGGAACTTGTAAGGACCGGAGGCAGGTGCGACCCTCCTTTCTGATTGTCAACTCACCATTTGAAACCTTCAGAGGGAAATGTTACTCAATCTTCGCAAAAAATGGATCCACTAAAAGGTTGAGTTGATCCACTCCCTATAAAAACTGAGTAAGACAAATACAAAAGAAAGAGAGGTGATTTTGAGCGTTCAGAGCTTTGAAAGTTTGATTTGGAATATTTCACGCAATGTCAAAATAAGTTCGTATGACATAACCTACAATGCTGAAAGAGAAACTTTGCACAACTTTTTGCTTGTATCCCACATCCTCCCTACTTTACCAAATAATGCCATCAAAACACCCGAGCATGAAGCTATTTAAAATAGGTTGTACTTATCTGTTCAATGTCCACTATCCATTACTGTTCTTGATCTCTCGTACTCCTTCCAGAAGTTCACGAAGCCAGAATCAATCTGCTTGCCTTTGGTCAGGGGTTACAGCCTTCCGTCTTTGAAGGAAGAAACCGGGTGCTGATGTTTGCTCCTCTCCCGAAGGTAAAATCCGTTTTGGTGATGCTGCTGCTGTTGTAATTACCGAAGAATCATTGTCGTCCTCGTTTCTTGGGCTCCAAATGCAAACACATACGCGAAACTTAATGGAAACGAGTGAAAAGTAAAATGGCACGAGCTAAAACAAAAACGTCAACTCGCTGTCAAAGCATACTCCGAACTCTCAATTTTATAGTTTCATTTCATTTACATTTCACCAATGTAGGCTTATGAATTGATAAACAAGAATATATTTTTTTCTAAATTTTTCATCGCTCAGAAAATTGAGAAAACTTCATCAAACTTTTGAGAGAAAATAATTGTTCTACGATGAATCGTTCTTGAGTTAGGAATTTTCGAAGTTAGTTATGTTCGGAAAAATCGGAAAACTTCAATTGGTATTTGCCAGGAAAACTGGCAACCCTGATTTTTTTAAATATTGTTTTTTGTTCATATATTCATGAACCTTACGCGTGGAAGCACTTTCTCCGACCTATTGAATAGTCTGTTGGTTCTAAGAAGAAAAAACAAATTAAATATCTTTTCATTGAAATTTAATCTTCAATGATTGGACTGATCCACTCAGATTTTCAGCTTTTTCAGGAATATTAAGATATTAATATGTATATCTAATTTTGATTTTCAAGCAACTATCTAGTGGATGTCAGATATCTTTGGTAATACATACATATTTTTAATATCAAAGAGTATGGAGGGCAGACTGGATGCTACACTTTGGCTGAATTAGGGATGCGTGGTTATCTGGTCGTAGTCATGGATGACAATTATGTCTTCCTTGATGGAAATCGTCAGATCGAGATCGGCGAAGGTCTAATTGTCTTCCGACAGTCTACAGTGAGATTGCTTACCCTATTTTCAACAAACCACCAGACGGAAATCCTGATGTGTATTGCGTACTGTTCATTTCCTGTAATAAGAGCGTTTCGTTGGAAGGAGAATCTCTATCCTTTCCGTGGGTTTCGTGTACGGGTCTACACCACCGTTTTTGGCCCTTCATACCAGAAGCACAGAATAGTGAGGATTACAGGTATGTACAATTAGATGTTGCCATTAGGAGGAACTGTACGCTATGGCAAGTCCTGCACTGGTGGTGGCTTCCTGACACTTCACATCACAGTGTTAAGTTTATTATATAAATGATCAATCTTTTTTTTTTTTTTTGAAGTTCACAGTCTACAAAATGAAGGAAAATTATTCGATTAGGCCTACGATAAATGTGAACAGTTGGACTTAACGTTTCACACCTTCCATCAGGGTTTGAACTGCTGTTCTATCACATTATTTGATGCTGAACGCCTTGAACTGTTTTCCAATGCCAATGAGGTTTCTCTTTACAATTGCCCAATATTCTTCAATTGGACGCAGTTCCAGTGAGTTTGGAGGGTTTTTCTCCTTGGGTACGATTTGCACACTATTGGCGGTATACCTTTCCAGCGCCATTTTTCCATAGTGGCAAGGAACGAGGCCCAGCCAAAATAGCACGGAACAACTGAAGGGAGTCTCACATGTATTTGCATCACGAAAAAAAACGCTGTATTACCCATTCGGTATTTTCTTTTGAAAATGTGGGTAGAAGCAGTTCAGAGTGTTTTTTTTTATGTTGTATTTTTATCGCTTTATGATAGCTTTTTCGAATAAAAAAGCAGTTCTGTTCGAGATCTTGCCAAAAATCTGGGTACTTCTAAGAGTAACATCCAACAAGCCAAGGCGAGAATCCATCTGTAAACCTTCAAGAAGCAGAAGATGCCAAAACGGCGTGAAAAGCAGGCTGTAACCGTTAAACCGTTTGCTACTGTGTGAGAAATCGTCCTGTGTTGTCATGAATGCATCCCAAGTAACAATTTAAGTATTATTTCAGCCGTATAGCACTCCTTCCGGCTTTGTTGATAAAACTACATTCAAAGCTGTTTTGTCCACCGTCCACTCTATAGACGGTTGTGAAAACAAATTAATAAAGCCTTTAAAGACCATAAAAAATTTGAAACTGGTTCAGTGAAAGATGCTATGACCACTTGAGGACCTTCATAAAACCTATTGGCGGCCATCAAAACTAGCATAGGGCCAAATGGCTACAGTTGTCAAACTTCACGGTGATGTGGTGGTTGGTTTTTTTTGTTCTGCTTTGTTCGAGTCTCTGCTCTTCTGATTCAGTAAATAATATCAAAGAAAAAAAGTTCTAGTGTTGCGAGAAATTTTATTTAGTAGCAAAATATTCAGAACAAATTGAGTTTTTTCATGCTA
>JASCZW010002220.1:0-45000 GCA_034211315.2 Aedes japonicus
TCGATCCAAAGTTCGAAAATTCGTGAAGGAATAACTTAAATTTCATCCGGTCTTCATTATGTTCAAGTTTAACCTCGTACAATAAAGGATCAATTTTTTGTATGTATGTATGTATGGTAGCCACCATCCCCTCTAGCCCTTGGCTTGGATGCAGCTCCACTTAACAGCAAGATCAAATTGGGCCACCGATCTGAATTCGCACTATCGCTGTATGAAGGGCCAAAAACGGAGGGGTGGACCCGTAAGCAGAGACACTTACACGAAATCCACGGGAAATTAAGAATCTCCTTCCAACGATATGATCCAACAAATCGAATAACACAATTCGCAATACTCATTAAGCTTTCTACAGGATGGCTTGTTAAGAAGGGCGCGTCACTCTCCCTGAAACTGTTGGAGTAGAACTCGCAGCACCACACTCGAATCGGTAGGATAAGAAATGATACTGTTTGTTCCCTCCTAGACTCAGGCAGTCAATCAAACCATCGTCCAGTTTCAGCTTGAATGATACCCTGGTGCTCCCTCCCAACCCAGTATTTATTATATTTATATAAATATAGATGTAATGTAATAATAATATGTTATATATGATTATATAGTAGAGCAAAAAATTATATAAGGATATTTAGTTAAATTATGTAATAGTTGGAGTTCACGAGCCTATGATAACCATGTTAAACTAAATTAATTAACCTGCTGAAATAATAATATTAAGGCAGTAATAATAATATGCAGCTTCGTACCACTTTGTACCACTGATGGGTGACTGTATCTCTGGAATGTGAAGGTCATCTTGTTATTCATTGAGGTATAAATATCAATAAAGCATTCAATTGTATATAAAACCATAATATTATATTATTACGTATTTAATCATGACATATAGATATATAACCTTCTGGAATGAAGAGCATTTGTTAATTTTGATTATTATTTGATATAATGTAATAAAATAAATATACCGGCCGGATCACCAAACTGAAGCAATTAAAATTTTAATAATTATTTTATTACTTCTTCCATAATATTATATTTATGATATGCAATTAATAATGATGAACAGCTGTGTTCCTGCTGAACTGCTCAAATAGTAGTTGATGATCGTGTACTGAAATGTTAAGGTCATATTACGCCATTTAATGGAAAATATAATGAAGGAATTAAAGGTTGAGTGGTCGAGAGAGTCGTCAACATTTCTATTAATGAAAATATGCTAGAGCTCGTAAAAAACATGCAGCATATAATAACACATACTAGTATCTACACATCTATATATACATCCATTGCTACTTTCGAGAAGGCCACTCCGACGGTGCTAGATACAGCTGAAAATTGATCCCCATTCTTACTGCTGCTTCTACCAGAAGATGATCCTATAACCGCAAGACCTCCTCTCCTAAACTGTATGGTACCTGAGAGAAATTTACCTTTCTGGCGTAATACATGTAATGAAATATACAGAATTAGGCTATGAATAAACAATGTCCTATAAGATAAAATATATAGTGAGGGTATATTGTAATATGAATTGAAAATTACATGTGTGCCGACTGCTGTTTTGTTGCAATTGTAGACAAACTTGCGCATCCATTATGAACCAGAAAATTTAGGCAATGTATGACCGCCATGAAAAAAAAAAGAATTTTAAATTTTAAATTATTTTGTAATACCTGACGACCTGGAAGACCTGAAAGATATGAGAATGGAAAATTATGATATGATGTACCGGTCGCACCCCCTCACTTCGCTATTGTCGGATTGACAACATTGCCCAGGCTACGCCAACCAGCGTCTCCATGTTTCAGCTGGCAGTCTTTTGTGATCATATGACTCGTGGAGGCGTGAGGTAGGAACTTGTGAGGACCAGAGGTCGGTCGCACCCTCCTGCCAAGTTGTCAACTCACCATTTGAAGCCCATAAAGGATCAATTTTTTGTTAGAATAAAATATCGGTTTTCAACATAATTTGAAAGAAAGTTTGTGGATAGCTTATTTTCGATACACTCCATTTGTGTGATATGGAATAATTCAATCTTTCCTCAGAATGCAGCCTAACAGGATTAGGTGATTTTCTGTCGGAAGAATTTACAGTGAGGAAGTGAAAGTGTAAACTTTTAGCTAATTTGCAGTGTTTTGAGTTATGATAATTGATAATAGAATAACCAAAATAATAAAAAGATTTTATTCATTTATATTCCTACTTTTTCTTAAAATTATAACTCATAATTTTTCTTTTTCTTCCATTATAGAAATTGAAAATCGGTTCAGTGGTTAAAAAGTTAAATTTTGTTCTCGTTATTTGGACCACCTTACCTCGAAATGGGTCACTCTAATGACAAAATGAAAAATTCAAGTCATAAATTTTCCAAAAAGGAATCGATCTACAAAATCTTACGAACTTCTAAGATCCATCTCATCTATTTGGTATAGAATTGCTGAATTATAAAAAGTTACGGATATTCCGGAACTTCCGAAAGATCATGCAATGGTCACTCAGAGCCATAAACTGTTCTCGCACGATTGCTGTACGAACGAGTTTTGACGAAATTTGATGGCTGTATTTTAATGGATGACGAAACATATGTCAAAATGGATTATAAACAAATCCCCGGACGTAAAGTTTACCTGGCAACACGTCGTGGAATATGCAGTTGTGGCCTTGAAACCAAGGTTTTCATCACATCTCACACATTGACGTCATAGATTTACATTGAAGTGTGTCTGAAAAAGCGGACCACACAAGACCAACGCTATGTTTTGGCTGAATCTAGCCAGCTGTCACTACTCTAAGGAGGTACTAAAGGGTGTATTCGATAAAAATGGCACACACATATATACTCATCAAAATTAAACTCGGATTTTCTTGCAATTTTCAGGGAATGAAGAACTACTAATGAGTTTTGATTTACAACAATTGTTTTATTCAATTTCGTCTCCCATCCCGAATGCCCGTACCTTCCTTTTCACTCCACCCATCAAATTTTGTACAACCGATTTTCCCAGTGTTTATGTTGTTTTTATCCAAATTTTCTTCAATTCTAGCTCTGTTTTTATAGTTTTGGGATGTTTGCAAAGTTCCGTTTTCATAATTGCCCAGAATTTTTTAATTGGACGAAGTTCCGGTGAATTTGGTGGGTTCATATCCTTTGGCACAAAATTGACTCCGTTGGCTCGGTACCACTCCAATCCGTTTCGAGCGTAGTGGCAGGATGCTTGATCAGGCCAAAACAGAGTTGATCCTTTGTGCTTCTTAATGAATGGCAAGAGTCGCTTCTTAAAGCACTCTTCCGTGTAAATCGCACCGTTTATTGTTCCGGAAGTGATGAAGGGAGCACTTATTTCACCACATCCGCAAATCGCCTGCCAGATTAGAAACTTCTTTGCAAATTTCGATAGTTTCTTCTTTCGAACATCCTCCGGAACATCGAACTTCGACTTGGCAACGAAATATTCTTGCCCAGGAAGTTGACGGAAGTCGGCCTTGACGTATGTTTCGTCATCCATCACGATGCAACCGGATTTGGTGAGCAGCTTCGTGTAAAGTTTCCGGGCGCGGGTTTTCGCAGCGATGTTTTGTTTTTCATTCCGGTTTGGGGCTTTTTGCACTTTGTAAACATGTAACCCAGCACGCTTCATGGTTTTCTGCACAAAACCGACTGACACCTTAGACTTTTTAGCGACATCTCGAATTGACATGTTTGGACGGTTCTTGAATTGTTGTACGACTTTCCTGGCCATTTTACTGTCCATTGGACCACTTTTACGACCACTCCCTTCCTTCCTTTGGACACTCAGATGCTCCTTGAAGGTTGTTGTTACACGAGACACAGTTGTATTTGCAATTCCAAGCCTTTTAGCAATCCACCGGTGGGACGCCCCTGGATTTTGATTGTGAATGCACAAAATTTTCTCACGGACAATTTCTTGTTTCGACGACATGACTGGAACTACTGAATGTATAACTATGAAACTTGGCAGATGTAAATAATACACTATGGAGTAGGAGTAGGACTTAAAAGTCTTTTTGTGCCAGTAAACATCCGGATCGCTCCCTGAAAAATAATTTAGTGGCCAAAAGGCGAGCACGATTACTATACGAACGAGTTTTGACGAAATTTGATGGCTGTATTTTAATGGATGACGAAACATATGTCAAAGTGGATTATAAGGAGTGTATCGAAAAGTAGTTATAAACATTCGATGCGTTATTACGCATAAACTACTGTATATATTTTTAGCGTGTAAGCGCCATTTGCTTTGTTTACATGTCAAAAATGATTATTCGGTTCATTCATTTCCGTTGATAAAGTTGTATTCAAAATGTCGCGAATTGAATTTGAGACTAAAAAGAAAATTCTGCACACTTGGTGCACCGAAAAGGGTGTTACTTACAACCAGATTGCGAAAAGAGTAAATGTTCACCCGGCAAGTGTAAAACGCATCATCGAAAAGTTTGGTAAGGAGTGCTCCCTCAAAGATTTACCAAGAAGTGGCCGGAAACCCGGCTCCAGCAACCCCGATTTGGACCAAAAAGTTGTGGATTATATTCAACGGAACAAATCTGCCTCTACTCGCGATCTAGCCAAGAAGTTCAGCACCAGCATCGGAATGATTCAACGAATCAAGCGCAGGAATGACTTGAAGACGTACAAAAAGCAGAAAGTGCCCAAACAAACTCCGGAACAAAAGTCTCGTGCCAAAACCAGGGCTCGAAAGCTGTACAGCTGCATTTCGGACAATGTCGACCAGTGCATTTTTGATGGATGACGAAACATACGTTAAAGAAGATTCAAGAACGCTACCGGGGCCGCAGTTTTATACCAAATCTGTTGGGGAACGTGTGCCAACCGCAGATACGACTGTTGCGATGGAGAAATTCGGTCAGAAGGTGCTCATTTGGCAAGCTATTTGCACATGTGGCTTGCGTTCTTCAATTTTCTATACAAAAGGAACTATAAATGCTGAGATTTATCAAAAGGAATGTTTGAAGAACAGGTTGCTACCATTGTATAGAAAGCACCAGTCCCCTCCTCTCTTCTGGCCAGATTTGGCATCGGCACATTACGCCAAATCCACTCTACAGTGGCTGACGGAGAATAACATCAAGTTCGTAGAAAAAGACATCAACCCACCAAACTGTCCCCAGTTGCGACCGATCGAACGCTATTGGGCAATAGTCAAGCGTATATTTAAGAAGGATGGTACAGTGTCCCAAAACATGACCGATTTTAAGAAAAATTGGGCAGCGGCATCCAGGAAGTGCACAAAGGTCACTGTGCAGAATTTGATGGCAGGTGTCAAATCAAAGGTACGGGCATTCTACAGAAATGAACATGATGACTAGTTTTTCCGTTTGGATCTTTTGTAAACATGTTAAGCTATAATAAACTGAAATAGTATGTTAATTTTAACCATGTTTTCATGCCTATTTTATTATTTGGAAGTTTATAACTACTTTTCGATACACTCCTTAAACAAATCCACGAAAATTTTACCTGGCAACTGGTCGTGGGGATGTCCCTTCCAGGTATAAATTTGTTTTTGCTGATAAGTTTGCTCGGAAACTAATGATTTGGCAAGGAATCTACAATTGTGGCCGTAAAACCAAGGTTTTCATCACATCTCACACAATGACGTCGATGGTTTACATTAAAGAGTGTCTGGAAAAGCGGATTTTACCCTGCATTCGGCAACACAAGACCAACGTTATGTTTTGGCCGGATCTAGCCAGCTGCCACTACTCTAAGCAGGTACTAGAATGGTATTCTGCAAACAATGTTAATTTCCAAGGAGATTAATCCTCCGAATTGCCCTGAGATTGGATTGAATCTAGGTCGATGTGACCCGAATGCATTTCAGGGTGCGGCAGAAAATAATGCGAACATTTGTTCTATTTCTTTCAAATCCCATTTTCAGCTAATTCAAGTAATAATATCAACATTATCGAGTCAACTTTATAAAGTTCTTTACAAAAATTTATTCATGTGTGCTCCATTAAAAATGTGTCCTCCATTTTTGTTAATAACATCCTCGAGCCGACGCCGGAAGCCAGAGCATGCCTTTCTGGGTTTTCACACTAGGGTGTGATATTTTGCAGGCTCGTGCTTCAACATATGCCCAAACCGAATAATCCAACGGATTGAGATCTGGACTGCTAGGGGGCCACAAATACTTCGGCCAAAACTTCATGTTATCGTTCAACCATTGTTGGGTTCGATTGGACGTGTGAAATTTGAATTTCACTTTTTCCGGAACGTTCTCCATTTTCTGCGGTGAAATGAACCGATCCGTGCGGCTGTTGACCACAGCATCAATGCTGAAAAGCTTTTCGTCGGAGAACAGGATTATCATTTTTTTTCCTTCTTCAACAAGGAAAGCAATCTCTTGGAACAAGTCACACGTAGTTCCTTGACCCGGTCCATAATCAAGTGGCGTTTCACTCTGGCACTGGAAGATGCATTCAGGTCTTCTTTGATGATTCTCCGCATGGATTTCTCCGAAATATTGGCTTCCTTTGCAAGTTTTCTTATGGAACGCACCGGGTTGCGAGCAATTTTTGCACGGACCGATTTGATCACGTTCGGCGTGCGTGCACAGCGCGGACGTCCGCTTCCCGGCTTCCGCTGCTTAGGGCCATCCTGCAGGGACTTTTTTATACGGTAAACTGTTGCCAAATGGCACCTTACCACCTTGGCAATCTCTTTCGGCTTCTTCTGGGCGAACAACAAGCTGGTGATCACTTCTTTCGCGAACATTTTGACGAATTTGCAATAAAACAAAAATACTGTTTGGATGCAGCACTTGAAAGTAAACATAAGCAAATACACTTTCGACAGAAATTAGTTACTAGTTACACGAATTAACCCAATACTCGAGATTGAACATTTTCGCATTATTTTCTGCCACACCCTGTTCTTTGTAACGTTCGTGTTTTGAATATTTACTATCCCGTTTTACAAGTAAAAGCAAGCGTGATGGTACGGGCACTTTGAAAGGATTAAATGTTATTCAAGGTGAGAAAACACCGGAATTGTAATTTTATTTTTAACTACAAGGATTCGATTAATAAACCAATGATTTTAGCTTTGTTGCATGTGCTCCTTTCAACAAGTAACCATCTAACATCTGACTTTCTTGACCATAGATATGGTTTCTGATGGATTGCCCATGAAACTTTCTTTGTCATACGACTAGGTTCTGTCGAAATCATAATTTTGCCACTTTTATGGAGCACCAGGAGCATGTCTTCTCATGTCTTCGGATGTTCAATGTGATCCTTGTTACATGTTACATTGTATTTAATCAATTATTCTGTTGCAGATTCAAAGATGTTTGGCAGTTGACAAGTCCTATTAGTTCAATTTTTCTATGATTTCCATAGATGACACACTCATTAAGCTCGATTCAAAGTAAATCTGGACGCACGGTTTAATACACCACCGCGTCCCTGATGGTTGGAACAAAAAACGTTTGATAGGCAATTGATGATGTTTCATTGACGAAGAAATTCGTCAAAAGTCTTTCTCGGTTGAGCGACACATCTCGAAATTACGGATTATAGAATTTGAGAAAAGAAAATTAATTGTGCACAAACATCTAGAGAATCCTTCGTGGTCTGCCTCAAAAATAGCAAAAGTGTTAAAATTTCCAAAGTGAACGGTGTGTCTTGTAATCAAACGTTACAGGGATACTCTGAGTGTGGATAGAGCACAGCGCATCTATCATAAAAGTGGCATTAGGGACAAAGAGCTGAGGAGAAAGGTGTCGAGGTACGTTAAAGGCAACCCAGGTGTCTCCATACGTGATTTGGCAAAGAAATACGATTCCAACTTTTCCATCGTGCGTAGCATCCTTTCAAGAGAAAGATATAAGTATTTTTGTATCAGTAAACATCCGAATCGCTCCTTGAAATAAAATTTAGTGGCCAAAAAGCGAGCATGATTGCTATACGAACGAGTTTTGACGAAATTTGATGGCTGTATTTTAATGGATGTCGAAACATATGTCGAAATGGATTTAAAACAAATCCCCGGACGAAAATTTTACCTGCCAACTGGTAGTGATGTCCCTTCTAGGTATAAATTAATTGTTGCTGATAAGTTTGCTCGGACACTAATGATTTGGCAATTAATCTGCAGTTGTGGCCTTAAAACCAAGGTTTTCATCACATCTCACACAATGACGTCATAGGTTTACTTTAAAGTGTGTCTGAAAAAGCGGATTTTACCCTTCATTCGGCAACACAAGACCAACGTTATGTTCTGGCTAGAATGGTATGCTGCAAAAAATGTTCAGTTCGTCAGTATCACCAGCGACTGTGCAGATCATGATGGCATTGATCACAAGTAAAGTGCGACAGTTTGTTCGAAACGGAGAAATGTAATAATTTGTTATACATCGTTTGAAAGCTGAATACCCTTTTGTTCGACGTTTTGATCAACCGTGTTGTTTAATTTTTGAGTTATGATCACTTGAATGCGTCCAAATTTACTTTGAATCGGGCTTCAAATAAATGGTCAACACACGATCAGCCAGCACCGAATCTAAGCGGTCATTCAATTCCAGGGCTGTTATCTATACTCATAAAGTTTATACTCTAATTTTAAATTTGTTTGCATAAAAATTGAAATTTGGTTATAAAATGATTGCGAAATCGTTGGATCAAATCTGGGCCAATGTGACCCGAATGCATTTTTTGTAACTGTTTTTAAACGCATTATATATATTAAGAACTCTGAGGTACGTTAAAAATGTAAACCTGGCCCTGAAAATAAATAAACTTGTTTAAACAAAACAAACCAGAGTTCGGGAGACCCCCTCCAACCCTCTAGATTGTGACGTAATAACGGTAAGCGACCGCCAACATCTCCGCGATTAATATTACATCCCTTAACAGGCAATCATTTCACCAGGAGACAAATTGACCATTAGGGCAATTGGCAAATACTCCAAAAGGACACCGACTGTTGCATCCCTCTAATCGCCACCCCGCCGTGGTCAGAGCGCAATTTTCCGTAAATCATAATAATCATTATTTACCTCTCATCGCAGAGAGCACAACCACACGGAGATGCTCGGTAGTCCCTGCCATTATGTTAAGCACTTAATAATATCCATCCAGCAGACGACTTACTGGCTCCCCCTCCGTTTGCGTCGTTTTTTTCTTCCTCGTTCCTTACACTCTGCTCTCCCCCACTGAAACAAAGAGATTAACGTAGCCGGAGGAATTAAAAATCTCGCCCCCACCTCCCACCAGCACCTGTCGTCGCCGCCACCGGCCGTCTCCCATACTTAGTGCGGTAGTGGTTGTTATCATCCCAGCTGGTACTCATTATTTTTATTTCCGTTAAAGTACTCCACCAAGGTGATGCCGCGCTGCCATAGGTACTTGCGAGTTCGGGAAGAAGCTCTTTGGAAAATGGGCCTGATGAAACATTAATTTTGGACGATGAAGACACCACCGACGACGCAGCAACGCCATTTCCAGAGGGTAGCTCCGTAGCATGTAATTACTTAATCAGCTAGTCAATCTTACTGCCAGAAGGGTCCTGGAGAAAAGTTCATATATTAGAAATGAAGCTAGTGATGTATGGGCATTAGGGTGGGACACGGACATATGAAAGAAAAAAATATTCGCTCCCCAATGATTTTTGGAAGCCTTTTGAGACTCATAATAACTGTGCAAAATTTCTGCTCGATCGGTGAAACTATATTTTTGCTCTCGAGGTTTTAATTTTACATAGGATTTTATATGGGAAAACTTACTTTACATTGAATAATCTGGCGAGGTGACCTGTTGCCATCTAAAAATAAGTGAACCAAATTTTCTTCTTGAAATTTTCCAAGAAACTTTTCTTTGAAGACTGCAAAGCGATCCGACGATTGTGGAAAAGTTATTAAGCTAAACTGATTACAATCCAAACGAACGGCTCACTGAACTGTTTTTCCCATCAACACTGCCACCTGCAGCATGGCCTGTAGCCTGCTGCTGTCGGCGCGAAGCAACCACGTTGTTGTTAGGCGTTTACTCAGCATGGAGGAAAGCCGATGTCATGCGCATAGTATCTTTGGTTTAGATGATACTGTGCGCACGCTTCCGGTATAGTGGACCTATTATTTTTAACGGGTCATTTATTCGCAATTTTTTACATGTTTTTGCACAAAATTTATCCCAACAATTAAACATTTCAACGAATAACATCGAGAGTAGAGTAAGACCTCCTAAAAAAGAAATATAGGTTGAACCTGAAGCTCTGCAAAATAAGATGCTCGGAAAAACGAATAAATATCTTTTTCAGACAATTTATTCTAAATTTTAGCATTCAAAATATTGGTACAATTTACAAAACTGGTACATCTGGATTTTGCTAAAAAATCGTATTTTAGTCAATCGTAGCCGCTACTGGAGACTTCAATACTTCATTTAACTTCAAACCCATTTTAACTTTCATTTTAACTTTACAACCATTTGAGCCACTTCTTTGATGCACTCTGGGGATGACATAATGCTTCAATAATTATAATAAACCATCATGGATGCGCCACCGTTGATGATGTTTTGGTTTAGACTGGTTAATAAATTGGCAAAGGGTCTTGCCTGTTGTTTTCTTCGGCAGCAGATTATAAGTTCGGACTCTGTGGGCTTGTATAAACGTTCCAGGCGGTCCAAACAATCAGACTGTTCTATGTGCATGATCAGCGACTCTATCCGTTGTGGTTGGACAATGACTCGACGTCGGACATTCGTATCAATGACAATGATTCTGGTCATCTGCAGATTAAACCGGTGTTCGTCGGGCGCGCGATCAATCAGACGGTCGTGGGATCGTCAGTTCAATATCTTGCCACGATCCGTTGATCGACACGCGGTTCCGAAAAGTTCGTGATGTTCCAAAGGAAGATTGGTCGCCGTTTCAGATCAGCGACGGATCACCTCGCCGGATCGATCAGTCGGCGCGGCGGCGGCGGCGGCGGCGGCGGCGGCGGCGGCGGCGCGGCGGCGGCGGCGGCGGCGGCGGCGGCGGCGGCGGCGCGGCGGGCGGCGGTGGCGGCGGCGGCGGCGGCGGCGCGGCGGCGGCGGCGGCGGCGTCGGCGCGGCGGCGGCGGCGTGGCGGCGGCGGCGGCGGCGGCGGCGGCGGCAGCGGCGGCGGCGGCGGCAGCGGCGCGGCGCGCGGCGCGGCGGCGCGCGCTGGCGGTCGGCGCGCGGCGGCGGCGGCGGCGGCGGCGGCGGCGCGGCGTGTGGCGCGGCGGCGGCGGCGGCGGCGGCGGTGGCGCATGCGCGCGGCGGCGTGCGGCGGCGGCGTGCGGCATGGCGGCGGCGGCGGCGGCGGCGGCGGCGGCGGCGGCGCGCGGCGCGGCGGCGGCGTGCGACGGCGGCGGCGGCGGCGTCGGCGTGCGGCGGCGCGCGGCGGCGGCGCGCTGGCGGCGGCGGCGGCGGCGGCGGCGGCGCGTCGGCGGCGGCGGTGGCAGTGTGGCGCGCGGCGGCGGCGGCGGCGGCTGGCGGCGGCGGCGGCGGCGGCGGCGGCGGCGGCGCGGCGGCGGCGCTGGCGCGCAGCGGCGGCGGCGGCGGCGGCAGGCGGCGTACGGCAGCGGCGACAGTGGCGGCGTGCAGCGGCGGCGGCGCGGCGTGCGGCAGCGCTGTGATGGCGGCGGCGGCGGCGGCGGCTGGCGGCGGCAGCGGCGGCGGCGGCGGCGGCTGGCGGCGGCGGCGGCGGCGGCGGCGGCGCTGGCGGCAGCGGCGGCGGCGACTGGCGGCGGCGGCGGCGGCGGCGATGGCGGCGGCGGCAGCGGCGCGGCGGCGGCGGCGGCGGCGGCGCGGCGAGCGCGCTGGCGGCGTGCGGCAGCGTCGCGCGGCGGCGGCGGCGGCGCGCAGCGGCGGCGGCGCGGCGTGCGCGGCGGCGCGCGCGCGGCGGCGCGGCGGCGTCGGCGGCGGCGGCGCGCGGCGGCGGCGGCGGCGGCAGCGAGCGCGGCGGCGGCGGCGGCGGCGGCGGCGGCGGCGGCGGCGGCGGCGGCGGCGTATGGCGGCAGCGGCAGCGGCGGCGGCGGCGTGCGGCGGCGTGGCGGCAGCGGCAGCGGCGGCGGCGGCAGTGGCGTGCTGGCGTGCGGCGGCGGCGGCGGCGGCGGCGGCGGCGGCGGCGGCGGCGGCGGCGGGCGGCGGCGGCGGCGGCGGCAGCGGCGCGCGGCGCGGCGGCGGCAGCGGCGCGCGCGGCGCGGTGCGGCTGCGCTCTGCGGCAGCGCGGCGTGAACGGCGGCGGCGGCGGCGGCGCGGCGCGGCGGCGCACGCGGTGTGCGCGCGGCGGCGGCGGCGGCGGCGGTGGCGCGGCGGCGGCGGCGCGCGGCGGCGCGCGCGCGCGGCGCGCAGCTGCGCTGAGAACATCGGCGAAACGGCGGAGGCGGCGACGGAGTGGCGTGGCGCGCGGTGGCGGCGCGCGCGGCGGCGCGGCGGCGGCGGCGCGGTGGCGCGCGTGGCGGCGCGGCGGCGGCGCGCGCGGCGCGGCGCTGGCGGCGGCGCGGTGGCGGCGGCGGCGGCGGCGCGCGCGGCGGCGCGCAGCGGGCGGCGGCGGCGCGCGGCCGCGCGGCGGCGCGGCGGCGGCGGCGCGGCGGTAATGGCGCGGCGGCAACCGCGCGTGTGTGCGTGTGTGTAGTTACGTATTGCCGAACTAATGGTTGCGGTTCGTTTTGTTCGATGTTCAATTGGTAATTGAGAGTCACTCGTCTACACAGATAGAACTATTCAACTTTGTGGTCCGCAGCAGCTGTAAATGGACTTTGGACTTTTGTTCCTGTTCAAGGCGAATGGCAGCACTAAAGGATGGTGGTGTTTGTAGAATGAAGTGATACTTTGTTGCAATTGCTTGGGTGAGAAAAAGCTCAGCCTGGTTACAAAAATTGATTAGGTGACAAGGCGTCCCACTCGATCGCTCACGGTCACGAATGTATAATTAGATTGGCAAATAGCTAAACATAGAACCAATCCAATTAACCTACCCCGAGAGGCAACCCTCTTGGTGGAGGTACACTTCAAGCTCTATTGTTTCACCCCGTCAGGTTGGGATTGTGCGAAAGTGGTTGTTCTTCTTCCGTTCGCTTTCATAAGATTTTGATTGATTTCTTCTCAATTCCATCAATCACTGCTGACCGAAGAAGTTACGGGTCGCCGGGTGTTTGGAGGTAGAACGACGACATTCCCTTATTTTTTTTCTCGCACTTGCAGCAGCCGAGGTCCGACCACCGTCACTCGATAACACGTTTTCGTGGTTAACCTTTATCATTTTCACAGAGTGCGCGCGTTTTCCACATTGCTAGTCCCGTCTTGCTATGATGGAGCTGCTACTTTCGCATTTCGGATGGCATAGCGTACCTTGCACGTTAGGGTGAGTCAAAAGGATGAGTGCTTGTCAATCTTAAGATGAGTAATTAAGAATGTTTAGTCAATCAGCAGAGCCCCCTGCATGTACGGCAATTTCACAGAAAAAAGTTTTAGTGAATCTCGGAATATCGTCAATATGGGTATCGTCATTCCGTATAGAAAAAATTGACTGACGTTTTTTTTTTAATCCACCTTATCCGTGTTTTTCAAAAACACACCTTCGAACCACTTAACCGATTTTCACGGTTGACACCTTCAATAACAGAATTTATAATGTTATTTATTTTGAAAATTATGAAACACTCAGAAATATTTGATTTTGTATGATGAAATACATAATAATAACTTTTTCTTGCTCTTACTGCGACGGTCTCCAACGACTATTTATTTTTATATAGACGCCATATATACAAGCATATATACGCCAAACGAGCATTGAACCAATGGAGACGCATGATAGTTCACAATAGGTCTCCATCAAGTCACATATACTATGGCAGTGTGTTTTTGTTTTTTCAAATGCATTTAAATCAAAACGTTTCTTCCGATATCTTTAATTATTTTATATGGTTTGAAAAATTTAATAATGTAAACTGTAGAAAACCTTTGCAGTGAAAATCTAGAGAAAGCAATTCTTATGTAGTTTTTTCATACGAAATTATGTATTTCTGAGTGTTTTGTAGTATGTATTTAAACAAGTTTAAGAAATATTCTATCTAAAATATCAATTTTTAAGCAGTTCATCAGTTTAGAAGTTATGAATTTTTGAAAAAAAAAAAAGGAGTTTTGTAAAGTGGACCGGAGTTTTTTTTATAAGGAAGATACTCTGAGACTCACTATAGTTTATTTCCTTTGAATTGCTTTTTAACTGCGTTCATAGCCTCGGACAATGCACTCTTCAAGTATGAATGAGAATTAAATTTATTAGTGTTGGCACTATTATATTACGAGTTACATTATTCTTACTGATCAATTCGCTTCACCGATTTTTCTTCAGGTCATTTTCCACAGAATTAATTGTAGACTGCTCAAACTAACATAATCTGTTGACCGTAGCTGCACGTGGCAAGGTTGGTAGTGACTAAAAGTCTAAAATATAGGAACTTTAGAGACCATATGAGTGACAAACAAAACGAAGAGATAGCTAAATGAGACAAAGAGGAACTTTGTATTGAGTAGTACTGGCTAAAAGAAATATTTGTTTTTATTAGCCATCTAGGGTACATGTCCATTGTCTCAGTCTGATATGTGGTAGCCGATTACAATTGTATTTGAAACTAATAAAGTAATTTAGCTGGGAACGATATTCAACTAGTTCTACTTTTACATTTCGATTTTTTTTACAGAAATCTGTAAAATTTTACCCAATTCCTAACAGCTAAACGTTCGGTAATTCGACAGTTATCTGTAATGTTTTTACCGGATTTTGGTAAAATTTTACCGATATTCGTTAAATCGGATTACCGAACGTTCAGTTGTTGAGAATCCGGTAAAATTTAACAGATTTCTGTAAAAAAAATCTAAGTGTGTTTGCTAAGACTTGCGTAATAAGACGTTTACTGTTCTGAACCATGGAAAGTTAACCAACTAGCTTTATTAGTTGAAAACATTCGACAATTATGGATGTAGTGTCGGTCTGTAAGGGCCATATTAGGTCTATTTGTGAGTGCAATTTCGTCTCATCATTAGGGGTTCTTGCTCAAAAGAATCGTCGTCAAGTTTAGTTTGATTATCTTTTTTGGCATTGCATTCATAACTGTATTCGCTATACTCAGCACACGGCGTGTTCAAAGTGGCATATTTTGTAACTTCAATGCACTTCGGGTTTTTCTTCACCAACTGTTAGGTTTCATTCTAAACTATCGAATAATGGTTGTTTCAGAATGTTCTATCGGGGAGAAATGGAATAAAATTGATTTGAATTTATAATTTTTTTTACCATTTTTGCATTAATATTTCCCACGATGCATCAATTTATGAAGCACTTAATGCTCGAAAATTTTATCTTAACGTTCTTCCATCTGTCATAGCAATAGAATTCGTAACATTTTGTGAGGGTGTTTTCGAAGCTGAACAGCTTTTACTTTTTAAGTGAAACACGTGCTTTAAGTGAGCATGATGAGTACAACCGTATCAAAACATGTATCCTTTGTTTTCATAAAATGAAATCAGCCAAACTTATCAACAATCCCTTGAAGGAAATCACTAAAAAGTGCTTTTTCCCGGATTATGGTGAACAAATGAAATATATTCAAAGGTGTTGTGTGGTGGCTGCTGCCGTGCGGTGTACAGATGTAAAAAAGGTGACAAGTTTCCCAAGATATTGGTTTACGAGTATCTCTACCGCAAAATAACAAGAGAAGCGACCGAGGACTTGGACATTAATGTTTGGCAGCATAATTAATCATCAATTAAAAGAGAGATTTGAGCAATAAAAATGAAAAAGTGCCACTAAATTATTATGTCCTGTGCCAACAAATAATGTGTGATCAGCATTAAAAAATTAGAATGAGCAATAAAGATGAGAAAAGATCTTCGGATAACTAATTGTGACCGGTAAATCTGTCAACAGCAACAGCTATTAGTATAGTGCAATTAAATATGGCAGTATTTCGCCAAATTATGTAATTTGAGCACTAAACTATTCGCATATGTCTTTTGATTTTGTTGGATTTTCCCATAAAAACAGTAAAATGAGCAATGGATATTTATTTATCCATTGCTCATTTTACTGTTTTTATGGGAAAATCCAACAAAATTAAAAGACATATGCGAATAGTTTAGTGCTCAAATTACATAATTTGGCGGAAATACTGCCATATTTAATTGCACATATACTAATAGCTGTTGCTTTATTTGATAGATTTACCGGTCACAATTAGATTATCCGAAGATCTTTTCTCATCTTTTATTGCTCATTCCTAATTTTTTAATGCTGATCACACATTATTTGTTGGCACAGGCCTTAATAATTTAATGGCACTTTTTTCATTTTTTGGTGCTTTTTCTGAATTACTAAGTGCAGGTAAATATTTTAGTCATTAATGTTTGTCGCGTGGCGCAACAAACGCTGCACATAAAAGATGCTATGAAAGCTCCGAGAAACGGTCGCTTATTTGCCCAAAACTTGCAATGATTGTTTGACCAAAGTTGGCCAATGCCAAAGTCGGTTTCGAAGTCCATTCAAGAGCATTGAACTAATGTTACTAATGGGGTCTTCCCCAAGCTCAGTCGGTAAAGGCGCGGCTACAAAGCAACCCATGCTGAAGGTGGCTTGGGTCGATTCCCGGTCTGGTCTAAACTATAACTATACTACTATAGTTTTGACGTAAAAGTAGTTAGGTAACAACCAGCAATCTGCGTCTGATGATGGCTGAAGAGAAGTAGGCCGAAACGCGTTACGCAAAATAGCTGTTTTATTGTTTCATCTCACCGATAAAAACCAACCAAAAAACAAAATAAATACTAAGAATGTTTCGTTAGGGCATAGTGTATGAATGCACTTGCCACACAATCATATTAATGCAAAAATTGAACCTGCCATCGCAAGCTCTCAATTAATAACTGTCAAAGTGCAATAAAAACACTAAGCTGAGAGCAGCAATAAGCTAAAATTGTGAAAACAATTAGCTTGAAATGCTAAATAAGAAGAAGAAGATAAAACGAGTCTCTCTAATCTAAGGGGAAACCTGGGGGAACCTAAGGGGATCGTGAATGAAAAGGAGATCACGAAACCAATTTCACATGACTAAATATTTAACTTGGAAACATAATTGGATCTTAGCACTCTGGACTAAATCGGAACATCAAAGCCGGCTGAGCGAGCTTGATGATTTTTTTTAGTGTAGCTAGTCTTGATGTAACTTACACCAAAAGAAAATCTTGCCTTGTTGTTGTAAAACGTCCTATTTTTATGTGTGATATCGTTGAAAGTCTTGTGGGGCATGTTAAAGCTAGGAGAAATGTGGAAGAATGTATCCTAAAGGTTGGAATTGATGGGACAAGGATCCATTAAAATAGTATTGTCTATTTTTTTTTCTTTTTTTAAAAAAGATCGTGTGTAGCGTAGTTGCTACTCAGTTACCGATCAGAACTAGTGTAGGGTAAATGCTCCTATAGTTGCGGTAGTATCAATAGTTGCGCTATCGAAAATTAATTATTTATTTGATTGACTAGAATGAGATTTCATTTACTATATATTTAATGATATGTCAATCAAAAACATCTATGCTTGTTTTTCCAATTAACCAATAACGAAAAACACAGATTATTGACTTATCCTGTACTTTAGAACCGTAGTCAAAATTACAGTACTCACTAGTGTAAAATTTTTATTCCGCCCTGAAGTTTTTAACCGATGATTACAAAACCATTACAGATTCTTTGAATTACTATATCCATACGCACTAACTACTATGGGTAAAACTATAAAGAACATAAAATTCACTGATTATTGATGATAGTATTAATAAATATATGCCTCCACTATTGGAACACAAAACGCACTGCGAGCCTGTAGTTGCGGTATTTCTTACTCCATATTGGCTGCACTGCATTCTCGCAGTGTCAAACTTGTCACTTCTTCAGCATTTGTTTACAACCTAATTGTGTACGGTTTGCATTCTTATTTTTTCGCCCTGTTTTTGGCATAAGAAACTCGTGAATGTGAGTCAACTGATAATATAGTTATTAGCGGACTGGGGAATTGGAAAAGCGCTAAAGGATGGATTGATGCCTCCAATTGTACGTTCGGAAGGTTTTCTATCCCTTTCTTTTGAAGAAAGGAGTCACCTCTCCGGTGATATATTTTGTCGATGGGCATTCGTCACACATGGCACAAAATGTAGCTGATTTGTACCTAGATTTAGGAATAATACTTGTTATATTGTACCCCAATACCACCAGGATCACGCAGCCTGCCGATGTGATCATTTTTAAACCTTTAAAAAACGTCTGGAAGGCAGCAGTTTCTGGGTAGCGCGACAAGAATAACGGCGAAAATCTTACTGTAAATCACTTCGGTATGGTGTTGCAGGATGCTATGAAACGGGGAATCGTGACAAATAGCATTACAAATGGATTCAATGTTTGCGGTTTGCACCCATTCAACCCCGACAGCATTGACTATAGCAAGTGCATTGCAAAGTTGGCTGGATGTACTCCTCATCCAAATACACCTCAGAAGCAAAGTGCTCACAATGTTATATCCTCCGCGTACGAAGAACCACAAATTTGTGAAACTAACAGGACGCATTCTCCATGTATTCTGGACTCTGTCATCATCCCCTGCAAGACTATTGAGCTTGCCTTGAAGGACATAGGAGATAAACGCTTGGAAAAGATAACGAGCATCGAAGAATTGAGCGATGATGAAGTTGTAATCAGGAACATTTACGAAAAACTTATAAAGCCATTTCACTCCTCTGGATCATTGATCAAATCGAGTAATTTTGAAGCGAAGTATTCAATGTAAGTTAATTTTGAATCTTGTGTTAATTATTCTACCGTTGATCTTCAAGCTTCTGATCCAAGATTATGCGAGGTCCAATTAAACAGCTTTTTCGAAGTTTTTGGCGGTCAATAATCAACATCGAATACAAATCTCTGGGCTACACCTCTGGAATTATTTGTCGATAACTCAGGTAGCACTGTACACCCTTCAGACTTTATATCAGGTAAATAAATAAACAATATAAATTATTTGATTTGCATACATCATGAACTTGACGATGGACGATGAGACGATGGTTGAGTATTGTTCATTCGACCAGCGACAAGAAATGTATTTGCAAACGCTTGGTGAACTGGAGTCTCAGGATACTTCAGGGACATCAAAGAAGTCACCGAACATAATCGTTACCCGGAGGCCTGAACAAAGAGAACGCGTATTGATGGACATTACTAACGAACAAGCAGGAATGAAAAGGGAGATGAGCATATCAGGAGTGCTTAAATGTTCTGAAACTCCGAAAACAAAACGTGACCATCGCAATTATAGGCGAAAATTCTTCCCTGTGCTCACAACTGGCGAACGATTGGATGAGATTCGCCAAATCGAGGAAGAGAAACAGAACGTCATTCAACAGAGAAAGGAAAAGGCTGAGATGCGTGCCGAAAGGAAAATGAAAAATGAACAACTGAGGGCAGAAATCCGTGCGTTGATAAAGAAGAAGGCTGAGAAACGTGCAGAGGAGAAAATTGAAAGTAATAAGTTAAAAGCAGTAATGCGTGAACGAAGGCTTAAGAAATTCACCATCTGGAAGCAGGAGCGTGTGAATTTGCGAAAGGAAAAGCGAGCAAATGCTACAGCAAATAAACGACAGTAAATTTAAAAAGTTAATTTGTTCAAGAACCTAAATCTTACTAGTGTTTCAAAAACTTCAATGCTACAACTTGAAGAACTTTGAACTATAATTTGCACAATACTTCACGAAATGATTCAATATACTTGACAAAATTTAAAAAAAAAAAACATTCCTGATATTCCCCACACTAATTTGCCCTAATCACCTTTCACTCAAATCAGCCATACTTAAGCAAACCTAACTAATCGTTTTTTGACTCAGATTGGTACATCAATAAATGACGTATCATTTTTTGAAATTTTTTAGTTTGCCCTCCCCCTTGTTTGTTATTTTACTGTACATAATACACGGTGACATGTCTTGCACATAGGCTGATGCAAAAGTATTGTCAGTTCGATAGAAATTGGGCATTACTTGACAAGCGAGTATGGATCTATCCTGCCGTTAAACGCATGCACTGAAAATTAATTTTCGTTTATATTACGAAATCGAAGGTAGGACTAACAAATCTATTCTTTGTTTTCTGCAACGAAACTGATTTATACTTTTTAAGAAGCTACCTTCGTATTTAATGCCACACGCACAACTGTCAAAAGCACGAAGCATTTGTTGACACAGAAAGAACATTCGTTCATTCTACGAAAACAATACAAAAAGCTACGAGTAATTTGTTACCAATAAAAAAGAAACGTTTCTCTGGTGGTTGCACTGACAGATCTACTTTATCGGCTCAAAATTATAATTGAAAAAAAGCACAACCACGCCGAGACTTGTTCAGCGCTTTGTTTTCTAATATTTCTGACATCCTATAGATTTAGGACGAGCTGTTATTGAGCCCGTGGTTGATCACACTAAACCATGTGGACTCGTGAGAAGCAACCTAATTATTGTCCAATCTTCAGTGCTTGCATTTCTATTTTGGGATAAATTAATGATTCCCGCCATCCCAGCAGCAACACCTACTTTTAAGAGTACGATCGAATTCACGAAATTCATGTTGTGCATTGTACAAAAAAGGTGTAATGATAACATTTTGTTAGATGAAAAGCATCTTGAATGTTTCATACATTACACGAGACATTGGTTCTATGTACAAAATCCATGTTTACGAAACGAGTGAAAGCTAATTTACGAAAATAAATTTTCAGTGTGACTGTCCCACGTTCCATACAGATGGCATTGGACATGGGACAGTTATGCGTATAATTTCAGTATATGTTGTATATAACGTCGGAAATACTGCATTGTACTGCTCATACACTAGTTTATTTTTATTAACCACAACAATAGGAACACCCATATGCAGCTATAGGTACACTATCGCAGTTATAGGAACAAAACCAAGCAAAAGGTTTTCAGCTTGTGCATCCACTAAGAGGCTTTAATATACAAATTTTATGTTTTGAAACGATAAAAGAGCATTTATTTGACTAGAAAATATTGAAAATGTCATCAATGTTCATTTTATTTTGCTAAAAACATTGAAAACTCTAAACTTATTGTGCTTAGATCCTCCATTATTGGGTCATTTACCCTAATTGCACAGAGAACCACATAAGATTGGGAGTAGGCTTTGCATCTTCAATGTACAAGTTCACTAATTCTATTTATATATCAGTACCGGCGCCGGCCACGTCCTCACGGTCTTTGAGGAGGGGTGAAGGATGATAGAGACCGTGTTTACCTCTGCGTCTCCACAATTGTCAAGGGAAGGATAGAGTTGTGTTAGTGAGGCAGGTTATTTTTAGATCATGGATTCACTGTGGTAAGTGATGCGATCAATGAATAGTGGTGATAGAAAGAGGCAAGTGACAAATAGCAAGGAAGGGAACGGCTTCGGGATTGAACTTCCTGACCATCTGCTCAGTAAGCAGAACGGATAATCACTGAGCTATCCAGGCCACGTCTATTAATATCCTCTAATAACACATGATCATTCAGGAACGATATTATAGATGGTGTGACCATACCACTTACAGTTGGGATGATACCCTGAATTGGTGGTTAGCACTTTTATGGTTATTGTTTATGCGGGATAGTATTGTCTATTGAAGATAAACAAAGGCAGCACAGCAAACACGGTTTTAAAGGGTCAGGAGTTCTAATCCTTGCTCTAACAAGATAATTACGAAAACACATTCAAATTTTGGAATCACCTTATGTACTTTGATTTAAAATAAATGGTTTATCGTAGGTAAGTGCATGTAATTATTATTCAAGGCCGATTGATGACAGTAGCCAGATTTTTATGTGATTATTAATGTGAGCAATTATCAATCTTTTCAAGTGAATGTTGAATGAGATGTTCGCTTATCACCAAGAGGCACCAAGAGTGGCCAGTAATGTTTGCTGGAATGAAAGACCTGGGCCTTGATGGAATTATGGCAAACAGTTCCACCCATACATGTACATCTTGCACGGTGAATAAGAAAGATCTGAGCACTGCAGAAGTGCCTGCAGAAGGCGAGTCACGAACACTTGGTTCGATTAATTATCCCATAAGTGGATAGTATCTGGTGGCAATAATAAGTATGCTAAAGAGTTTTTCAACTGCGTCAACAGCTGCCTCTTTTGAATCCTTTCTTTTCATTTTTTAGCTATGCGTATTTTGTCTGGTGATACAAATGTTTTGGATGTATGTTCACCACCTACATTCGTTTATGAGTGTTATGAACTGCACCTATGACAACATTGCCAAAAAGAATCCTAGTGTTGCCGAAACATGGGTCAAGGCAGCAAATTCTACTCGGTATGCCCAATTCGGGTTTGCAGGAAGGCATTACCGAGCATTGTTATCAAAACATCTCATTTTGCATGAAGCTGGGCTTAAGAGTTACTCCCTCATGATGCAATATCTTCTTATCGCCAATCCATCCATTTATTTTTTGCGAAAGATGGCCAGCTCCCAAAGAAGTTTCATCTTATGAAATTTCATTAGGCTGAGTTTTGCTTTGCAGGACTGGTATTCGGAACAGACAGAAGTTCCTGGGACGTTTAAAAATTATCAGCAGATTATTCTTAAGGCAGTCGTCGCTGATAATAGCAGCCACATATAAAATCTCCATGAAAAGCCATTTTCATGAACTTTTTTAACTAGGTAGAAACGACTTAAGCACTCACAAGACCTATCCCAGCACGGTAAACGTTAACCTACAACGTTCCATTTTTGCGGTATGGTGCTCCAAGTAGTGAAGCACCATACCGCAAAAAATGAGCGTTGTAGGTTAACGTTTACCCCGTGCTTGGAATAGGGTCTTGGGGTGATGTAAGCCGATTCCTACCCTAATTAGGAAAATCATATTGCTTATTTTATCATTGCATTAATCTATATCATGAATGCAAGATGATGAATAATGTGTAATGGAATTTATAAATTTATTTGTTTCTTCTCTCTCTCTCTCTCTCTCTCTCTCTCTCTCTCTCTTCTCTCTCTCTTCTCTCTCTCTTTCCCTATCTAGCTTTCTATCTAGCTATCTTTCTATCTTTCTAGCTATCTATCTGTCTACTGCCTGTAACCGCATATCAGTCCCATATTGAACAACAGCAAACCGAGAAAACGGTCATTCAAATTGGGGAAGCATTTTTCTTGATTCAGCCTGTTTGGCTTACTTTTTTACACTATATTTTGATAATTTAGATAATAGTATGCATTGTTTACTATACAATAAAAAAAATAAATAAAAAAAAACTGTTTTTGAGGAAAAAAAACGCATTGGGACAAGATATGCAGTTACTTTGTCCATCAAGCATACCAGTCCCATTCTGTTTGTTCAACAATATCGCTCTGATGCGGTATGCTTTGTCATGCGGTTCGTTCAAATATTACGTAAGACATTTTCCGACCATTTTAACTCTCCCTTCACCATGTAGTACATTCATGAGATATGATCAACACCCCTCCCTTTCCATGTAACGTGGCCAAAAATGTAGAATTATAAATTTTGAACATTAAAAGATGCAAAACATGCTCCGGTTATTTAGCGTATTATGTAATATTTGACAGACTGGAACGAGTTGAAAATTGCTGTTCTAAGCTTGTGTTTCACGGAGATTCAGCATTTCTTTATGAAATCAAAATGTCCTAGAGCTGATCAAGATTTACTTGGGTGATAGTTATGAAAGTTCAGTCGACGGAGATTGTGGATTTGATGTGATGACAAGAGCTGTTTTTTTATATCTGAAATCGTGAAAAATTACAAGGGTTTTGGTCGAATTTCACTTCTTTCTTATCGGACAAGAAAGAAAGGGATCATGGCAATTCCATAATGTGAGCCAATTCTTATTTTCAAATGCAGATCAGTTTAAAAGCACTCTGGTGATGATGCAACATGTGGAAGTTTGTGTTCCATAAAAGCGGAAAAACTTGTGTCAGTTGATAATGATCCTCAAGGTGATGCAGCTTTATATGCTCCATCTTCAAATGCAGATCAAGAGAAGGTCCGTGATGCATTGAATATGATGTTTCACGTTTTATTTATACGTTTTAAAAGTTAGAATTTGAAAGTGTAGTTAAGCCCTTATGATAGGTTAGGCGTGTTATTTCAAAAAATGCGGAATAACATTTTGACACCTACTCGATAAAATGACGACCAAAGGGTGAAAATGTTTTTGACCGTCTTTTTAGAATTGTGCCACTGTGCGGCGCCGCGCCTTGCTCTTGTTGTACTTTTGGAGAATTTCGCAGCGCATTGACGCTGACAGGAAAACCAATCAACTTAAAACCATTTCACCATTGGTTGAGGAAGAGAAGAAAAGATCTCTAATTGAATTGCCTCAAACTGGACAAACTGGAGACTGATTGGTAGAATGGATTTTCATTCCAATATTATTCCTGTTTACATTCACATTTTTTGCTAAATTTATTATGTTATTATGCCTCTAAGAAGGATTAAACATTTGAAAAATAATTTTTTCACATTTTTGTAACTAACTGATAAATTGTATTATTGCTTTCGAAAATATGATGAAAAATAAGTTAATTGCGCATCATAACTCAAAAACGTCAAAAAGTAATATGGGACTGATATGCGGTTACAGGCAGTATCTCATTCAAACCATTGTTTATTCCTTTACCTTACTAACCGTCTTGCGTCTCCATTGCTGATAAAACTAATAAAAGCAAGGTTCAAGATGCTTAAAGTTTACCTTGATTGATAATTTACAAAACCAATACTTAGAGAGCTAATCAACTAACTGACCTTTGATCAAAACGAAATCCGCGTACGTTTAAGTTGCATAACAATAATGTGTAGCAACGTTAGAAAGTATAAACACAAAGATGGTAATAGAAAACAAAAAGCAACTTCAAATAAACTTTATTCAATTTTTCTCCGTTAGAATATTTTGAATCAACCGGTATTCGATAGTTTGAAATGTAGCCTAACTTTTGGTCAAGGAAAATCCGAGGCATCCGATGCATTGAAGTTACATAATATGCCGCTTCGGACACGGCGTGCAGCACCAAATTTTACTCAATAAAACTAAAATAAATCAAACAATAATAATAGAAAATAAGTAAAACAAACCAAAAAAATTAAATAGGTCTAGTATATGGAGTATATTTGGTTTTACCACAATGAGTGTGAAGTTTGTGTTCGTTATTTTATACCTGTCAGATGCCAGTTCATATATATTTATATTTTAAAAACGATTAATTCCTACTAGATCGCTAGCCTATTGTATTTTTTTTGTCGTGTAGTGTGTTGTTTATGTGATGTAGATAAAATAAACAGTCGTTTCTTTGATTTATGTTAAGTATTGTAACTGATTATCGACTGCGACTTTGTGGTGTTAAGATGATTTCTTTGGATTTCAGTCTTTATAATAAGCTAGAAATACCGGAACAGAATAAAAGTGTAAAAATAGGTGATGTTCAATAGGATTACTAGACGTTTAAATGTAATAACAGAACATAATATCGCAACAAAAGAAATCTATAATCCCTACAAGAAGGCGAAATATATTACGCCGAAACGTTGGAAAATAGAAAATTGTCTGTATTCATTTTTATAAAGACTGAAAGCTATGTTAAGTATTTTATTATCAACAGGCAACAAGGAAGAAGTCTGTAAGCCGCAGACAAAATAGATATATCTATCAAAAGCAAGTGCTCGCGTTTGCTAGTGATAGTTTGAAAAAGTGTTTAATTTTTCAATGTGTTGATCACTTTTTTGAAACTTTGTATTTCTATGGTTATTTGTTAATATTCACATAAAATATTAAATTGTCTAAACTTAATAAGTTTTCATTTGTTTTCATATAATAACTGAAGAAATGTCCTAATAATTTTATAATCGAGTTCGATTAGTGTTTTTAAATTCAGGATATACAAAATCTTCTGATTCTAAACTGGCAGGCTGCTTTGACAAAGGAACAGCTTGTGTATCGTAGTTTCTATTTCTCCCGGACATGTTTCGCAATTGGGATCATCTGTCACACTTCTTTGAAACAGCAAATCTCGATGCCTTATCTTCTGGTGCATTATCACAAACCAGTTGGATCACTGCGTTGATGACAGAATGTTGTTATGAAGGTGTTTGAAGACGGCCTTCCAGTCACGTTGATTCGCCGTTATAAATCCAGGATCCGATGTAGCGTGAATATCGCTGGTACTGGAATGTTTGGATTCTCTAGGAAGCTACTGAAAAATGTAAGTTGTCTTGCCGTGCTTACCGCTCGGTTTAAAAAGAGTGACTTTGATTTTGTCTGATTTTAGGAGAATTCAGTTGGCATAGGCTTCTCTTTGTGGAGCATGGCCATATAAAATAAATTACCCGATTCATGCCTTAATTTTTGTGGCAAATCCTTTTGTGAGTGGAATATATGAGGCCTTATACCAAAGTTTTGAGGTGATATACGAGTTGATACGAATGACTTTTTGAATTAGATTCAGCTCCTTCGTGATGATAGCCAAAGTCGGGTTAACAATCTGCTCAGAACGAACTGCCAGTTTAATTGTTGAACTTGCTTGGTATTATTTCCAACACGTACCCCCCACCTTGTCACTACGCTCTCGATAATTAGCCACTCCGTGTCTGTCGTGAGATTAACGTTGCCGGTCATTACTGCTACAGTTTTTTGCTTATTCAAAATTGCACCGGAAACTGAACCATATTCATTGCATACAGTAGCAACTTGATTTACTGCTCGTTCGCTGTCTAGAAACCACAAATTTTACCACAGTATAAAAAACAAAGACGTAGTCCTTCATCGCAAAGTGAAACAGCTCTAATGCTGATATAAATCAGTCCAAGTTGACTATCAAGTAATATTATTAATTACCTTGTCTTCCCGCTAAAAAGTCACCATCACACTTTGTGCGTGGCCCCGATAGCATCCTGATTGTAGGTGTAAATTGGTCCAAGTTTGCTTTTATGCATTACTAAAGTATCTTGTCTTTCCAACATCGTCCATCACAGTTTGTGAAAGGCCTCCGCAGCATGCTGACATTCTAAAACTTACCTTGTCTGGAAATAAATATCCATAAACACAAATTATGAGTGGCCCCAGCATCGATACTGCAGGAAAAAAATGGTACAAATCAGTCCTGGAGCGGCCCAAATAGCTTTACCGTTCTTATCAAAATCTACCATCCAGCTTGTTGAATGCCCTCAACAGCATCCTTACTGCTGGCTTAAATCGGTGCAAAATTACCTTCAACCATTTTCAAATAAGCTTATCTTTCGAATGAGATTAACCTACTTATCTATTGCACATAAAGGAAATGCCAGATTCGGCATAAACTCATGGGATATTTCATGTAAATTGAAGCCAGATATCGCTAAAACCAGGTCTGTTGTATAAAAGATTGCAAAAAATGTCGTTGTTTACGGATGCTCTGACTTGCAATTAAACAAGGGAAAGTTTTACGCGTCTGTTAAAATTTATTATTTTGTTTTGTGTCCTACAAAGTTTAAACACGATTTCTACACGAAACGGAACGAAATCATATGATGTAAGTGAACTGCTTTTCATGGTGTGTCTATGTTTACATTCCCAAAAACAAGTTTGTGTGTCAGAACTGGATTTTTGCTACGGAGTCATCAAAATGCAAGGCATTTCTCTCGAAAAGCTAAATAGATTGTGCATAAATGGTGCTCTATGCCCACTGAACTTTAGTAACAATCTATACTAATTCAAGAGTAAAGCGCCTCTAGCGGTGAAATTTTCAATCAAACCAGAATCCAATGATACAGATTTCATCCCAATCACTGTAAATCCCATAAGCTGCAGGTATCGTTCTTTGCAGTTTCGATTTTTTACGGTACGCATTAAGTGTGAAGATCGGTACCTGACTGTACACAGCTTTCGTCACAATAACCTGGAGAAGATATGTACCCAAAGTACAGAAAACGTCAACCGAAAAAATGAACATCCAACGTTCATTCCATTTTCCCCACCACTGGAAAGCCCATTTACATTTTACCGAGCAAATCAAAGCACAGATTGTACCACCCTAATTTCATATTCTAACCAGCATTATGTCCAACAACAACAAGCATAGCATCACATCGCAGCCCGTCGGATGTCTCGCAACGAAAGAACAGCCATGAGCGCCAACTTTCACCCACCGCAAACCCCCACAAAACATGGCAACGACTTTGACTACACCGACTGACTGTGGACCCCATTGACTATTGGCTTGGCTGCAGCTGCCAACGGTGCTGGTCCCACTTGGGGGAAGTGGCAAGCCAGAAAAAGGACTTCTATTCAGTACTGCGCTGGAACTCGTCGGAAGCGGACGTTTTCTGCCTCTACGTCGTGTGGATCGGCTCTTTTTCGCTGCGTTCCAGTAATCAGGTCATTGTGATTATGTTGAATCTCGGATCGTCGCCCGTGTGTGAATCATTCTCCGTAGGCCTTCGGGCACCCATTGTCCTCCCTGCAGACCAACAACAGAAGGCTAGAAAGACGACTTACGGAAAAAGTGTCATATTCGTGAAAAATCGCGCCGTCAGCAATTTCCAGTGGCGCGCAAAATAATAAAAAGGCTTGCAAATGTGGTGAAAGTGATAGAGAGAACGAGACGAGCCTCTCTCCGCCCGTCCCTTCGATTTCTTCTTTCTTCGGGTTGGCCTCTTTTGTCCTTTCGAACCCGCAACCATAAAGAGGACATTCAACGTGCGATCGTCGCTTCGATTGTCCACCCCACGGAAAACCGGAGTGCGCGGAAGTGGCGGGAAAAGGCTATAATGTTTTTTGCTTCGCTTCTTCTTCTGCACATCAACATTGGAATTAGTAGCGAAGGAAAAAAGTCGCTTTTTCGGCTGACATCAAGTTCAACAAAGGATTATCACAATAGTCGGCTGCTGATCGCGCGGTGGCGGCTGGAACCGGAATGGCAGTGTAGAAATGTGGGGCTAAGGGAAGACGGAAGAAAAAAGAAAAACGTTTTCCTAAGTGGTTGAGAAAGGCGGAAAATTTTTACTTTCACGCGTGAAGCGCTACACAAATCGTTCGGGAGTTTTGTTGAAATGGGTCGTATGGAACGCCGGTGAATAGTTTACGGGAAGTCGGTACTTATACGGAGAATGTTCGCTGTGAATTCAAGCTGAATTGATTGCTATGTGAGGAAGTGAGTAATGGCTTCGGGTGGAACTGTTTGAACGGATGGAATTTGATTGTAACTGAAACGTTGGAGTGGGAGGTACTTATTTAAGGTAAGCATAGAGATATTTTATTTTTATTAGGTTATACATATGGTTACACAGAATAAAATTTAGTGGTGGGTTATATCAGGGATATAACCGCGAGATTGTCGTAGGACGCGTTGGTGTATAGTAATAATACAAATAATAAATACATACCATAACACATTATGGTAGATAATTATTGAACTAGGTAATTTGAGTATTTTGGTACACATGAAGTTGTATAATTTATCAACTCTTAAAATCCAACTCTTTGCAATTGTTATGTTTTTTTTGTTCTCTGAGACATTTTTCTGAGAACGTAGTAGTCAAACTGGACAATGAAACTTAGGGCGTATCTACTTTTGTAAACAAACACTTCGTTTGCTAATTTATCGGAAGTAGAATACAATTCCTTCAAATTGAATGTATCAGCGGACAGAGATAAAGTTCATGTTCCTTAGATAGTGCTTGATTTGTATCTGTAACCTTTTATTCAAGAGAAAATAACTTCGCGCACGGTTATATACTAGCGTTAATAGCCAAGAAAGAAGGGAGTCACGAAAATGCACCACGAAGCAAATTTAATAATAGGGGACGGGCAACAATTAAAAAGTCAGACACCGGCAACAAAGCCAAGTTATTTTGAAAAAGAAGCTTCCTACGACCGTGTTAGGGAAAACAACTTTTTCAACCGGTTGATATGCAAATTTGTTTGGCAGCAAAAGTAGGTCATTTTGAATTGAAAAATTGAACAACTTATACTAATGGAACTTCTTTTAAATTTCAATGCGATAAATTGGTGAGTTTTTCTGATTAAATTGCATATGAATGAAGTCATTTTGTTTAGTCGAACAAGAGTTATTAGCGTTCAAAAACCTTTCACTTTTGCGCAACGCTCTCATTTAAAAAAAAAATTAGAATGCCATCCGGTATAGAAAAGAGAAACGTAGTCCTACGTTAAAAATAATTTGTATAAATAGTCGAGTAAACTTTTGCTCTGTTTAATTGCAAGTCACACACAATCAATTTTTTAAACAGCGGAAAAATTCGGTAAACTTAAATTGTTTGCAATCTTGCATGCGCCATACAAGAATGTTTGCAATCTTTCATACAACAGCTGATATCTGGCTTGAATTTACATCAAATATCCTATTATTTTCTGCCAATTCAAGCTTTCCCTTTCTCTGTATTAAATAACGCAGAAAATTCAATGTTTCTTTTTTCTTTTTGTAATGAAACACTACCGAAATGTCGTCTAAATTTTAATGTCCTGAGTCCGACAAACGCAAGCGTCATTTAGAAAATTTGAAAGAGTTTACTTAGACGAGAAAATAAATTCAATCAAATACATCTTTTTTTGAGTTGCGTGTATCTTATTTTCAGAGGAATTATATTTTTACATGAAATATTTATATGAGCTCCTTTTTTCGACGCAGATGAATGACTTCTCGTATAAAATTAGCAATTCCCAAAAGTGTAGATAATGGAGAAAATAACATGACTTTTTCAAACTGTGAAGGTCATGGCAAAAGCCTTAAAGCTGCACACAAATGCCGGTAAAAATCAATGCATCTGCTCTCAAATTCAAATTCATTGATAATGAAGACAACTTTAACGGACAGATCAACTATCCTCGTGAATTACACTCCCGCGTTACTTTACTCAATGTTTGAGTACAATTGTATGCTATCTCTTTTTCTCTCACGGAAATATTACTCAATTTTCATTAAAAAGTGGATCAACTAAATTTTTGAGTAGGTCAACTATTTACGAAAATTGAGTAAAATTTCCGTGAGAGAAAAGAGATAGCATACAATTGTACTCAAAAATTGAGTAAAGTGACGCGGGAGTGTAGATTTATGAAATGACAGTATTTTCTTGACCAGAGCAACCGCTAAGTTTCAAATTTATTACTTGGCTTTGTTCATTCGTCGATGGATGTTCATTCTCGCTTGTGCTGTTGTCAATATCAGTAATCAATTTCATCCAGGTGGGAATAATTTTGAGTATGAAATGAAGAAACAATATTTGTTTCTTCTGGTGTAGAACAAGATGTGTTTTTTTTTCAAGGCACATCGTGTCACAGAAAAAAAAATATATCTTAATCTTCTGTGATGTAAATATCAGAGCATGAGAAATTCTATTTCATTCCACACGAAGCAGCAACTTGCATGATATAATTCTAACAGAGACAAAGTTTTCCATACCACATTATCAACAATGTATGGAATGTCCCAGAACATAACACGATTTATAATTTAGATGCAGAGCTCGAAAAAATTACACCCGTCGTGAACGATGAGTAAAAAACATATTCAGTGGGTACAATTTTCGCTCTCTTCATTTCGTTATATCAGTCACGCAATATATTCGTGTTTACTATTTTACTATGCTCAGTCATTCCGTTGACCTCGTGTTCCACACAACTCATTCACACCACAGCAAAGCACACGGCTATTCAAGCCTCAAGAGATTTTGGTTGCTTGACTGATTGTTCTGGTAACCAGTCATTCATTTTCGCGTTCGTGAGTGATTTTTTTTTTGCCACAGGATTTCAAGTATTCCCGAACATGGCTGAAGGCAAAGGAAGCCAAAAGGCCAAATGGGCGAAATCGCTAAAGAGTTTGTGGGGCATTTGTTCGAGAAAAGGCATTTGCAGGATCGATTCGAGAAGTTTTGGTATTTTCCACTTCATTGATTCTCCAAATGAATGACTGTTCTTTCGTCTTCACGGTAGAAAGTTGAAATTGAATGAGTTGTTTGCACTTACGTACATTCACTGCTTTCTGGAACGAATGAATGATCAAAGTAGAGCAACACAAAACAAGTTGACTCAATTTGCACAAGAGATTCATGAAGGCAAATTTGTGTTTACTTAATGTTCGCTAGGAACAGTGCGTGATGACTAATATTTTGACTCAGTCAGGGTGCAATTTGAGAATTGAATATTATATTTTTAAGCTCTGTTTGGATGTGAATGTTTTGTGACGCTCCGTTTATGTGCATGTTATTGAACAGAAATTTCCTCTACTTTTTCGAGCTGGTTTAGTTAAGCATTTTGATAATATAGGGCAGCAAGACTCGATTGACGATTGACACTATTCAAAAACATAATTTTGGGTTGAATTCAAAAATACTTTTTGATGTTTGAATATAAGGTTCGAATTTAACAAAGCTGCCCTGGAGACTCAAACGCTAATGAGTATCAAGAAATGAGTAGTTATAGAAGCATAATTAAATGTCCATTGCCCTTGATTTAGACATCTGAGATTTTCAAAACAAATATAATTCATCTATACTGACTCGAAGTGCTTTTCATTGCGTATGATAGAAAGTGATTAACTTGTTGACGTATTGCCCTTGGCTGTATGCATTCAACGCATAATATGAGGCTCTGGCAGGAATAAAACCCTTACAAAACCGGTTCTGGGAGCTCTCGTCTAGAACACTGATCAAGTGTGGAATCAGTAACAACCTTGTGATTGAAAACCTCGAAGAAATGCTCGAATTGAGAACTCAGTCTAGATTCTTGCAAATCTATTTTAACTACATGCCATCCGATATCAGTCTTCCATGCTATAACTCTCCTAGTTTACGAATCACTTATCACAGTTCCTCCATTTATTATGATCTCTCCATGAAGCGGCTATTCAATGAATTTCAGATCAACTTCGACCTGTTTTAATTCCCCATATTTTTATTACACAGTATCAAAATGTCAATTGCAATAAAAGAATTTTCACTGATGGGTCGTGCATGGATGGATCCACTGGTTTCGGTGTTCACAATGAATACTCATCTGCCTTCCGGAAACTTCAGGAACCTTGTTCCGTGTATTTTTAGCTGCCAGCAACCAATTTCATCTTCTCGGATAGTCTCAGATCTATTGAGGACCTCCGGTCGATAAAAACAGTAAGGCACTCATCTTACTTTCTTTCAAAAATAAGGGAGCAGAAGTGTGCGTTGGTCGTAAGATCATTAGGATTACCTTTTTATGGGTCCTTTCTCGTTGCTCGATTCCAGGTAATGAGAAGGCGGACTCTCTTGCAAAGGTGGGCCCACAAGAAGGTAAGATTTTAGAAAGAAGAATTTCACATAATGATTTTTTCCCATTAGTACCTCAGGGTTCTCTGTAAAGTTGGCAAAACGATTAGACAAGAAATTCTTTTGGGCGATGGTTATATTCCATTATTTCAAATGTTTTATCGAGACCGTGGTTCAAAGGTCTGGGTGTAAGTCGGCGATTCATTCGCGTGATGTCAAGATTTATGTCTAACCACTACTCGCTAGTAGCACATCTTTACAGAATTAACCTCGTCGACAACATACCGGTTATGATGATATCGATCACGCAGTTTTGCATTGCCTAGATAATGATGCCTCCAGAGCACAACTATTGGATACCCTAGTGGTTCGAGGTAGACAACCCTTCGGAGAGGTAAGATATGTTTTGGGAATGCGTGATCTTCACAGAAAAAAAATATTAATTTTAACAAGCGCGTAAAATTTTCGTTCGTTTAATTCCAAGCAAAAGGAGGCGTAAACAACGCATTTGGTTGTAGTCTTTGATGCGCCATACAACAATGTTTGCAATCTTTCATACAACAGGCTTGACTCAGGCGTTATCTGGCTTAAATTTACATAAAATATCCCATTAATTTCTGCCGAATCTAGCCCTTTATGTGCATTAGATAACGCAGAAAATCCAATGTTTCTTTTTATCTGTGTAGCTCCTGCGAGGAGCTATAGGAACCGAGAACTTGATGGCAGCCGCAGCCATGAGCAACAATTATGAAGATAAGTTAACTAGAGCTGGCCACGAGTAATTGGTGCCCCACTTACTAACACCATAAATCAAAACATTGCAAATAACAATTTAAATTATCGGCTACGCAAAGTGTCACCTACGTCTGAGCCTCATAAATAAGCGAACTATTTAAAAATAAAGGAACTGATAAAAACAAACACTGCTACACACTGAGAAATTATTAATTTTACACGAGACGGTATTCATCTCTGTGAAAAGTCGGAGAATGTTATTGGGTTAATTGGGTCTCATGAAACTGATACATTCGCAAAAGGTCAAAAAGTGTGTTTGATTGAATTTATTTTCCCATCTTTTTTAACTCATTCCTATGTTCTAGACAACTCTTGCATGTGTTGGTCTCAGTGAACCGAAATTTACATGACATTTAAGTAGCGTATATCTGTTGTTGATTTTCGGTAAACAGAAACATTTATCATGGAATCGATGGCAGTCGTTTCTGCCGATAAGGATTGTTCCACTGTTTTTATTTAAATTTGATTTGTGAAATTTTGTGTTAAGTAAACAGAATACAGGTATACCTCGATAACATTCATTATTTGATAATTTTGTGATGCTCTATGTCATCCAAACTGTCCTTGAGGTCAGATCTACAGTTGTAACAGTAGGTTATTGAAGTATGCAAAGGGACAATATGTATTGAACAATATATATTGAATAGTTGATGTTCCGACAGATATGATGCGACAATCTTAGGATATTCTAGGTTATCCAAACTGTCCTTAAGTGCAAAACATAGGATCTATATTTGTAACAGTAGTTTTTTTTTGGGCCATATAAGGTGATGATATGTATTGAAATATATTCAATGAATCTGCTGGAAGGCCTACAGTCATTATTTTATATCTTTGAGATCCTCAATATAATCCAAACTGTCCTGGAGTTAAGAAAATGTCACGTATTCAAGTGAATTCATTGATTTTTTTAAATTAAAAAAACATAGGATAATCTTGGAATTGACTAGGGCATCCAAACTAACCCTTAACGTTCAGAACTTTAAATTTAAAGTTTTTACTGTAATTTTTGGGCGAAAAAAAGTTAAAATTAATATTCAATGAATATTTTTAAAGTTCAATAAACTTTATGAAGTAATATGACGTGTTCTAGGTTATCCAAACTATCCTTTAGATCTGAAAATAAGACCTACAATTGTAACAAAAGCTTTCTGGGATATGCAAAGCTATGATATGTATTGAAACATATTTATTGAACATTTTGGAAGAACAACAGACATCATCAGATAATCTTCCGATGTTCTAGGTTATTCAAACTATTTTGAAGCTCTAAATTTAATATCCACAGCTGTAACGGTAGCTCTCTGGACTAAACAAAACAAAAAAATATGTATTTGACCAATTTAAATGAGTCTTCTAGAAGGTCAACAGATATCATTAGATATCTCGGGATGACCTAGGTCACCGAACTGCCGTTGAGTTCAGACGTTATGATCCACAGTTATAACAGTAGATTTATAACCTATGGAAGGTGACGATATGCACTCAAACACATTCAGTTAATCTTTTCTAAGGTCATAAGTTATTATCAGATTATCTTTGGACGTCCAAATTCATAAAAACTGACCTTGAGTTTGAGAAGTAGTAGCAGTCGTCTTTTGGGTTATACAAAGCCTTGATAAGTATTCAACATATTCAATGAATTTTATGAAACTTCCTCAGACATAAAATGATAACTTTGTTAGTTTCACGTCATCCAAACAGTCCTTCAAAATTTAAGGTGTACAATTTTAACAGTAGCTTTATGGGCATAACAAAGTTAAAATACATACTCAAACCTAATCAATTAACCTTCCATGACGCGCCAGAGCCATCACGCTGGCGCTGTGTACACCGAGAGAGATTTCCACACGTGTACTGTACTTTCTATAGTCTTATGAGCTACAGTTACAACTAAAGATCCTATGTTTTATTCTCCAGAACAGTTTGGGTGACATAGAATATCCCATGATTATCTAATAATGTATGTTGCTCTTCCAGGAGATTCATTGAATATGTTTGAATTCATATCGTAGCATTGTATAGCGTATAAAGTATCACAACAGTAGATCTTAAGTTCTGAACTCCAGAACAGTTTGAATGACCATATATCACACCTCGAAATAATAGTTCCTACTTATTGAAATAATTTCTTTATTTCATGGAAATTAATAACCATTCATCTAATTGCTTGTACAGATTTTTGGCGGGGGTTTTTGACTTCCGTGTTCTGTTTGCCGTTTCGGTTGAGTACTTTCGTGACCGTGTAGGCATGGAGGTCAGCACCGTTTTTTCGACAAACCAGATTGAAAACTTCACTTTTTTCACCGCATCCCGGATCGAAAGTTTCGGTCAATGCTTGAACAGATTCAACACTTTCTTTGCGTTCACCGGATCAACTGTCGTCGGTTTCTTGCCGCTGGTACTTCACCACCCGGGACACCGTCGAATGTTGGAATACCAGGAATACCTCTGGAAGTGAAGGGCTAACATACTAATGAAACACAAATTCCTACATAACTCGTGAACTAATCAAGCAAATGGAACCAAATTTGACATGTGGGGGTTATTGGAAGCAGGATTTTTTTTATGGTATTTTAAGACCCCCCTCTTCTCTGTAACGGGGGGTTCTCATGCAAATAAAACAGAAATTTCAACCAAAAATAGTTTGGATTACCGTTCTCATTCTGAGAATACTGCAATATGGCAATAATTGTGCAATGATGTCCCATGAAGATTCACTAAATCATAAGTTCGATGAAGACCTAGTTAATCGCATTGTTGACTATGATAAACATCAACAGCTTAACTCAAAAATAAATTGGAGTGCCTTAGATATTCTAAGAATACTGTAATTTGACTTCAATTGTTCAATGATGTCCTATGGAGCTTTTGCAACTCGTAAGTATGATAAAGACCTCGTAAGTCGCCTTGTTGATTATGCAAAACATTAAGATCTGAACTCAAGAATAGTTTAGACTATCGTAGATATTCTAAGTATACTGTAGTTTACCTTTCATTGTTCAATGATGTCCTATGGAGCTTTTGTAACTCGTAAGTATGATAAAGACCTCGTAAGTTGCCTTGTTGATCATGTAAAACATCAAAACTCTAGTCCTCTGAATAGCAGAATGGTTTAGAGTATCGTAAACGTTCTGAGAATTCTGTAATATGACTTTATTTGTGCAATGATGTCCCATAGAGCTTTCACAACTCGTAAGTATGATGGAGAACTCGTAAATCGCCTTGTTGATCATGAAAACATCAACTTATGAACTCAAGAATAGTTTGGAGTACCGTAATTAATCTGAGAATACTGTAATACCTCTGCAACTCCGTAAAGATTTTCCTTGTAGCGTTTACAGCTAAGAAGTACGGTCTAAGCCTCCATGTCGATCATGTACAACATCAAGAGCTGAACTCAAGCACATTTTGTATGATCTAGATTCAATTGTATCAGTAAGTTGTGTGAGGGAGAGAGTGATCATTCGACTTCAAGGAGCAGGTCGTTCTTCTGTTTAAAGCTAGGGGTAGACGAGAGGTCGGTGAAAAACGGAGGGTAGTAGTGATGGTTGTTGGTGATAAACGTTGGAAAGTTAGGTAGTGTGAACGGTGTAAGTAGGAAGAAAGAGGAAAAAACACAGCATTCAGTAACGGGGTAGAAGAGATTGATGATAGAGAAAAAAAACAAGTATGTGAACAGAGAGGTAATAGAGAACAGAGCAAAGGTGTACGGTAAACTCAAACACGTAGGTACATGTGTGGGCGATGGTTATAGGCTAGAATGAAGAAGAATAAGGTAAGACAATTGCTCTATATTATATTTTGAATGGTTGTTTGGGCGTCATCACAAAATTATAAAGATTACAAAGAACTATTTCATTATGATAGTTATTGTAATGCAATAAGAGGTAGGTTTGGTTTTTGGTAAGTGAACTATTTGAAGTGTATTGACTTACTGTAGCTGTTTTTTTACATGGTCTAGTATTTTAGATTGTTTAGTGTTTAATTCCATGCACTACAAACAAGTTTGAAATTTTAATAGCTTTGTATTTTACGATACCTTAAGTTTTTATGTTAGAAGACCTTGTGTTAGCTTAAGGCAATCGAATGATTTGTTGACTGGACAAGGGTTCGTGGAGTCGTTAGTCCCTTTTCACGTGAAGACACGCGGCCTTTCTGCCGTCGTCTTCCGAAGGTGCTCACTGAGATCAGCTGGCTCTGCTACAACAAGTCATCACACAGGCTATTCTCTCGAGGCAACTTGCTGAGAATAGTCCTGCAGACATAAGTAATCTTTGCACTGATGGTGGGTTCTTATCACAATTTTCACAATTGTATCAGTAACCATACCTATCCATTATTTTTCCATGTTAAAACAGTTAATTTTGAACAAGTTCGCAGAACAAAGATCCTCTATTACTATTGAATCGGTTAAAGTGCTATAAATGTCCATTAGTTTCAGTAAAGAGTGTATCGAAAAGTAGTTAGCTACATTTATTTTTGAAGAAAACAGTGAAAAAAAAAACAAATATTATTTTTTTTCGATTTATTGGAGAAAATAAATCGTTTTGTGCATTACATTGTTTATATTACTAAATATCTTAATATCTGTAAAACGTCCGCACTTTCGACTTGACATTCTTCATTAAATTTTGCACAGTTGCTGTTGTGACTATCTGCTGGTTGCTGTCCAGTTTGTCTGGAACTCCAGAATGTTTTGTGACATTGTACCCACCTTCCGGAAGTGCCGATTGACATGCGTCCTGTACCGTTCAATTGACCGAATTTTCGGGAAGTTCAGCGGATTGATGCCCTTTCTAACGAATTGTACATTATTGTTTGCCAACCACTGTTGAACCGACTTGGCGTTGTGGATGGATGCCAAATCCGAACTGAGAGGGGAGGAGCCTTATGCTTTCTGTACAGTGACAGCAATCTCTTTTTCAAACATTCAACCTTGGCGTTAATTGAACCCTTCGTGAAAAAAAAACGTCGACCGCAAACCACATGTACAAACTGCCTACACCTTTGGCCCAACCTTTTACATCGCCATTGTAGTGCCAGCTTCGTCCAGGTCCTGGTCTACGGATTTCGTATAAAACAGCAGTCCGGGCAGTGCTTGCGAATCTCCTTTCTCGTAGGGTCTGTCGTTGATCAGGATGCATCCGTCTTTAAACAGTTAAACAGTTTTTACGCTCTTTTTTTGGCCCGCGCCAGGTACTTTTTAGAGTTTTTTGTACGTTTTTAGGGGCTTCCGAGCTTTGATCAGTTTAATCATCCCGATGTTGGTGTTGAATTGTTTGGCGAAATCCCGCGCCGACGCCGATGGGATTTTTATTATGTACTCAACCACCGGGCCGGGCGGCTGGGACTCGGTTTTCTGCAGTATCAGAGCAAATTTTTCACGGAAAGGGTGTCACCGGATTTTTTGATCACATGTTTGACACTTGAATGGTTCACTTTCAACCATTTTGCTATTTAGTAGTAGTTGTACACGAAATGTGCAGAATTTTCTTTCGCGTGTCCAGAACAATTCGACTTATCATTGAAACAATCCACTGTACCGAAACCAATCGATTGCACAACTAAAATTTGCATAACTACTTTTCGATACACTCTTTACTCAACATTTTTATTTTATTAACACGATTTCTAGCTAGATGTGTTTATTTTGCGTCTAGATATTAAATGGCTCAAGTTTTAAATGTTTTGTTCTTTTGACAGCGCATTGAATAAGATTATACGAATATACTACCACGAATACGATTCATTAATAGTACAAATCAGTTTCCTTTCAGAAAACATCGGACAGATTAGTAAGACAAAAGATCGATTTCGTATTATAATTTTTTTTATAAGCTGCAATACCTGCTGCTTAATGACAAACGCTTAAAGTGTCAAAAAAACGTTGGCTTAGACAAATCCATTCATAAGCAGAAAACGTTGACTGTTTGTGTCAACATTCTACAAGGTGGCAACGAAGAAATGATACACTTGAAAATTGTTATAGTACTTAAACAGGATTGAGTTTCTCACTCATCGCACCTTAAGTAACACATTTTCGTATTGAACTTACATTGTGTTTAATGAAGTTCAAATATTTCTACTTTATATTGAATCCCGAAGACACTTTTTAAAATATTTGCAAGCCGCATGCACCTCTTCTTCCGGCATTTCATCGCAAATGTCAACCAACCTCTTTTTAAATGAGTTTGAACATATGTGATTCAAGTCGCCCAGTTTTTCTAGCACGTATCCCTAGATACTGAGAACCACTGGGTCCAAATCAAGAGACGAGGCAGGACATTCAAAGGAACTGATGAAACATGGTACATTTTGCTTACACCACTGCTGAACAACTACTACCATGCACGGTGGAGCTGAATCCTATTAGATTCAAAAAAAATCCTCTCCAAAAAGATTATTCTTAGCACAGGGATGTAGGTGGTCTTTAATTACGTGTTATAAATAATAGGGTTTATTTATTTTCACCCCCATTCTAAGCACGCCCAACCATCACTGCAGAAGCACTTTGGTATCGTTCAATCCCTCGTTTTTCAGCTGGTATTTCACGAAAACTTACACCAGATACATGATCATTTTGTTTGTTCAGAGACTCTTGCAAAGTGAAAAATTTCCCAAATTCCCATCCGAAAAATACAGGGTATGACCAGCGTGCGTCTTAAGCAGCGCCCGCGATATGGCAACTCTGTCTCGTGTCTCGTTTCAATCTGTGTATCTTCTGTTTTTTGAAGCCAAGGTCTCATTTCAATATATTTTGTGTAGATGTGAGGCTCATTCTTAATTCATAAGCCATACTTGCAGGATTTCTTCGAATCGCTCTTTCATTGTTTTGACCGCTAAGGGACCACGTACACTGCGTTTCTTGTCGAGTTTCGCTTTAGGAACAACAGTGCCAGTATCCTTCCAACGTTTTATGGAGTGTATCGTAAATAAGCTATCCGTGTACATTTGCGTTCTGTGATGGTGGTTCATCGTAGCATGCTGTGCGTTTGACTGTCATCTTTCGTTTGTTTACTTGTTTGCACGGTGAAAATTGCTTGGCTTTTTTTAAATGTCACGCATTGAAAAAGACGAGAAAATTAAGGTATTGGGCACAAGGCTACGTGAAAAGTGTGTAACTATGTACAATTCGCGAGTGTTAGGTCCATCATAACCAAGTTTGGGGAGCACTGTTCTTTGGATGAACTGGCAGGAAGAGGCAGAAAACCCGAATTTTCTTACCCTAAACTGGATCAGAAAGTGGTTGCTCTAATTTGGAAGAACAAATCAATGTCGAAACGCGATTTGACCAATACAGCGGAAACAAGAAACGGAACATCCTGAAGACCTACAAGAAGCAGAAAATCGCCAAACAAAGTGCAGAACAGAAGCAACGCACAGTAACTAGGGCCTGGAAATTGTATTCGCGAGTTTTGCAGCGACCGGATGCATATATTTTGATAGACAACGAGACCTATGTCAAAGAGGACTCAAAAACTCTTGCAGGTCCACAAAATTACACTACCGTCGTAGGGGAGGATGTAGGCGATGAAGACAGGTCGATTCAAGTGGAGAAGTTTTATCGAAAAGCGCTGGTATGGCAAGCAATATGTTCCTGCGAAATGAAGTTTACCGTTTCTTACACTACCGGAACAATTAATGCGGAAATCCTTCGATCTGAGTGTCTGCAAAAGTTTTTGCTGCCTTTATATCAGAAGCAGAGTACCCTTCCACTGTTTTGGCCGGATTTAGCGTGGGTGCCTTGCGCCAAAACAACTCTCAATTGGCTCACGGAAATGGCATAGACTTCGTTGAGAAATACACTAATCCACCACATTGCCCGCAGTTTTGGCTCATTGGACGATATTGGGCGATTGTGAGTGGTAAGCAGTAGCTGAGAGAATGCAGGAGTTCAAATGAATTTGGGCTTAGGTGTCCAAAAATCTAATGAGACAGTTTTCCAGAGCTTGATGAAAAGTTTTCGATAAAAAATTCACAAATACGTGAAAGAATAATATTTATTTCATCCAGTCTTCACAATGTTCTAGTTCAATCCTGTACAATAAGAAATCATCCATTTGTTTGAATAAAAAAACATTTTTTATATGATTTGAAATTTGTTTTCGATACAGTCTATATGGTGTACAAAAACAGTCTGTTCAACTTCAAAGCTTCCGTAAGATTTCCATTTTTGTTAATCAGTCAAGATGTTAGATCCGAATTTCTTCTCTACATGAATCCATTTTTGTTTTCGTAAATTATAGAACACTATTCAGTTTGTTGTTGATGATTGAACTGACAACAAGCCTAAATATTTTAAACTTGCAAAATTTACATCCTTGGCTGCAGTTTGAAAGAATCCTGACCTGGCCACAGTTTGGACAAATGAACTTTATCCAAGTTTCCGAGTTTTCTACTCGGAACTCTTCTCTGCCCGGCACATACTCTCAAACTAAAATTAACCTACTTTTGAAATATGATTCCATTCCAACTATCTTGCATAAGTTACGGCTTTACCAATACCCCAAAAACTTTATCGCTTTAACATCCTCGATTCCCAATACCCCCAAGCAAGAATCAAATCAGCATGTTTGGCTGATCTGCGTACTTCCGGACAAGATGATGTATAATTTAATATCATTTAGCACATGTGGTGGAAAGTTTTGCCGCCTGGCAAAGGAACGAAGATGACTGCCATGGTCTCTGATAGGGAATTTGGATGATTGCACCAGGACAACCGAGCGTTATGTAGGGTTCTTGATCTTATTCCCGTCGTACTGATGGTGAGTTTCCTATGATTCTATCGGATGGGTCAAACATGGGAGTGATTCCATAACAAATGATTTCCAAATTTGTCCAAAGTTCCCTATATATCCCTATTGGGTTTGAGAACAAGAAATAGATTATTGCCATATTATCGAAAATCTGCGATCTCCCCTTGAGCCGTTTTTTTCTACGTTTTGCATTTTCCATCTATATACACAGAAAAAAATATTAAATTTAAACGGGGGCGTAAAATTTCCTCTCGTTTAGTTCCAAATTGTATGCAATCTTTCATGTGCCATAGAACGATGTTTGCAATATTTCATACAACAGACTAGATTCAGGCGTTATCTGAATTAAATTAAGATGAAATATCCCATTAATTTCTCCCAAATCTAGCATAGGTAACACAGAAAATAAAATGTTTTTTTTAACTGTGTATTTTCTTCGTTCTATCCGTGGTTCCGCATCGAAAAAAAAAAAACGTTTTATTGGTTCGATTGAACAAAAATTAGCGCTCTACCCTATTAACATATTCCCGAGAAGTAGGCCGGAAACCATAGCCAGAAGACAATCGAGATAATTTGAGCAGTACCAAAGCTGCCAGTGATACCACAGCAACGAGCAGGAGCAAGTTCCTTCGCATGAATGAATCGTAAAATTACTTCTCTGGACATACATGTTGTTCACCCCCTCCACCCCAGTTGCCCGTTCCATGTAATTCCTGAATCCCCTGCCTTTGTCGAACCATCGAAAGAGCAAAGTTGGAGGCTTTTCTCGTTTTCCTCGCTGGGTAGAATAGATAAAAAGGTTTCTAATAAGTTGTCCGGTGATTCCGGGGGATTCCCAGCCGGTGGTAGTCGAGAGTGGCTCGGACGCATTAATTCCGCAACCCTTCTTGGGATTGATGCGGAGTTGTCCGATCCTATTCCGACGGTGCTGTTGTCACCCTGGCTACCATTTAGGACAAAAATGTAATTTAAACGAAGGAAGTCTGCTGACGTGGCAACATTCTGCGGCGTTAGGTGTTTTTGCCTTTTTTTTGTGTCCGCCTACTGTTATACAGCTTTATTTTACCGAGCGCTGCTGGAGTGGATTGTGTTGGGCTTAGGAAAGTGAATTACGTCACATGGGCTCGGAGGGCATTAATTTACGAGGTATATTCATGAGCAAACATTGCGGTAATTGCTAGGGAATTTCTGTATGAATATTTCGTCGCAGTGGCAAAAACATGTCTATTTCTTATTGTTTCTATCGCTCCTCAAATGGTGTTAATTTTCAAACCATAGTAGAACTACTTCGCATTGGAATGTCTGTTCTAATTACAGTCATTGAATAATTTAAATGAGCTTGGCTTGCACCCTTTTCATGTCAACATGTCAGCACATTGGAAGGCATATTTGTAAACCTTAGGGTCTGTGCTGGAAATGTTGCTGATAAACAAAGAAAGCTATCCAACCGTCCTTTGCCAGTTAGAAACTGAGAATGTCATTTGCCGATAAGCATTTCTCGAATTAATGTTCAAATAACCTTTTGCTAAACAAACGTACGCTAGAGCAATTACATGCGAAACACTAACGATTTGAATTGAAGAGAATTTTAAAATTTTCAGGATTTTAAATGTGAGAAATTTCAAATTAAGAGCAATTTTCATTTGAAGAATTTAAATTTGGAGCATTTGGAATATCGAGAATTTGAAGTGAAATTGGAATTTTTAATTTTGGAATTCTGAACACTTGGAATTTGTAAAAAATGACTCGAAAACAATAGAAGAATTTGAAGAATTTGAAATTCGGAGTACTTGGAATGCGGCGTAACGGAATATGAAATACAGAGAATTTAGTGATTTGTGAATTTAGAATTTGGAATTTGGAATTTGGAACTTGGAACTTGGAATCATGAATTTGGAATTTGGAATTTGGAATTTGGAATTTGGAATTTGTAATTTGAAATTTGGAACACTTGGAATACTTGGAATTTTGAAAACTTGAAATTTGGAATACTTGGAATTTGGAATACTTGGAATTTGGAATACTTGGAATTTGGAAAAATTGGAATTTGGAATACTAGGAATTTGGAATACTTGGAATACTTGGAATTTGGAATTT
>JASCZW010002220.1:50000-61781 GCA_034211315.2 Aedes japonicus
TAATGGACCTTCCCTATTTGGAATTAGTTGAATCTGTTTTGTTAAGAATTTGGAATGTGTAGTGTTTTGTACTTGGAGGATTTATAAATTGGAAAATTTGGAATTTGGAGCGTATGATATTTGGGGGATTAGGAATTTTGGGAAATTGGAATTTGGAGAAAAAGGAATATGGTACATTTTGACAGACAGTCCGTTTAAGAATTTGAAGGGTTTGTTATTTGTTAAGTTTGGGTTTTGGAATATGGAATGTTTGGGATTTGGAAAATGGAAATTGGAATTGGTATTGATAAAGCTTTTTTCAAAACATCGTTCATCGTTTAAAGGATTAATTATCTGTCAACGAGCTTTTAGGTGTGCGTGTTTGTTGGCATTTGATTAAGAAATAATTTATTAATTAATGTTTTGTAGCATGTGATTAATAAATTAAATAGAGACTCGAGTAATGTTTCTTCGGAACATTTACATTATTTTCGTTGTATTTATTAAATTAATTCTAGCTAGACGACACAACATATTTATACGTTTTGACTTTTGAACGAATTCATGTAACTTTTTCGATTTTTCAAACTTCGATGATTCAATGTAAATATCTTGTCAATATCCACGTTTTTGTCGTTCACAATCACGTAAACTTCTATAGCTCATCCTAGCAGGCCAAATTGAATCGATTCTCCAGCTGGCGTGGAATTGCTCATTAGTAGCAGAGCTAGGCAAAGCATAGAAGCACTACAAGCTTTCCGCACTGAGTTTCTACAAACATACATTGAAGCTTGGGAGGCGATTAGCATTATTCGCACGGCTTCGGCCGTCCGTCTGGCTGGTTGTGATAATGGCAGCCGTTTCTCCTCTATAAACGTAACGTATCCTTGGTATGTGCCCGGATTGTCCGATACGCACACTGCATGATACTCTGCGTGTTCGAAGTAATTTGCAACATGAATAAGAAAGAGCGAAATCGCCGCCGGCATCCCATCCTAATGAAGCTGTTTCACATTAGCATACAATTACACTCGGATGGAGCGCAGGTTGGCAATGACCAGATGAAGACAGCAGCTGGGCGGGTGATTTGGAGTAAGCTTACTAAGAAAATGCAGTGCAGACCCTGCATTTTCTCCGAATGCAAATGCTTCTTAAAGAGAAACTCATTCGAGCAAATCAAAGCAACCTCGGGGAATTTAAACCGTTTAATCTATTCCTTAAAATTTCACCCGAAATACGCATGTGAATGTTCTCTTCAGAGACACATATGCATCACACTGAGGACTAGAATGACCACTGAAATCAATTTCGACCCCTGGAGCAAAAGTCCATTTAATTCTTGATTGCTTTGCGTTGTCTCTCGCTCACTCTCGTGGCAGCATTCTACTTAATCATCGTCTACTAATGAATTCATTAGATCAACCGAACGGAAACTCACTTCCGTCCAGCAACGTAGCAGGCGGAGGCGATCGGGGTGCGGGAAGTTCAAGAGACCTCATCCAGGAAATGACGCGCCCCATCCCGAATAATCATCGGTTTTGCGAAGCCATTGTCCACCCTGACCGGGTTCGTAAGGAGGCCTGAGGTGCAAAGCGGGAAAGTTAGGAGATGGAGGTGAATTTAAAACATACCCGGTGACATTAAACGATGAAAGAGAACGGATAACTAATGGTTTCTGAGGTTGATGAAGTGAGAGATGTTTTTTTAGGGTGAAAAAATTGAAAAATTGAATTTAAAACACTTGTGTCGTTTTTTTACTGAAAACTGGGCGCGTCCATGTTTTTTAGGTCAGTCTTCAAGTTCGTTAAGACGTTGAACTTATGAATCTTTGAATTAAAAAAAATGGATATCACCTAGAAGATTTGATGTACGTCTCGTATGCTTCGTGTTTGAAAATAACCAAATTTCGCTTGTTATGAACTTAAGCCAATTTAACTCACAACCAAAATCCTTTTTTTTTCCTCTCAATAAAAGCCAATTCCCATTAACCGAGAAAACCACGTAAATCTAGCTCAACAATCCCACCACTTACTCGTGTTCCAACAATCGGGGTAGCGCATTTCTATGATTTATACCTGCCCACCGCATTACATTACACACTTATTACTCGCCATATCGGTGGATTGCTCGTGTTTGAAACTCGTTCGCTTAGCATATCTCGCACTCCCATAAAGCCACTGGTCTGGACGTTATAGCTGGACTCGTTTTTAATTATCGCGTATATTTTTCAACTTCATTTTTTTCTCGTATTCTTCCAGGCCACTGGTGGTGTTTTTTTTCTGCGAGAATTTTTCCCTCTTTTTTTGCTCCAGCACGCAATACAAAGCCAGCGGAGGCGAATGCATAAATACTCAGTAATAGTGTGAATAGTGTGAAGTTATCGTCACGCAGCTAACTTTCCTTCGCGAGTTCATATTTTTCTAAAAGGGACACAAAAAGCTTATTCAGGGGTGCAGGGGTTTTCGAGCGTATTTTTAATATTGTAATATTTTGTCTGTGTTGTCAATAGTGTGGTTCACTTTGGAAGTGCGAAAAGTTGGAGCGTCACTTCACTATCAGTCATTTCACTATCCGAGCAGGAGACATCTTTTTTTTTAGCATTTCAAGCTTATTGCTTTCACAATTAGCTTATTGCTTGCTCTCCACTTAGTGTTCTAAGGAGTGTATCGAAAATAAGCTATCCACAAACTTTCTTTCAAATTGTGTTGAAAACCGATATTTTATTCATACACAAATTGATCATTTGTTGTACGAGGTTAAACTTGAACATAATGAAGACCGGATGAAATTTAAGTTATTCCTTCACGAATTTTCGAACTTTGGATCGAATGCTCTTCATCAAGTTCCGGACAAGTGTTGCATCGCATTTTTTGGACGCTTGAGCCCAAATGTTTTTGAACTCCTGCATGTTCCCAGCTGCCTTACCAGTCTTCTTGAAGACCCTTTTCACGATTGCCCAGTAACGTTCGATGGGTCGAGGCTGAGGGCAATTTGGTGGATTGATATTTTTCTCAACGAAATCTATACCCTTTTCCGCAAGCCAATTGAGAGTTGTTTTGGCATACTGAGCCGACGCTAAAGTCGGCCAAAACAGCGAAGGTGTACTATGCTTCTTATATAAAGGCAACAATCTCTTCTGGAGACACTCAGATCGATAGATTTCCGCATTTATAGTTCCGGTAGTGTAAAAAATGGTTGACTTCAAACCACAGGAACACATTGCTTGCCATATCAGCAGTACCTTTTGACCGAATTTCTCCACTTGAATCGACCTGTCCGCATCGCTCACATCCTCCCCAACGACGGCAGTAAAGTATTGTGAACCTGGAAGGATTTTTGAGTCCTCCTTTACATAGGTCTCATCGTCCATCAAAACGCATTCATCCGGACGCTGCAAAAGACGCGAATACAATTTCCGGGCCCTTGTTGCTGCTCGCTTCTTCTGTTCTGCACTTTGTTTCGAGATTTTCTGCTTCTTGTAGGTCTTCATGTGGTTTCGCCTCTTGATACGCTGGATCATTCCGACACTCGTTCCTGCTTTTTTGGCCAAATCACGTATTGACATTGATTTGTTCTTCGTGATTAGAGATACCACTTTCTGCTCCAGTTTCGGGTTGGAAGAACCGGGTTTTCTGCCTCTTCCTGGTAGCTCATCCAAAGAATAGTGTTCCCCAAATTTATCAATGATGGTTTTAACACTCGCATGATGCATTCCAAACCGCTTCGCCAATTTTCGCATAGTAATACCCTTCTCACTTAGCCATGTGTCCTGAACCTTAATTTTCACTTCCTTTTCAATTCGCGACTTTTTCAAAACGCAGAATTTGAACCGCACAAACAAGTAAACAAAAGAAAGCTGGCAGTCAAACGCACAGCATGCAGTGTTCAGAGCATAAAAACCATCACAAATACATGCGTACAACGCAAATGTATGTGGATAGCTTATATTCGATACACTCCTTAGATGCACTTCCACAGTTATTAATTGAAAGCTTTCGATGCCAGGTACAATTTTTGCATTAGTATGATTGTGTGGCAAGTACAATCATACGCTATGCCCAGTAAGTCGAGAAATTTTCCTTAACGAAAAATTCCTAGACCAGACCGGGAATCGAACCCAGCCACCTCCAGCATGGTGTTGCTTTGTAACTGCGCCTTTACTGACTGAGCTAAGGGAGGACAATAACATATGAATACCTCATTTTGATCTCCATAACTGGCCTAGATATTAAAGAGCTCAGATTAAGAGGTAAAATACCTTCGAATTGCAAGCATAATATCTCTCGAATAACAAAACTTATTATTTTGGATACCTGGGAATACATGAGAAGTACTATTTTGGTATTGTTTTACCTCAACTTGGTATTCGCATAACATTGTGGGAAAAATTTTATGGTATTATTATCAGGTAATTTACCTCTTAATCTGAGCTCAGAGCTTCAGAGAATTTTCTAGAGATTTTATTATAGAGAATGACACGGAACTTCAGAGAAGTTCACGAAATTTCAAAAAAAATTTCAGAACTTCACCAACAAAATATTTCAAGAACTTTCCTGAGATCTTTGATATTCTTAAGGGGACCCTCCCCTGGATTTGGGCAAAAAACCGAAAGTTGGTACGCCTTTTCAATCTCCCACAAAAACAATACAAACTTTGACTTATTTTTGCCCAAATCCAGGAGAGGGTCCCCTTAAGCTGCATGAAATGATTGCTGAACAATCTGATATCATGGAACAATATCTGACAGGAGTGATTTGAATTGATGATTCATCATCATCTTCTTGGCTTTATTGCGTCCATACTGAGGCTTTACGCCCGCCTTAACTAAGTGTTCTAGATGCACTTCCTCAGTTATTAATTGAGAGCTTGCAATGCCAGGTACCATTTTTGTATAAGTATGATTGTGTGGCAAGTACAAGCCACCTCCAGCATGGTGTTGGTTTGTAGCTGCGCCTTCACCGACTAAGCCAAGTAGGACTTTTCTTATGCTTATATTGTCCATCATCTGGCACTACCATATGCAATAAAAAAAATGTTTCGGAGCTGTCCAATAGTACTCAACGATAAATAATACTTCGCTGTAGTGCGGCAGCTATGGCATCACTGTTGCTTTTGAGAGAGCCCATGCTTCCTCTCTTCTTTGTTAATCATGCCTATAGCGCACCGGTATTGTATCGAAGCGCCTGCTGTCCCTTACATTTGCTCGTTCTTTAACGAAGCATCCCGTTTGTCGTCGCAGACGCATCGTTTAACATTAGAGCGAGTGAAATATTAAATACACATTGTTAATCTAAACATCAATGACAAACTAAAAGTTTGGTCGTGTACGTCTGTCTCATAATCTGCTAGTAGACAAGTTTGTGATCATAGCAATTGACATGTTTTGGTTGATTGTTTTTGAGAGCGGATGGGTAAAACGAAGGAGTGGGTTGAGAAAATTGACGTTTGCAGAAAATCGTGAACTGGCCTTTTAATTTTGCCTTCGTAAACATGCACGGCTTCGCATTCATACAATATTGTTAGTTTATGCACAGATTGCGGAGCTGGAGAAAACATTTTCATAATCGGAAAACAATATGCTTTCAATAAGTCCTGCAATTGGGAACTTTATTGCACGGCTATGAAAATTTCTGAGTCTAATGCTCGTTTTTGAAGGTGTGTTCTAATAAATAAGAAGTAAGCAGAGAGATTGACGTCTTCATAATAGCATTTCTAAATCAAGATTACATACTGCTTCATCAAATTTCTCAGGTACTGAATAAACTGCTTAAAACCTGGCTCGTACTCTAATTGATGGTGAGCTCATATATTAGGCAATCGATTATTTGACGTATTCCACTGTTTGCAAATGATTGCATGTACATATTTGGTTGTTTGTTTGTCATTCGATCGCTGCTTTTGTTTGACACTGTTGTGATTAAGCTAGGTAGTTTTTGTAAAAATATGTATGAACGTGAAGTTTCAAAACGAGCTGAGATACGACCATCCATATCTTTTTCGAAAATTGTTATGACCCCGCATATACAAGCAGAGCAAAAACGTGATTACAGCTGGAGACTGGCATTAACTTTGCGGTAATCGGCAACTGGCGAGAGCTTCAAGTTGCGTCAGCACCTTTTTTCGAATCCCGCAGCCAACTATTTCTAAAAATTTCCCCAGGTGCCGGATGCCGTCTATTCACGAAACCTCAGAGGAGAACTTGGATTTTCAAAAGAGTTCACGGAATTTAAAAAAAAAATCACGGCAATTCGGAGAAGTTTGCTGTTCTATAAAGAAATTCATGAAATTTCAGATAAATATTCGGAAGTTCAGAAACGTTTACAAAACTAAAGAGAAGTTCTCGGAACTTTAGTAATCTTCACGAAACTTTAAAGGAGTTCACGGAACTTCAGAAAAGTTTACGGATTTTGAGAAAGGTTTATGGAATTGCAAAAAAATTCACGAAACTTCAACGGTTCTTTAAAAAAGTTTACTGAACTTTACATAAGATCACGGAACTTCAGAGAAATTCACGGAATTTCAGTGATATTATTGAAACTTCATAGAATATTCGTGAAATTTAACAATAGAGAAGGTTACAGAACTTCAGAGAAGTTCACGGAATTTCAGATAAATCTTCAGAAACGTTTTCGAAACTTAAGAGTAGTTCTCGGGATTTCAGAGCAGTTCAAAGAACTTCAGAAAAGCTCACGGGTTTTCCGAGAGGTTTATGGAATTTCAAAAAAGTTCACGAAATTTTAGAGAAATTAATGGTACTTAAGTAAAGTTCATTGAACCTTACAAAATATCACGGGGCTTCAGAAAAATTTAGAGAGATTTTATTATAGAGAAGGACCCAAACCTTCAGAAAAGTTCACGGAATTCCAGAAAAATCCTCAGAACTACAGTTACCTTCACAAAACATCAGAGAGATTCACGGGTCTTCTATAAAGCCTTTGGAACTTCAGATAAGTTCACGGAACTTCAGAAAAAAATACGAAACTTCAAAGGAATTCATTAAAGTCCTTTTGATTGATTTACTGAGATGTCATTGATATACGAAAGGTCGTTGAAATAATTTCTGAAACCTCGTAACACCAAAAATAGCAGAGATTTGTGACTTGAATGGATACACAAAATTTTTTTAAAATAATTCCTAATCGCGGTGAAGTCTCAACAAGATATTTCAAGAACTTTTCCAAGATCTTTGATATCCTTAAGATCAATGAAATCATGCTGAGAAATCTGGTATCTTGAAATAATGTATGACAGGCGTGATTTGAATCGATGGTTCATCATCATCTTCCTGACTTTATTACGTCCATAATGGGGCTTAATACCTGTCCTCAACTAAGTGTTCTAAATGCACTTCCTCAGTTATTAATTGAGAGCTTGCAATGCTAGGTATCATTTTTGCATTAGTATGATTGTATGATTGTATGAAAGGCCGAGCTACAATGGGGAGCGCAGCGGCGCGGTGCGGCAGTTTTTGACATAAAATATATGGATTAACTGTCAAAAACTGCCGCACCGCGCCGCTGCGCTCCCCACTGTAGCTCGGCCTTAACTGTCGACAACGCAACTTTGCTGGCTACCACATAGAGCAACTTCCTCAAATTGTGCTGCTGATGATTGATCCGGATGTGATGAAAATATTGTTGTGGCTGCGGCTGCAAGAAACGACCAATATTCAAGATATATTTTGATTTAGATAACCTTATTTTAAAAAAACTAATGCACTTACCGAGGAGCAAATCGAACGCAGAACTATTAATTCTTTCCGACATTGTTGGAACGGTATTTTGTACTTTCTCCAATCGAACGACTGAAGTACGCATTTGCTTTGTTATGTTTGTTCTGACACTTCAGACGTTTAGCGCGACAGATAAACTGAAACGTCTTATCAAACAGTAGAGCATCGCTATTGCGAAATCAGACATCGGACGTTTTGTTGATTTTCAATTTTCTTAATATTATGAAAACATATCAAAATGCGTGTTTTAACATAATGTTGATAAGTGCAATAGCAATAGTGTGCATTAATTAATTCAATTTGTTTACATTTGTTACATAGGACCTTATTAAAAGTTACGCGAGAAATATGAACTTCACATTTGCAATCTAAAGATCAATGACAAACTTAATAGTACGTTCACACTACAGCTTATATTACGTGATATAGAGTATCTTGATATCAGCAACTATACATCTAGTTTTCACTGAAAATAATGTACATGGCATATGATATCAACATAATCTATATCACGTAATATAGGTTGTAGTGTGAACGTACTATAACGTTTGGTTGTGTACATCTGTTTCATAACCTGTTAGTTGACGAGTTTATGATCATAGCAATCGACATGTTTTGGTTGATTGTTTTCGAGACCGGATAGGTAAAACGAAGGAGCGGGTTGAGAAAATTGACGTTAGCATTAATTCGTGAACTGGCCTATTTCATTTGACTCACACACATGAATTTGCTCACGTGTGCCACTCCAGAATTTCCAGAGCATCAATACATTATGCTTGTATTGAGCAAATATATTTGACAAAACAAAATAGTGGGCATCACACTATTTGCCAAATTGCCAAATTATTCGAGCGACAATCACAATCCAAGTATTTGCTCTAGAAATTTAGACGAAATTTGCCAAATATTTGGCGTTTCTTCAAACAGTGTAGTCTCAGTTTAATACAGACTAATCTATTTCCAATTTCTCCACAGTAGCTTTACATTTCTGAACAAGAGCCAAAGCTAATATTAAAATCAAAAACTTCCAATCTTTATCGTTAGTTTATCAACTCGAGAACCCCTGTTTTGTTGGACGGGAACGACGTTCGTTCCAGTTTATTTTCCTCCCCCTATAGTTTTCCACCGTTCACTGCGAAGAAGTGCGGCAGAAGTCGCTGGACGTATGGCACTTTTCCACCTCAGCAAAAATGCTTTTGTTTTTGTCGGAAGTAAAAAGGAAACGAAAGACAAAGACACTCGCAGGACTGCAGGAAAACGGAAAGGAAAACTATATTTCGAATGGAAATATTTCTGCTTGCCGTTGCGTGAGATGCTCATACCATACATTTATTGGCGGGGGTGGGGTGGGTGTCAGTCGAGCTGGAAAAACAAACTCTGTTGCTGACTGCCTGCAGAGTAGATTCACTCCGATAGCTTTGCCAAATGGTGATGTGTGGGCCATAAATAGATGATATCATAGCTTCTTCGAAGTGACGGACGGCCATAAATCGTTTCATATCGGTTTTGTGTCCCTCAAAGACTGACAGTGGTGGCCTTGCTGGTTGTTTTCAGAACCTCAAGTTCTTCTCCTACTTGGAAGACGAGGGACACAGCAACGTGTTCATTAGGTCAAAATCGACGAAACCCCGTTCAATTTTCGGATTCCTCTCATAACCTCCGAACTAGGCACAGGATAACTTGCTTTGTTGTTGAATTAGGACCGAATTTCGGATGAAATACGAGGCACCGTTTATATTGTAAATCCTTTCCCTCGTTCTTCGGGTAGACTTTTATTGCCTCCCGTTTTCATCATAGGGATCATCTTCGCCCGACTCCAAAAAATTGAGCTGCTTGCAACCCGAGTCAGCACTTTCCGGCTGATGTTTATTGTTTCTATCTTGGCTTTACCTTCAAGCTGTAGGACCGACCTAAAGCTTACGATAAATTCCGAAGATGGACCAGGTGCAGCAGCAGTCGAACCGTTCCAACGTAAAAAGATAAAACAAAAAATAGGATAAAATGCTGCAAACGATGGGCGGTGATACAAAGGGATTCAAAATCACCGCCATCAATTTAGCAGCTTATAGTCACACAAACAAGCTCGTCGTTATGGCGTCCTCTTCTAGGGGACTGACTGTAGGTAGGTATCAGCCTACTGCGCTTAACGTCAGCCTTTTCTAGCCAGCTTTGGATAGATGTCAATTTGCAATTGATGTTGACAAATTCGAATGTATAAATCTGGATGGTCTAGCTCGTTTGGCTCACTCACGGCACATGATGGCACTCGTATGATAAACAACTTCATTTCCGAGACTCACAAATACAATTCGATTGTGATTAATCTCTTGTGTGGTGCTTCCGTATGAATGCCGGGAAACAGTAATTAGAGTCGTTTTTGGAATTGCACTCGATTATGTTCTACGTGATAAACATCATTCGAGCGATTCCAGCTCAAATCCGGATAATGAAGGAAATTTCGATACCTCTTTTTGTTTTATTTCCGGGAAACTCAGCATAATTATTTGTTATGTAATCAACAAATGTGGACAATGGTGCTTCTCCAAGGGATTAGCCGCTAAGAACAGAGTGGCAGCCACCGTATCATACACTCTAGACGAATATGTTTAATAGCTGCGGTCTTTTGATTTTCAATCCATGCCACATGTGTGGCACACTGAGGAACAATCTTGACAGTTGAGCTTATAGAAATATGAAACCAGCAACCTTGCCAATATGCATTATCTGGTTGCCAGAAAATAACAATTTGGGCCAGAACAGAAACCAGAACATTGCAACGCTAGTAGACACACTAAAAAAATAGCACAGGAGAAAAGCAGTCTGAGCGATCCACCCCTTGTGCCCCACAAATTTAAGAAAAAAGTGCAGTAGCTTCATTTCTGGTCAAAATGACAACCCAGAGTGGCTTAACTTATTCTGGTGGCTCTTAAGCTAGCCAAATCTTTAAAAAAGTACGAATCTGGATTTATTTGAATCTGATTTCACAGCAGCGCTCATAGCGGTTCGTTTTGGATTGTTTTGAGAGCAGTTTGTTTTGGAATTTTTTCTCGTTATTTTTCGAAAATTTCATCAAGTTCCATCTCAAAAGTTTAGCTTGAAGGTAGAAGAAAATTAGTTTTGAAAATCCTAATAATCCGACATAGTCGCATGAACGTGACCATATTGAATACTCGTGGTTTGCTGCTGCGTGATTGAACGAAGTCAGCTAAAGTTACAAAGCGAATTAACTAAATGTCACTTAGGAGTAGTGAACCAATTTTAATGTGCAGCTCCTGGTGTCCTAATTTATAGATTAATTGAAGAAGGGAAGGAATGTTTGTTTTTTAAAACTTAAGTCACTATGAGTCTGTTCGCACTGCGGATTTGTTTGTTTTGGAACATCTTCTCGTTATTAATTGATTCATCACTCATCATTCATCATCAGCTTACACACACAGAAAAAAAGAAACATTGAATTTTCTGCGTTATCTAATGCACATAAAGGGCATGCTAGATTTGGCAGAACATAATGGGATATTTTATGTAAATTTAAGCCAGATAATTCCTGAATCAAGCCTGTTGTATAAAAAATTGCAAACATTGTTGTATGGTGTATCAAGGACTACATCCGATTGCGTTCTTTACGTCTCCTTTGGCTTGGAATTAAACGAGGGGAAATTTTACGCGCTTGTTAAAATTAATTATTTTTTTCTGTGCAGCGCTAAAAAAAACTTCTAGAGCGGTTTAATTTATTCTGACGGTTCTAAGCTCGGGAATTCGTAAAACGCGCTGAATTTCTGATAAACCTGCAGCGCTTGTCCGTTCTGGAATGTTTTATCGCTAATTTCTGAAAATTTCATCTAGCACCATTTCCTAAGTTGTGCTTGATGGAAGCGAACAGAAGAAATTTAATTTTCTAAATCTTAAAAATTCGACATCGTCAGCCCGCGCTTGAGCGTGAGCTTAGGGTTTGCTTCTTTGGGGTGATTGACGTCAGTTTGATTGTAGAAATTGCACCGAGAACCAACAGAATGTCCCTTGTTCTACAGTCGATGAATTCATTATCATCGATCCGCTCAACTAATCGCAAT
>JASCZW010002221.1:0-65142 GCA_034211315.2 Aedes japonicus
GTTGTAACACTGAACTTTTGGGATGTTTTCGGAACGATTGGAAAGTTTATCGATCACCTGGAAAGATCCCTGAAGTTCTAGGAAGCTCCCCAAATTTATGGAAAAATCCTTTGAATGTTTCCTAAACTTTTCGATTGCTCAAAACATCCAGTTTCCTGTTTATATGGGACGTTTTCTGAAATTCTGGAAAATTCCCCGATCTTGGGGGAAGTTTTCTGAAATTCTTGGAAGATCGCAGGACTACTGAAAAATTTCCTAAATTGCTGAATCCCCTGAGCATCCGGGAGTTTTTTCGTGCTTCTGGAAAGTTCCCTGAACTTCTGGTAAATTTTCTGAAGTTCTGGGACGTTCTCTGAACGTTCGAGATGTTTGCTGACCTAGGAAAGTTTCCTAATCTTTGGGGGAGTTCCATGATCTTTGTGAGCATTTTCTGAAGTTTTGAGAAGTTTTTTGAATTCGTGAGAAACCCTGAACTTCAAGGAAATTTCTTGAACTCCTACATGTTCGCTGAACTTCTAAAAAGTTCTGTATATGTCTAGCAAGTTTCATGAAATTCTAAGAAGTTCACTAAATCTCTAGAAAGATCTGCAAACTGTTGAAAAGCTTCATGAATTTCTCGACTGTTCTCTATTAAAAGTTTTCTAATTTTCTGGAAAGTTCCTTGAATTTTTGAGAAGTTCCCTGAACATCTTGTTTAGTTCTATGAACTTCTGAAAAATACCCAAAATACTCTGATAAGTTTTCTAAACTTCTGGAAGCCCCTTGAATTTCTGGATAGTTACCTGAACTTTTGTGACGAACCCTTTACTTTTGGAAACTTCCCTGAACTCGTGGTAAGCTTCTTGACTTTGTGGACAATTCCCTGAATTTCTAGGAAACAATCTGAATTTCAGGAAAGTTGTCTGAACTTCTAGGAAGAACCCTTAATTTCTGGAAAGCTCCCCGATTTTCTGGAAAGTTCCCTGATTTTATGGTATGTTCCTTTGACATCAGGGAGAATAGCTAAGCCTCGGGAAAGTTTAAGTCAAATCTAAAAAGTATACCGAGCTTCTGATAAGTTTCTAAGTACACTGAATTTACAAGAGTTTTTTCGAACTTTTGGAAGATAATTTTTGTCCATCAGTTTCTTAACCTTTTCCGATATTGGGGGCGTAAATACTGCGGGCTGTAAGTCTTAAGGACAGATTTGTAAAAATTCCTCAGGATCACCAACTCCCAAGTTTTCGTCGAGAGAACTAGCTGAGGACATACGCCAACATCCGTTAGGCTGTAGTGCACCTATGTAACACTAAGGCCAACATATACAGCTGCATCGCAACTGCTGGAAAAAGTCATCAGTTGACTCTAGTTGTCGCATAATGTCTAGGACCATATCTCTTGGCATGTTGAAACGTCGCAGAAAGTGCTTCTTGTCATAGGTTGGCGTGGCGCTATCTAGGGTAGGTAACGACTTAAGCACCCCGAGACCCTATTCCAAGCACGGGGTTAACGTTAACCTACAACGTTCATTTTTTGCAGTCTGGTGCTCCATCTAGTGAGCATTGTAGGTTAACGTTAAGCCCGTGCTTGGAATAGGGTCTCGGGGTGCTTAAGTCGTTACCTACCCTATCACTATCAGCACTATCTAACATCGTTTATATGAGATCTATGCATTCACACACTCACCACCACTCACACCAATCCATGGTAAAAAGTTTGCGAAAAAATCCTCGGTCTCTGAAAAAAACAAAACTTCTGATCTCTGGATTTTGTATGGTTGACAAGATGATAGGTGTTGGTTGGTTTAACAACAAGGAATACTACACCGGTGTGGGGAACGCAAAGTTGGTCTGGTTTAGCTGGTTCATTTTAAGTTTGCTGATGCAAATCAACTATAAAGATGTTAAAATAGACCACCGCTGAAGATGCTCGAAGCGGTACGTTTTGAACAGGCTGAACAATGAGATCGGTGGACCGAGTAAATGACAAAAACGCTGCTCAAATCATTTTAAAAAGGTGTGAGTATGGTTCCTTTCTTATGACAAAAATTCCCGATGACTTTTGAAATTCCCGCCTTTTTCCCGCATATTTCCCGATGATTTTGGATTCCCGCATTTTTCCCGCATTTCCCGATTTTCCCGAGTCTGTGGCCACCCTGGGCTTAGAGCGACGCTAAATCACACCAATTTTCTTCCGGCAATTATTTAATTTCCTCTTGTAGGGTTAACGTTAGCAAGAACCGGATTTTTCAAAGTCAACGTGTTGATACTCGAGATGGGGTGGCTTACTATAAGCGTGCGCTCTTCACTGAAAATTGCTTTTGCCCTCGGCAGGTAGGCAACCGAAATGCGCGAGCACTCGTGTAGAAGTTTCGACTCGCAAGCAAGCCAAACGCGTGAGATTGCACCGTCGCACCACAACCACAAACTTGTAATCAGTCCACACACGCGAAAGTGGTGGTAAAACACGCACTGAATGGAATCGCGATGGCGATAGATAGCGTCCTTTCGCTTTCGCTACAAAATAAACCGCTGTTCCTTGTATACGAGAACGGAGATGTGTCAATAGCACTATAGAGGAACGGCTGTTTGTAGGAGGCACTTGAGTAAATAACAAGAGGGAAAAAACACTGCTTTCATACGCGAATACGTTCGAGCGGCGGACCGTACATAGGGTGAACCGTTTGTTACGAAACCGAGCTGTCAACTCTAGTATTCAATATATTTTTCGACTAAAAATTCTTTTTCAAAACGGAAATTTTTCGTATTCAGTAGACCCTGGTAATATTGGTGTTGCTCACTACAAATTTTCAAAACATTTTTGAAATTTAAAGTGCTTCGTAACGCTCTTTTAAAAAAGCAATGTTTGCGGTCACAAAATAGTGTACAGTATGTCATCAGAGGCCCTAAACGAGTTATTAATTGAGGATAATGCATGGTAAAGTGATGTTTGGGTCTGAGTGGAGTATCAAAACTGCTGTGTTCTGAACTCCAAATACTCAATGATTAATGAGGAAAGTAGATCAATTTGCTCTTGATCAAGAGAATCATTTGAAACATTGGATTAGAATTATTGATTGAAATTGATATGAATGTAAGCGGTAAAATTTGAACTGGGTGCCAAATGTCGCAAGCTTTTGCTTTGATGTTACGAGTTTTTCTAGTAAAATCAAATACTAATTTTGTATCAAGTTTGAGTTGACGACAGATGCTGTTTACTCTGGCTTGAAAAAAAAGTCGTAGTACATACTTTCTCTTTTACTATTCGTCCTAGTATAAGAAACAAATCGACGTTAATCCAACCTTCAAACAAATCATGGGCAATGCACGGTGGAGCACCAAAATTGAACATATTAAAATGTTTTAACTCGTTCAAAATACAACTGGCTTTAACACCTCTATATGGTGTAATAGATGGATTTTTTTTAATGAAATCTAAATCTTGTGTGATGGATTCGTGTGTTCTTGGCTCTGCAATACTAGTGAAGTCTTTCTGAAACATTTGATGATCCATGTAGCAAAAACGACAGAAAAAAGAACTTCTGGAAAAGTTTTCGGTCAATCCTGCCAACTGATGTGCGCCCAAATTGTCATTCATCGTGACGAATACCGAACCATGTACCCGCTCCTCGATACCACCACCATGTACAATAATTCCCTGATCCTCTAACGTCTTGAGGTCTTCAACTAATCTCCTAAATATTGCATTTGCTCCAAAATGGGCAAAATCTTTGGTTTTGCATAGTAACACTAATTGGACATTATCGGTAAGGCATCGCAAATGAGGGTCGAGATTTCCAATGACCATATAAACACAAAGCATCTTATGACGACCAGTGGCATTTCCAATTGCGTTGACTACTACTTCCGCAGCATCTTGGTACAAAAACATGTTGATGGTTTTATCACTGAAAAACAAACTCTTTTTAAATTTTAGGCCGTCATGATAATCTGAGAGAAATCCAGGCACAGATGATTTATCACGGAAAACAGCTTGATAAATCCGTTTATCATCTAGCATAGCAGTTAATGTTTGTAATACTGGGACATAATAGTAGCAACATTCGTCATGATTATTGTCTTTTTGAAGAGATATTTGGTCCGGAGAAACGTATGAGAAGTTTTCTTTGAAGAACTTTTTCCGCATGTGAGCAGACCGAAACTTCCCGTTCTCACCGAATAAGCAATTTAATAAGTTTTCACTCGTCAAGGTTCTCATTAGGATTTTTTTTTTATTTTCGGAAAGGTCAAAATCATTCGAAATTTCTTCACTAATGTTTTTCAACCATTTGTTCTGAGCAACAGTAACTTCTTCTAGTGCCACTATAATTTCCTGCACAGCAGCATTAGTAACATGATTTTTGGATATAAGTTTTATGAAAAGACTTCCAAACAAAACTTCAGCTGTTTCACAATTTGTATCATTTTCACACTGCTTATCGCTAGGTGTGAGGTTAGGATTTTCACCATCGGAATGGTGATCGCTGTGGCTCGAGGAATTTTCCTGTGCGGCACTACACATTAGGTTTTTATTTTGCAAGATATTTTTTTTCACGCGATGAAAATACATGTTATGGATTCGAAGGCTATTTCCTGTTCGAAATGGTTTTTTAGTTTGGCACTTGAGAGGACAAAACACAGGTTCTCCAGATTCTATGTGATGCAATGTATGCTTGGTAATAAGCTTAAAACTTTCCACTTTGGCGTCACATCCCAACACTCGACATTCGAACACGTCGATTTTGTTTTTAACAATATGGCGCTGATTCAAATGCTTTTTCAGTGCCACGAAATTTTTAAAATTAACGTCGCAATGATCAATTGGACACACGTAGATCCCAATATTTTTATGCACTCTGAGATGTTTTATTATTTCTTCAACTGTTTCACACTTTGCACTACAAATTCGACACACTACAGGCATTTTTTTTTTATCTTATTGCCGTTTGATCGAAGAGAAACTTGCAAGAGACACCGACGATGGACGGAAGTAGACTCTGAACTAAGCGCCAACAGACAGGAAGTATTTTATGTTCAGCACAGTTTACATGTGTGCATTTGACGTTATTGCGTTGCTTAACACTGAAAAATACTACAATGAGTGATGTGCACGCCTCACATAATGAAATTTAAATCATTAATGTAATTTTGGGAGTGCGGCTTTGTGTATATGGATTTATGAAGACCATGTTTTTATTTCAGTCATATTGATTGTAATTTTATAGGACTTTTTCGTTTACGGCGTTTTGAAAAAGCAGGTTTCGTGAATTACGTTTTGTGTGACTTTAATATTTTTTTAGTGTGAATGATAAACAGTTGAAAGCAAACAAAGAACAAACCAATTTTATTACTTAACAAAACCAAGAGTAGAGGTACAGGATATTGTAGTAGATATAAGCATCATATTAAATAAATAATAAAAATTGCCAAAAGTCTCATATTAAATAACAACTGAACTATTTTCAGATTTGCATACACTGGCAGCAAAAACCTATGGAAATTCATTAAATAACCTTATGAATTTTAGCCACAAGAAATCGGTATCAATTTGATATGATTACCTTATGAAAACGTATGATTGTATTCGATAAAATTTCTTACGATTTGTTTAGGACCGTCGTATGAACTTCATTGTTCGACCTTATGAGGTTTGATTGCTTGTTTTATAAAATACGTTTGTGAAGATTATGTTTATCTTTTCTATGCTTTGTGTTTCTCAAAATGGTTTTATATGAACATTTAAGGAGTTTTTAATTCTAGTTGGACAATGCAATATAGAACTAGAAGAAAAGTTAATCCGACTCCATTGATTTCCCCTATCTTAGAATACGATTATGAAAAGAAGGTTTGACTGAATTTTCCTCCTCAGGACAAGAGTTTTCATTGATGCATTCTGAAGTGGAATAAATGCAGCCAAACCTGCTTCTTGTCATCATGTTTTGAAAGTGAACGATTAACGGAAATTAATGCAGTCTGATTAACTTTTATTCTACCTCTGTTTTGGAATGTATTCTCAGGAATTATATATTTTGACACCAGTTGAATAACTATCCATATTCAGGCTTCTTTCAGAATAGTAAATGTGTTGCGTGCGCCCCTCGTGCGACGCCGCACCTACTTATCCGTCAGGTTGATACAGCGGCGCGTACTTATGCAGCAGAGTGAAGCAGGTTACGATACAACGGACAGGAAGAGCTGTCAACTGGTCCATCAGTGTCATCGATAGAACAAGTTATAATAAGGTTAGGCGCTTGGAATTTTCAACCCAATAAGAAAAATTAGATAAGTCGATAGTTTATAAAGTTTTCGGATTTAGTGAGGAATTATTGAGCTAGAGGTAACGAATTTTGCAATACTTAATGGAATTTATAAAATTAGAGCCGAAATTTAGGTTTTTGAAAAACAGCACAATCATACACGTTACTGTCCAGGCAAGTCCCAACCGAGCAACGAAATCTCGAAACACAAACGTGTTAACCTCAAATAAATAAACGATGGAAAAATTACTTACATAATATGTATTTTTGTAGATATTTTTAACCGTTCAGCCACGGTCTAATAAACGTTAAATTTACGGAAAGCGTTTTCGTTGCGTAAGCAACATTTTAAAAATATCGTTTCTCGGATAGATTGGGATGCCGTTAATGAACTGGGAACGGTGGATCCGATGCCGGATGACAGCGTGCAGCAGACCTGCTCGCTCTGCCAACAGCCAGACAACAACGAGATGGTCAGCTGCGACGACCGTGAGCGGTGGTTTCACTTCGACTGCGTCGGAGCAGGTGAAGATGTAGCCAACCATGATTGGAGCTGTCAGGAATGCATCATTGCTAAAATTCCTGCTCCACAATCGCCACATCCAGAAACTACAGGTGAGCCAATTCTACGCCCACTGTCATCAGTATCAACACAATCAGCCCCACGTCAGCTTACTCCTCGAACACCGATCGCGCAACCACCTACCCCACGACCTCGAACACCAAGAGCACCAATTCCACCACCGCCAACCCCACGTCCACGGACTCCAAAAACACCGATTGTGCAACCGGGAGTGCCACCAGCGTCTAGACAGCCTATTGACGATCCTGACCTAAGGAATAAACTTCCACCTGAACTCCGAATCCAATTGTTAGAAGAAGAAGAAGCCATCGAGCGCAAGTTTCTGCCACGTAGGTTCCAGCTTCTGCTGGAGTCATCCGGCAATTCCGATCCTGTGGATCAAGGCAACGGCAACATAAGAGATCCAGCTAGAAACAGCGTAAGTGATCCTCCTGTTTTTCATTCGTCTCCTATGAACGATCATCGCCGCAATATTCCACTGTTTGCTCCCCCTACGGTGCACCAAAATCAGAACGAGCCAATGTTTATTCCGCGTCTGAGAGAACAACAACTACACATTCCTGTTGAAATTCCATCTTTGGTCAACAATCTTCCCAATTTTTCGGCCATTGCTCCACCTCCAGTTTACCAACGATCGAATTTGACGGCATTTAATATTCCTCCAGCCAATCCACGACCCAACGCTTCGACGTTTGCGCATACTAGGACCGATCAGCATCCGCATACTTCGTCGTTTTCCCAATCGAATCAATATCAGCGTCCGAAAGCTCCCGCCTTTGCCTCATATGTTGGTCTTCCACGTCCTACTCCTCAAGAATACTACCCGTACGACTCTCACGACTTTCCTTCTGCCATGGGGGGGACGGCGTTACTTAATAGAAGCCAACTCGCTGCACGTCATGCAGTCGCCAAGGAGCTACCAATATTTAACGGGGAACCGGAGGAGTGGCCGCTCTTTTTCGCCACATATGAGAACACGACGAACCTTTGTGGATTTTCGCCCGAGGAGAATATGGCCCGCTTACAGAAGTGCCTAAGAGGGAAGGCATTGGAAGCGGTTAAATGCCAGCTGCTGCATCCAACCAATCTGAAGCAGGTACTCTCTACTTTGAGAATGCGCATTCGGCCGTCCGGAAATCATCGTTCATTCTTTGCTGCAGAAGATAAATGCCCTTCCCGCACCTAAAGCAGATCGTTTGGGTACACTCGTCGACTTTGCGCTAGCCGTTCGCAACATGGTAGCTACCGTGAAGGCCTGTGAGTTAGAGGAACATCTGTGTAACTTGACCCTTCTGCACAGTCTGGCCGAACGTCTCCCACCGATGATTCGTTTGAATTGGGCGACCCATCGGCAGTCTCTACAAACGGTCACGCTGTCCGACTTCAACGACTGGTTGTACAAGCTAGCGGAAGCAGCAAGTGCGGTTACGATGCCACAGTTCTCTGGTTCTTTTGATAACAAGACTCGTCGTGGACGGAAAGACGATGGGTTTTTGAACGCGCACAGCGGAGCGGTTCTGGAAATTAAACAACACCTAGCAACTAACGGGTGTGTCATCTGCAATGGTAACTGCGAGGCAGTGAGAAAGTGTAAGCGGTTTGTTTCGTTGGATATCTCCGCACGCTGGGCTGCGCTCCGGGAGCACAAATTATGCCGTAGCTGCCTGGGAAATCATCGAGGACCATGCAAAACCGCGAAGACTTGTGGGAAGAATGGGTGTGAATACAAGCACCATCAGCTTATGCACAACGATGCCAAGGACAAACCAGTGTCATCGCTTTCTTCAAGTTCGGAACAACACGCTCAAGCTCCGCAACATGACGTCGCCGGAAGTTCCAATGAACCCAAATCGTGCAACACTCATCAAGGAGGAAGCAAAGCCGTACTATTCCAGTACGTCCCAGTTACGCTGTACAACAACGGGTTCAAGGTGTACACCCATGCATTCTTGGACAGCGGGTCATCTCTCACGCTGATGGAGGAATGCTTGGCGAATGAACTGAATCTGCAAGGCGAAAAGCACCCATTGTGTCTCCGATGGACGGCAGACACTTGTCGGTACGAAGACGATGCTATGCGTGTCTCACTCGACATTTCCGGCACGCACGATGGAAGTTCTAAAAATCACCTGACAGATGTATACACGGTCAAGGAATTGAAGCTTCCGTCACAATCTCTGCCCATCCGCACGCTTTCGGAGAAATACCCTCATCTCGACGGCCTGTCGATTAATTCATATAGCAACGTTCAACCTAAGATGTTGATCGGGATGAACAACATACGAGTGGTGCATGCATTGGAGAGCCGGGAGGGAAAGCCAAACGAACCGGTTGCTGTCAAGACGCGTCTTGGATGGACGATCTATGGAACGTACCCACCAGAAGATGGTGTATTGTCGAACAACACCCCTTACAACTACCATATCTGCTTCCACTCCTACGAATCGGATGAGATCTTGCACGAGACTGTTAAGAACTACTTCGCGTTTGACAGTTTAGGGATTGGCGCCCCGCAGAACCAACTTCATTCCAAGGAGGACGAACAAGCGCTGGTGAAACTACGGGATACAACAACTTTCCTTAACGGGCGCTACCAAGTGGGCCTACTCTGGAAGTACGACGACGTGCGTTTGCCCAACAACCGCTCCATGGCGTTGAGACGTCATCGCTGCTTGACCAAAAGGATGGAACGCGAGGCCGGGTTATCAGAGACAGTGCGGTCAAAGATGGCCGACTACGAGCGTAAAGGATACATTCGGAAACTTTCATCCGAGGAAAGCCAAAGGACCGGAGATAGAACATGGTACCTACCAATCTTCCCAGTCTTCAATCCCAACAAACCAGGGAAGGTTCGGATTGTCTTCGATGCGGCCGCTTCTTTCGGAGGCGTCTCTTTGAACTCCGTGTTGATGAAAGGGCCGGACCAACTGAATGATCTACCACCTGTGTTGTACAAGTTCCGGGAACGATTGATAGGTTTGGGAGGCGACATATCAGAGATGTTTCATCAGATCCGGATGAACTCTGAAGATAAAGATAGTCAGCGGATCGTGTCGTGTGCTAACGAAAAAACAACAGAACCATGCGACTACGTCATGCAGGTAGTGACTTTCGGTGCCACGTGTTCACCCAGCAAAGCGATTTTCGTCCTGAACGAGAATGCAACCCGTTTCGCAAGCCAGTTTCCTGCTGCCGTTGACGCTATTCACCATAGACATTACGTCGACGACATGTTAACAAGTGTAGATACGGAAGAAGAGGCAATCAAATTGGCGAACGACGTCCGACACGTTCATCAGCACGGTGGATTCTACATGAGAAACTGGGTGTCAAACTCGGCGGTAGTGTTGGAAGCGCTAGAGGTGGACCCTAAGACAGAAATGTCAATGGAAATGAATTCCGATTTAGCAATGGAAAAGGTCCTCGGCATGTGGTGGAGCACTACGACGGATGTCTTCCGATAAAAGCTCTGCACAGACCGTAATAAGGACCTTCTTACCGGAGCCAAACACCCAACAAAACGGGATATGCTCCGAACGCTAATGGCTATTTACGACCCTTTAGGTCTCATTGCGCACTATCTAATGTACCTGAAGGTACTTCTTCAGGAAGTCTGGAGAAGCAAAGCAGGATGGGATGATCAAATCGGTGAAAAGGAACTGGAAAAATGGCGTACATGGTTACGCATTCTACCGGAACTCGAATCGGTACAAATACCCCGCTGCTATTATCGGGCTGAAACGAGTATTGACGAAGCAAGGATCGAGCTTCATACGTTCGTAGATGCTAGTGAGCTGGGGTACGCTGCTGTTTCATATTTCCGTTTTGAAAAGAATGATCGAGTCCATTGTGCGCTCGTCGGAAGCAAGACTCGGGTAGCACCTCTCAGATTCGTCTCCATCCCTCGACTCGAGCTGCAGGCAGCAGTAATCGGTACCCGCCTGGCTGGGAGTATTGTAGCGGGTCATTCGATCCAGGTTGATCGCCGGTATTTCTGGACAGATGCTCGGGACGTTATGTGTTGGATTCACTCAGACCATCGGAGGTACTCCCAGTTTGTAGCATTTCGTGTAGGCGAAATATTGGAAGCGACGGATGTTACGGAATGGAGATGGCTGGGCACAAAGGCGAACGTAGCCGACGACGGTACAAAATGGAAGTACAAACCGGATCTGTCACCAACGAGTCGCTGGTTCAATGGACCTTCGTTCTTATGGAAGAGCAAAGAAGAATGGCCCAAATCGTCGCTGAACGCTGAAGAAACCATTGAAGAAATCCGAACGAGCGTACTGCATCATGCGGAAGGGAGAGTTCGTACGATCCTGCTACCACAGAACTTCTCTTCGTGGTATCATCTACGACGTGCAACGGCATTTGTTCAACGATTCGTCAATAACATCCGACTAAAGAAGTGCGATCAACAACGGAACGTCGGGCCGCTCACACAAGAAGAACTTCTCGAAGCGGAGATGTTTCACATCAAGCGAACTCAGGAAGATGTCTATGCTGATGAAAGGGCGATTCTTACAGCTGGCGATCGTCGTTTGCATAAGAAGAACAGTCTGTACAAGGTCAGCCCATTTGTCGACAAGCAGGGCGTGATGCGGATTCAGAGTCGGTTAGGCGAGTGTGACTTCCTAGATGAAAACAGCAAATATCCTATCGTTCTCCCACGAGAACACCCGGTCACGTCACTTATCGTACGCGACGTTCATTTACGCTATCATCATCAGTGTCACGAGACTTGCGTGAACGAAGTGCGCAAAGTGTTCCACAACCCACGAGTTCGCACTGTCTATGATCGTGTTCGTCGAGAATGTCAAGTCTGCAAAATACAACGGGCCGCTCCTGCTCCACCAATGATGGCCCCTCTACCAAAGGCTAGGTTGGAAGCCTTTGTGCGCCCATTTTCTTACGTGGGCGTTGACTTCTTTGGACCTTTCTTCGTCGTTGTAGGTCGTCATCATGAGAAGCGCTGGGGTGTTATCGTAACATGTCTGACAACCCGAGCGATACACCTTGAGCTGGCCTCTTCGTTGAACACGAGCTCATGTATCATGGCTCTGAATAGTTGCTTTGCTCGACGGGGGACTCCGATAGAAATTATAAGCGATCGTGGGACGAACTTCGTGGGCGCTGAAAAAGAGCTGAGAAATGCGATAGCGGAGCTGAACCACGACGCACTCATGGCCGAATTCACCACACCCAGAACATCATGGCGTTTCAACCCTCCTGCATCACCTCATATGGGTGGCTGCTGGGAGCGGCTCATTCAATCGGTAAAGAAAATCCTGACCAAAGTCAAGCCGCAGCGGGTGCCTACGGAAGAGGTGTTGAGAAGTTACCTGATTGAGGTAGAAAACATTGTCAACAGTCGACCGTTGACACATGTACCAGTGGACGAATGCTCATCACCAGCGCTTACACCGAATCATTTCCTGTTGGGATCATCGAATGGATCGAAACCGTTAGTGTCGTACGACGAATGTCCGTTGGCATTGCAACGTTCGTGGAAGGCATCACAGGTTCTTGCCAATCTCTTCTGGAAGCGGTGGGTAGCAGAATACCTTCCTACAATCACACGTCGAACTAAGTGGTTCTATCCAGCGCGGCCGATCGCGGTGGGAGAAATTGTTGTAATAGTCGACCCGAATTCACCTAAGAACTGCTGGCCCAAAGGCCGAATAATTTCCGTGAAGACTTCTGTAGATGGACAAGTTCGATCGGCGGTTGTTCAGACTACTTCGGGAACGTACGAAAGACCTGCGACCAAGCTTGCTGTATTGGATGTAGGGAAAGGAAGTGGATCGAACCAAAGTCCAACCACTGGGGGGGCTGTTGCGTGCGCCCCTCGTGCGACGCCGCACCTACTTATCCGTCAGGTTGATACAGCGGCGCGTACTTATGCAGCAGAGTGAAGCAGGTTACGATACAACGGACAGGAAGAGCTGTGAACTGGTCTATCAGTGTCATCGATAGAACAAGTTATAATAAGGTTGTAGCGCTTGGAATTTTCAACCCAATAAGAAAATTAGATAAGTCGATAGTTTATAAAGTTTTCGGATTTAGTGAGGAATTATTGAGCTAGAGGTAACGAATTTTGCAATACTTAATGGAATTTATAAAATTAGAGCCGAAATTTAGGTTTTTGAAAACAGCACAATCATACACGTTACTGTCCAGGCAAAGTCCCAACCGAGCAACGAAATCTCGAAACACAAACGTAAGTTAACCTCAAATAAATAAACGATGGAAAAATTACTTTACATAATATGTATTTTTGTAGGATATTTTTAACCGTTCAGCCACGGTCTAATAAACGCGTTAAATTTACGGAAAAGCGTTTCCTTTCGTTGCGTAAGCAACAAAATGAATAACTTCGGATACATTCGTTTTTTAATTTTCAAGTCGAAACATTACTTACATGCGATTATATTGTATTGTTAACAAAGATTCTGGTTTAATAATTTCAAAATATCAATCATAAATAATTTGTTGTCAACAGATAGAAATATCAAAGATTATTCGACAATTTTATAACATCTCATGTCATGAAAGAATTTTATTCAATTTCCTCTTTCACTTAAAAATATTTCCTTCTAACTATTTTCATCACTTTTATTATCACTATATAAAAATTGCCCACGACACTATATTGTGGATACATATGATAAGTATCTCCCAAATACAAGTTAAAGGAAAGCAAAATATGCAGAGGGAATCATGTCGATTATCAATATATAAATTAAAAAACTGATATTTCCACTACGTTAAATCTTTTGAATAGTAAAACCAGTAAAACATACCTTGAATTCCTTCTTGAAGACTTTTGTCATGACTTCGGCATATTCGTGGATCGTTTGCGCAGATGCTTGACGTTGCTACCTAAGATGATATTGTGCTACAGTGCCTACGACAAACTTTCTGCCAGATTCGGATAGCTCATGTGGCTCAGCATGCTGTAAAAGATGAATCCCAAAGGATGACTGATTCTGCAAGTCCGTCGATGTTTCAGGCGTAATTCGACAACTTAAGAGCAGAGCGGTGTTCAACTGTCAGGTAAAATAAATAACGTAAAAAACACTTTATATTAGCTTTTTTTTTTTCTTTTTTTTTGAGGGTATCTAGCTGGAGCTGCGTGACAGCTTGGTTGTCAAGACTAGACCCTTTCCCAACGTCACCCTTACTATGACCAATACCTTAGAAGCAATAGCCTATGTTGGCCACTTGAGCACTAATTGAAGTATTGGTATTGGACAGTAGTATTTTTCAAAATTTCAGTTTCAATTTTCCCGCGATGATGTTTTGTTATGCAGTCGTAAGATGGAATCTCCAATTAATACCTAAAATAAAGCGCCCAGTGCTGAAGTCATCTCTGTACCGTATGCAGTCGTAAATAGATTTCTAATAATATGTGAATTGCCCAACAATAATTCTTAGGGACGACATTCAGGCCTTTGATGTAGTCTATGTTGACAACTAGTAGTACTGAAGTCAACCCCAAGAAGTACTGCAACAAGAGTATACACAAAATTTATTATTCATACAGCGAATGATATTTCTAGGCAATTACGATGGTGCGCCTATGTTGGCCACTTACAGCACTGAGGTATCCTCCAATAATACTTCCAAACGATTGAATTAGTATGTAATGAGCTTCAATTTTAAAGTGTGTTATAAAGGTCAGTCAGTCAGGATGTTTTATGCCAATTTACCTTATTTTTCCGATGATCCAGACTCAGGAGTACCGTTCTAACATACATACCATCTTCCTTTCCATTACATACGGCTCACGGTTTCCATGATACTCTCTGATTTGATGAATTTTACCTGGGCAGCATTCAGCTCTTGAAACCCGGAATGAACATTTGTTGCCTCACGTTCTATTCCACCAGGTACTTATTGTGCCGCTCACGGCCATGATGGTTGTAAAATCGCATGCAGAAAGTGAGTAACATAGAAATTAAAAGAGAATAATTTAGTATTAGTAGCATGCAGGGTTTATGTGGGATTATTGGTGATATTTTCATAAAGGCTTCTCATTTTTCTGACTAAAAAGTTTGAGTCATTCCAAACTAACCATCAAGGAGAGAAAAAAAAGGAAAAATACTGGCTTGAACCCTACATTACAGCCTACTCTACAGCCTGGGATCTAGTTGCTATCCCGAATATAGAATATTTCGAATAATAACCTATCACTTTGTCCGCCTTAGTCTGTTCTTGTCTTCTGCGTAATTCAGTTAAATTCTATAGTTTTGTTGTGGAATCGTTCACGTTTACGTGTCTGTTCATTGCCTTCTTTTTATTTGTCTAATACTAATCTCTAAGTTGTTTAATCTCTTCAAAGTCTGACAGCAAGTGCAACCTAACAATCTTGGTCTGCTATTAGATTCACTTTTCGGTGGCAAGGTAAAGCTTCTTCGCGCCTAGTCCCTATCTATTATTGAAAAATTATCGAGAAAGAAGCCGTTAAAAGATTGTTTATATACCATTGTTATAATGTGTGGTATTTTTTATTATAACTCTTTGAAATGAGAAATAACAAAATAAGAATGGTGCCACGTTCGTAGTTTTAAAACGTCTACTCAGTGAATCCAACAGTCGGTTCCCTACATATGTCAATAATCTTTAACACAGTGTTTATCAATATATACCTGTCTAGCTAGATTTATAATTAAGCGTGGCTTCGGCTCATCATGTCAGGGAACGCTAAGAAAGGTGCCGCAGCCCAGAAGAAATCCCACATCATTATTGATGAGGAAAGAGCCCCACCAGACCGCACCAGCATTCAAGGCCCCCAGACAAGATGTCCGTTGGTTCACATCTGTAAAATCAGTGCATCAATGCAGATATGTGACGCGGCATTAAATCAAAATATTCAAGATGTGATACTACCACGTCAGGATATGTCTTTGGTTACCATCTCAATGCTGATGGCATAGGCCCTCCCATCGCGGCCAGATCACATATCCGAGGGGAGGGGTAAAAAACACTTTATATTAGCTGCAGTTATATTATTGGTGATAATATAATATATATTCTAATTGCAGTTCAAAACCGGAAAAAAATACTTGCGCAAATCAATTTAACTGCTTTTCCATATGGCACCGAAGTGTCGCATCAACGAACACAGTAAATGCATTGAGCTTTATATAAAACTTATGCAACCAAAGCCATACAAACGGGACTAAGAAAGATGTATACTATTTACCTTAAATACTCTTGACCACTAGCAGCAGTAGCAGCAGCAGAAGCAGCAACAACAGCAAACATTTAATTCCGATTAGTTTTCCGGTTCTGCCGATTCCGCCTTTGACGCGATGGATTCCAGATTCCGGCAGGATTCCGGCTAGAAGATAATTAGGTATAATAAAAAAATAAAGTTTACTAGAGATGAACTCGCTTTGCGCTATATAAATAAGCAGAACAACACAAGTTCCCTTTTTTTTAATTATACCAGTCGAAAACTGAAATCAACTTCTACTTGCACTATGTTTTCTTAATTAATAAATTTGTTGTCACCAGCATAATGAACAGAGCATTTATGCAGGAAGCATATGCTTCGTAATATTAATATTTAAACATACTGATGACGCCATTTTCTGATACATACCTCTTGTTCAATTAATTCTTCAACGAATTCCGGCTCCCTGGCTGGATAAATTACTGAAATATTGTACGACAGCTGTAGAAATAAAGAAATTATTTAAAAAAAATCAAAATAACCTTTTAATAATTTACTTAATCTAATTCGATCAAATGTTGCTCTTCGATATTTTGTTCCGGATCTGGTTCTGACCATTTTGAAATTTTCATGCACTTTGGATGTTTCACACAGACAGCACCCCGAAAATTCATAAGGCACATTTATGAACACAGCAAAAATGAATTATGCAAATCTTAAAAAGAGGCTATGCAAATCACATTTGCCCAACAAATCTGGAGCAACAATAGAAAAGGGCCTATCAACATTTGTAAACAAACACTTCAGAGCCTATTTCCTCGCAAAGCGTAGGCCACCCACGCAAACCAATACCATCATCACCCCTACACGATGATTTTGTAGGTTTGCGTGTGTAGCCAGCGGCTTGCGAGAAAACGGGCTCAGAAGTGTTTGTTTACGAATGTTGATGGGCCCTTTTCTATTGTTGATCCAGAAATGTCATAAGAGCCTTATGGATTCAGATTTTTACGATCCCATGAAGATTTATAAGGCAATTTTTATGAATTTAAAAAGGTGTTTTCTGCTAGTGTACAGCAAGGTGCTGGTTTCAAGGTGTAATTCGGACCAAGGGGTTCTACAACAGTGAAACAATTTAAAATCGCTAGTTGCATATTGATTGTTGATTTTACCATGCCTGCGATTCGACCAACCATGGTGGGGTTGATATAATAATAAGATCTGTCAAATATACCACAAATGTTCAAGACTTTAGTATGAACGTAATAAATTTGACTGAAATTTCACAGTAATTTTGGAATTGGGCTGAGCTGGGTACTGGTAGTTTTTACCTTGTTTTTACTTCAAGGTTTATTTCAGTGTACTCAGCGCATTGTTCGGCTTTTTATGTGTAAAGAACGCATATCAGCTCTTTTACTCTAAGCGTGTATAATTGAAGGCAAAAGAAAGAAAGCCAGATTCGCACTTTTTGATTGTTGGTACTGTATAAATAAAAATTTAAAGTTATTACACGCTCGTTCAAGAGTACTCAAAACTGAGTACAAGCTACTCAGTTTCATATATGCTATTGAAACGTCAGCGCATGAGTAAGAGGATTTATGAATTTGAGTAACATCAACTCAAACAAAAATAAAAAGCTCAGTTTTTCATTTTGAGTTTTCTGCTCGTATCGACGCTAAGGTAACAACAAAAATAATTCAAGGTGGCTTTTGCGAAGCAAAGCGAAAATCTAGTTCGTCTAATATATAAGAAGTTGAAAAGAAATTAGAAAAATGGGACAAGTTGCAGCAACGGTGGATGCGGAAACGAATCGCAAATTGAAAGGTAATTGTTGATTTGCTGATGTAACCTCAAATTTCATGTGCCCAAGCTCTCCGAGAAATTGATTCCACGGATAAAGTAAAAATCTGCAGTGAAATGGAAGCTTGCTTTCCTTTGCACAAAATGTTCTTATTAGAAAAGAAGAGCATCTCGGAAATAATGGAAATGTTTCATCATTTAACTACATTCAGGGGCCTTTTATGGGGGTTATGTTAAATAAAGCTGACGTTATTTTATTCGATTTTTCAGATTTACCAAACGTTTTCGAGGTTATTTCCGAATTGTGATCCAAATCCGGATTATAAAGGAGTTTTGTCCAAATGTCTTTTATATGATCTCCATAAGTTTGCTCAAGTTAAGGATGGTAAACGCGCACTTCCCTTCTTCATTTGAATTACGTACTGTAATAATGGGATTATTGCTTTTTTTTTCAGAATACATCCGGGCCTTACTCAGGATTAATGACAAAATGCCTATTCGTGGCATTCGTCGGACGGTAATTGTGAGTCCACCAATAAACGATCAACATGCTATTCATCGTTTAGTTTGTTGGATAACGGTAAGAAAATTTTATTCGTTAATAGTAACATTAATTACGTTTATTTTACGACATTTCAGCCCTCAGAAAACGCATTGGTGGAATACGTTGCTTCACTGAACAGCGTTCCCCAACCACACATCGCATGCGTTGCCGAACCCAAGGCTGTGGGAAGGCTCTATTTAGTGATTAACAACCAAGTTTATGTGGAAGCAAAAACATCAATTCACGCCATTGATTTATTTTTTAGAAGTTTTTCCGTATTCGGAGTTAAAGTACCCAGCGAACTTATAGTGTTAATCGATTTTTTGGCGATCGTTCTGTATAAATCATTAAACCATAGCACAAGACAGACAGTCAATAGACTTGCTGCCTCATTTAAAGAAGCAGCTCATGCGGAAGACCAAGAATGACTTGATTTGCTAGTCATGCTGTCATATATATAAGCTAATCCAAATGAATAAAGCTGGAATACATTTAAATGCGCTAAAAGTTTCTTAATTCCTAGTATTTAAAGAGAAAACGGAATGATTTAAATTGTTTTGCTCAACTTTTACTCATTTCACTAAAATTTAAAATTTATGAAAATGAGTAAGAATACCCAAGTAACCACGACGCTGTAATAGCATGCATATATCGGGCATATGCATTACGTCTAGTGCATCATTGAAGTTAAATTAAAGCTGAAAAGGGCCCCACTAAGATCAAACAAATGCTATATCTTTTGTAATGCCATAAGACATTGCTAAAGTAGGATTATTGCATTGGTAATGCATCACTACATTCTTAAGCTAATCTAACGCTTCATTGCTTGACAACTGTTGAATTGATGCGATCCCGCATTACCGATGCTAATTTTGAGTTGAATAAGTGCAATAATATAATGCTTGTGGTTACTTGGGTAACTCTAATTAAAATATATATGCAGTTTACTCAAAATTGTGTTTTGGTTTATTTACTCAATTTAGGGTAGGTCCGGTTTTAATTGAATTGAGTGACTTTTCACTCAATTTTGAGAAACTTCAAACGAGCGTGTACGTTAGTCTATAGACGACGTGAACCTATTTCGAAGAAAAATCATTGGTGTAGGGTAATCAGAATATACATATTTTGATATTTCAAAAATGTCAACTAAAATGGCTATAAACGAGTTTCAAGCAGTTGTGTTTGCAGCGGGTAAAGGCAGTAGGTTCCCTGAAATACTCGAAGGTCGACCGAAATGTTTACTTCCGGTTGGACCATACCCTTTAATATGGTATCCGCTTAAAATGCTTCAAAAGCACGGATTTCAAGGTATGTATCATCTTTAGTATATTGGGTTTGATTATTATTCTCTTGCATGGAATTTGTCGCGTCTCATCCACCCTGGGCCTTGTAACGGAGTCAGCTCACGGTGAAAACAAAGTGAAATGACAGTGCGGCTTACGGTAAATCAATTTAAATGTAATTCGAATGCGAATCGAACACTTCCAATTTGTTCTATACGGGTATCGTATCACTTTGCCTTGTTAACTGTGCAGACAGGTGAAAACAATAATAGGGCCCGAATCGTTTTTAAATCAGGTGGTGCTGAAGCGATTGTTTTCATACAAATTATTAATAGCGAACTAGGATTGCTTATGTCAGGCTTGCTGATAACTACTTCTGAAACATCATAATGTACATATTGACAATAATCGGGACAATTAATGAGGTATGGGGTGGAGAACAGATTATACTATCCGATTTCTGGGCACAACCATATTGGATAACTTTTCCGCAACAAGATAGTGCTATTAGATTTTGTGAGTATTTTAAGTTTTGACAAAGATCCATAGGTAGATCTATGTTTTCAAAAGCTGTGTTGGCTAGTGTCAAGAAGGTCCCAGAAGAACAATCCAAGCCTGGTTATCGGTAGCACATGAAAAATATTTACACCTGGAGACTCCATTTGATTTGCACGTAGAGTCACCTCGTATGTGAGAGCGAGTCGTCTCGACTCACACGCCACGCAGAATGGGTCATTTACAGCCCTCCAACAGGGCATTACCGTTATATATTTAAAATTGCGAAAGGGATACTAGTTTGCGTGGGAACGCTATGAGTTGAAAAAAACGTTTGAATCTTTGTTTAGCTCTTTGTCTACAAAATCAGATACGGCGTTTTGAATAACTTGTTAAAAAAAAACAAATGTGTGGTACATGCTGGGCTGTTTTCGCAGATTTCGCAGTTCGTGCGAATTTGACGGAGTATTCGCGAAATTATGGTTGTAGTCACGTAAATTGGGGATATAGTGTTGCAATCCTCTTTTCATTCCATAAAAATTAACAGTTAGAGCCTTTTGCAATTGACTCTTATACAAGCGCAGAGAATTTCACGTTAGTTGATTGAATCCACACACGAACGCTGTTGTGAACAGATTTGCATCAATACTACGCATTTTTGACGGCAATTACAGAGCTCTGCTGATGAAAGAGTCTAGAATATTCGTTTAAAATCTCCTTATTCTTCAACTATGCTTTTTGAAGCTACTTTAATATTCAGATAGCTTTAATAGTTCATTGATTAAGCCTGTAGATACAAATTTGTAAATGTATTCCTGTGTGTTCTTAGATCAGCATTTGAACCCATTATTGAATTTAACTTAGTTCATTAAAGCTCGAAAAATATACACTATTTCCATAATTTAGTTCATTTTATTACTAGCATGTCTACGCCAAAGAACGGATCGTCCAAATGGCTCTGATTTGAACTTTGCACACGCAATGCCTATAGAGACTAAGTTTTTTCATTATTGGATTTTTTATTTTATTCAAAAGTAATGATTTTAGGGTGGACGCATTTTAAGATAGGATTTAGTTACAATTTGTATAAACCCTTAGGTATTATGAAAAAACTATCTCTTAAAGTTTTTGAATAACTAAAAAACATATATTTTGTTTGAGATAAATTTTTAAAGTATAAAACTTGAAGTGAAAATATAAAGATTGGTAAAAATTCTAGGATGGATAAATGTCAGAAAAAAAAACTCTCTGATGAATCAAAACCATCACTGTTTAAATTTTCTTCAATTCCGAGACGCAATATGGGCAGTACTTCGGAAGTCTTCGATCTCTCCAACTCGGTTCTACCTTCGCTGGCTAGCACTCTTCACAGTCCTCGCTGGCTCGATGATGGGAGCAGAGACAGGATCTTCCAAGTGCCGGTAGTTTTGCTAAGTACATCCCACCTAAATCGCCTTTTTAACGGCTCCGGTGAGTGGTAAGCGTAGTTGTCTTTTACCCTGGCGGTCTGGTGTCAATTCCCGGCACATGTGTTGATGGGTTCGACTTGTAGGGTGCAGGTCGTCTTCCTGGTGTGACTAATCAGCCAAGGGCCGAAAATCACGTTAATACAGCTCGACGAAGATGAAGAAAAGCTAGAAGCCTTCTACCGCCGCATTGTCGCGTTCTAGCGGTGTTGTATGCAATTCTTAAACCTCTATCTCGACTCAGTTGTCCTACTGTTCTAGTTCCAGCTTACACTGTGAAAGAAAGTAAACTTACGATTGACTATGTACCTATTATTACTATGATTCCGGAACGCCTTCTCGAAGATCATGGTTGTCACCTTTTCATAGGTGAGAGGGCTTATCTCATGCAAAATGCCTTCATGGGAGAACAAGAATATGATCAGCAGTGATAGTATCACACTCTTCTTTCTTTAAATTGTCACGTCGTAGTACGTTTACTTAACGGCACTGAAAGAGGTGATACTGGTGGGTTTAGCCGCAATTCACTCTTAGACGAAGCTAGGAAAAATATTCAAATACCTGATATCAAATAATTTAGGGAAACGACAAAAAGTGCTTGAAAATCCTTTCATTGTTTTAATTCTTTAATTGTCATTGGTTGAACATCAAATATATCCATACTCTTACTATCAGTAATAATCTTATTGTTCGCTTGAATATCGAAGAGGGTGAGTGTTTTAATCATGATTGTGAGCAACCAATAATATGTCCTGATGTTTCAAGCGCAGACAATTCTACATTCAAATATATATAATAATTTAAATGTGTGTTCTATACGACAGCCGTGATCTAACTCTAACAACATACTATTTAACTAGGGATAAGATCTTTCGAATTAAGGAAAGGTCCTCGAAAAGTGTTACTTAAGACAGACGCTGACAAAGAATATGTGGCTAAGGTTTTATGAAAAGAGTAGGACGCGGATAGTCCGCCTAGGGTGACGAATTTTGATTCCATTGGATAATTATTCTTTATATCGGTTAGTTTTGCTTTAATAGTCTCCTGAATTAAGGTCACTCACAACTAAAACAATCGCGACAGTAAAATGTAACGTGTCAGTAAGATTCAAACATCACTTTTGAACCAACTATGTTTTAGTAGTTTCTTGTATTATTTCAGAAAGATCAAAATAATGACTTTATTTATATGTGATTTGAGAATTCACGATTACTCTCTCTTTTCGGGATATGCCATATTTCATTGCTGTGCCGATTTCAGGGTCTTATTTTTGCAGTTTTTTTTACCGGTCCGAAAACTTTTAACCACCCACCATAATCTATCCTTGTTCCTTCCCATCGAGTTCATGTGGTCTGAATAGACTAGATCGTCATTGTTGATCAGGTAGCCATCGAATAGAGAAATTATCGAGAAAATTTGTTATAGAATAACAAAACTTTATTTAAAGAAATTAGATTAAACGATGTTAACTTAACAAGCTTCTGTATGCGAGTGAAAAACAAAAAAAAACTGTGTCTCAAACTGTACGCGTCACTTACACCTTTTGGCTGGTTCGGTTAAGAGCGCTCATTCACTTGCTTTATGCCAGGTAGAATGAGTAGGGATGCTCACTCTTTTTTTTCACAATTCCAATAATATTGTTGCGACACCCCAAGCGTGACGCAGCACCTTCATCCAAACGGCGTTGATGTGCATACCTGCGGCGACTATTCGCACTCAACGGCCTGAAGGTGACAGCAATGTTTTTTATGGCTGGCTGTCAACGACGACAAAGCGGGTGAAGAGCGGATGAAGGGTTGAGTGAGTTGTTGGCTAGATTGAAAGTGGTTACTAGAATTTGTTCCGTGATCGTATAATTGTTTATTCATGTTTATAATTATTTTTTACTCTACCTAAAAATAAGTTAAACGGGAAAAAAGTGATACAGCAAGCTGATTCTGCATGCAAAGAATCCAACTAGTGAGCCCACGTGAAATTAATGATACTTTGTTCGTCCAAACGGGCATCGCTGGTAGATAAACCCACACGGAAACGTACAAACGTGAGTTGCAATTGTCCTAACCTAAATGTAAACCTAAATTAAGACTAATGTATTTACAGGAAAATTTAATCGCGGTGCTCGATCGCGCAAATAAAGCCGGATTGAAATTTTCGGAAATTGTTTCCCTTGTTGTATCCACAACAATCTTAAATTTTCGTTTTTTGGATCGACCAACGATGCCCAACAAAAGGAACCCAAGGCGGAATCGGGCGCTGGAAGAAAGTTTACAACAATCATGCCTGCTGTGTAATCTTCCAGACTGCAACGGGATGGTGAGCTGTGATCGATGTAACCAGTGGTTTCACTTCGACTGTGTCGGAGTTGATGAGGACGTGGCTAATAGGTCGTGGAGTTGCCCGGATTGCTTGCCAGAGCCCGCTACAAATCCGGCTTCACAACTGCCACTACCACCAATCCCACCGACAGTAAATACAGGTGAGCCACATACACGATTGTCCCTGCCGCCACCACAAATGCCAATGCCCCAACCAAGAGCCTCATTAGTGCCAACACCTCGTCCACGAACGTTATCACAAAACGCGCCCCCACCAACACCTCTTTCGCGAGTTTCTAGCGCGCATGGTTCGTGTCCACCCGTCGTAGCAAGTGTGCTTGCAGAAGCGGATGTAATTAATAGATTGCCAGCAGACCGCCGTATACAGTTCCTGGAGCAGCAGGAAGCCATCGAGCAGCGATATTTGCTGCGTAGATTTCAGCTGTTATTGGAGTTGCCTATCAACGATAATCCCGTGAATGGACAGGATGCAAGCAGGATCGCTTGGATAAACCAGATCACCGCTGTGCCACCAGTGTATCATTCGTCTCCAGTGTGTCACAATCAGTTGCCTCCACGTTCCACTTCTGAGAACAGGAACATATCACCGTTTGTTCCAATTTCGCGGCCTCAAGTTTCGAATTTTCCTCCTGCGGACAATAATCGACCTTATGTTTCGATGTTTCCTCCTGCGGACAATAATCGACCTTATGTTTCGATGTTTCCTCCATCGCTTGGCAATCCACAATCAAATTTTCCATCCTGCCGCCCACCACCAGATATACATCGTCCTATAGCTTCTACATTCGTACCACGTCAGCGTGGTTATTATTCGCATACGTATGCGTTTTCCCATCCTCATGGCAGTCAGAACCAGCAAGCTTCCGCATTCGGTCCACTTGTTGGTAACTCGCAACCTACCGGTCCGGAATACTATCCGTCAGTTTTCCACTACGATCCTACAGCAACAGGAGGAGCGACGCTGCTCAGCAAAAGCCAAATCGCCACTCGCCATGCAGTACCGAAGGAGCTACCCGTGTTTACCGGTGAACCGGAGGAATGGCCTTTGTTTTTCGCTTCCTTCCAGAACTCAACACGTCTCTGCGGTTTCACACCAGAAGAGAATATGGTGCGGCTTCAGAAGTGTTTGCGAAGTAAAGCGTTAGACGCAGTGCGATGTCAGCTGTTGCACCTCAGCAACTTGGATCAAGTGATAAGTACACTCAAAATGTAGTTCGGTCGCCCGGAAATCGTTGTGCACTCACTTCTACAGAAAGTCAACAATCTACCAGCCCCAAAAGCGGACCGCCTTGGGACACTCATCGACTTTGCTCTCGCCGTACGCAATATGGTCGCCACAGTCAGGGCCTGCTAGCTAGAGGAGCACTTATGCAACCTCACACTCCTGCACAGCTTGACTGAGCGGCTTCCTCCGATGATCAGATTGAACTGGGCGACACATCGACAATCTCTTCGTGCCGTAACGTTGTCCGAGTTCAGCGATTGGTTGTATAAGCTAGCTTCCTCCGATGATCAGATTGAACTGGGCGACACATCGACAATCTCTTCGTGCCGTATCGTTTTCCGAGTTCAGCGATTGGTTGTATAAGCTAGCAGAGGCAGCGAGTGCAGTGACCATGCCACAAGTATCTACCACCGTAGACAGCAAATCTCGCCGAAGTCGGAAGGATGATGGGTTCTTGAACGCACACACTGAAGCAATTCCGAAAGCGAAGCCGTTTGAAGCAAACAACGGTTGCCTTGTCTGCCAGGGACGCTGCGTAGCAGTGCAGAAGTGCAAACGGTTTATTTCTTTCGCTCCGTGAGCACAAACTATGCCGCAGCTGTTTGGGTAATCATCGTGGTCCGTGCAAGTCTGCAAAGTCATGCGGGAGAAACGGATGCCAATATAAACACCATCGCCACAACGACACGAAGGACAAACCAGAAGCAGCCTCTGGTTCCAGCAACCACAGTAGTGTTCCACAACAAGCCGTCGTCGAGAGGTCATCAGATGTCGAGTCGTGCAATACACATCGAGGAGGAGATAAGGCCGTTCTATTCAAGTATGTTCCGGTAGTACTCTACAACAACGGGATCGAGCTACGCACGCACGCGTTTCTAGACAGTGGATCATCCCTAACACTGATAGAGGACAGTTTGGCGAAAGACTTAAACCTGAATAGTGAGAAGTACCCCTTGTGCCTGCGGTGGACTGCGGATACCTGCCGGTACGAAAAGGATGCCAAGAGAGTCTCGCTCAGTATCTCTGGCACACATAGCGGAAGCAGTCTGCACAACCTAAATGAGGTCTACACGGTGAAAGAGTTAAAGCTTCCTTTTCAATCTCTACCGGTTGGTAATCTGCGCCAAGTATGCGCATCTCAAATCACTGCCGCTTGAATCCTACAGCAACGTTCAACAATAATGATCGGTGTTAGCAACGCCAGGGTCATGCACGCTCTAGACAGCCGTGAAGGGAACTCAGACGAACCGGTGGCGATTAAGACCCGTCTTGGTTGGACTGTTTACGGTACTTACTTATCGGCCAGTGGATCAACTGACAGCACCGCTCCTCTCAGCTTCCATATCTGCTCTCATTCCCATGGACCAGACGAAATCCTACATGAAGCGGTTAAAAACTATTTCGCGTTCGACAGTTTGGGAATCAGCGCCCCGCAAAACCATCTGATATCCAAGGAAGATGACCGCGCATTAGCAATACTACGCGATATCACCACTTTTCAGAATGGGCGATACCAAGTTGGTCTGCTGTGGAAGTTTGACGATGTGCGTCTGCCCAACAACCGATCCATGGCGTTGAGACGTCACCACTGTTTAACGAAGCAAATGGAACGAGAACCCCAACTAGCTGCAACTTTAAGAGCGAAAATGGCCGACTATGAGAGCAAGGGTTATATCCGTAAGCTGACATCAAATGAGTGTCGAGAAAGTGGAAGCCGCACCTGGTATTTACCGATTTTTCCGGTATCCATCCCAAACAAACCTGGGAAAGTCAGGATTTATTTTGACGCAGCTGCACCTTTCGGAAATGTCTCCCTCAATTCCGTGCTCTTAAAAGGACCGGATCAGCTAAACGCTCTGCCACCAGTCATGTACAAGTTCAGAGAGCGACGAATTGGCCTAGGAGGAGACGTCGCAGAGATGTTTCATCAGATGCGAATGCGACCCGAAGACGAACACAGTCAGCGAATCCTGTGGTGTGCCAGCGAAGACACGACGGAACCAAGCGACTTTGTGATGCAAGTAGTAACGTTTGGTGCTACCTGTTCGCCCAGCACAGCGCTGTACGTCCTTAATAAGAATGCATCCCGATTTGAAAATAGATATCCCACTGCTCTCGATACTATCTGCCGTCGCCATTATGTCGACGATATGTTGACTAGCGTTGACACAGTGGAAGAGGCGATCAAGTTGGCAAACGATGTGCGTTACATTCATCGCCAAGGAGGTTTCCACACTGGAGTGTCGAATTCATCAGTTGTACTCGAGGCCCTCGGAGAAAATCCGAAGTCCGAGAAGTCCATGGAGATGAATGCAGAGCTCGCTATGGAAAAGGTTCTAAGTATGTGGTGGAGTACCACGACCGATGTCTTCCGCTACAAACTTTGTACCGATCGCAACAGAGATCTACTGTCCGGCGCCAAACACCCTACCAAGCGGGACGTACTACGCACGCTAATGGCGATTTATGATCCTTTAGGGCTCATTGCACACTACTTGATGTACCTTAAAGTACTGCTTCAGGAGATCTGGCGGGCTCAAACTAGATGGGATGAGGCAATCGGTCAGAAACATCTGGAGAAATGGCTGACCTGGTTGCGCATACTGCCTGAGCTGGAATCCGTCCGAATACCTCGGTGTTATTTTCGCCACGAAGCAAGGATCGACGAAGCTACAGTGGAGCTCCATACTTTTGTGGATGCCAGCGATAGTGGTTTCGCTGCCGTGTCATTTTTTCGCTTCGAAATAGATGATCACATCGAGTGTACTCTTGTTGGAAGCAAGACGAGAGTGGCACCTATTAAGTTCGTTTCCATACCTCGCTTGGAGTTACAAGCAGCGGTTGTCGGCACGCGTTTATCTCGTAGCATCGTAGAAGGGCATTCCATCAACATCAACCGCCGCTACTTTTGGACGGATGCGCGGGACGTCATGTGCTGGCTGCAATCTGATCACCGCCGTTATTCCCAGTTCATGACCTTTCGCGTTGGTGAAATACTTGAGACGACGGACATCACCGAGTGGAGATGGCTAAGCACTAAACACAACGTCGGTGATGATGGAACTAAGTGGAAGTTCAAACCGGACCTCAAGTCAACAAGTCGTTGGTTCGTTGCAAGTCCGTTTCTATGGAAGCCGAAAAGCGAGTGGCCAGTGTCGACCTTGGAGTGTGAGGAAACCGCTAACGAGATTCGAGCTAATCTGCTGCATCACACCGAAAACGAACCCCGATCTATTCTACTGTCGGAAAACTATTCTTCTTGGCAACGCTTGCTGCGTGTGAAAGCATTCGTTAAGCGTTTCGTGGAAAACACCAAACGAAAGCAGAATGAGCAGACAGCAGTACTCGGTCCGCTTACAAGAGATGAACTTTCAACAGCAGAGGCGTTTCAGTTTTTGCAAGCCCAAGAAGACGCCTACGGCGAAGAGTTAACAGTAATATCAACAAGCAGCCGCCGTCTGAATAAGAAGAACCGCTTATACAAATTGAACCCATTTATCGACGATCGTGGTGTGATGCGAATCCACAGTCGTCTAGGCGAATGTGACTTTGTAGACGAGAGTGATAGATACCCTATCGTGCTCCCGCGAGACCATCCAACTACACGTCTCATCGTCGCCAGTGTTCATCGGCGTTACCACCACCAATGCCGAAACCTGTGTAAACGAAGTCCGTAAACAGTTCTATATTCCTCGAGTGCGTAGAGTTTGCGGCCAAGTGCGTTGGGAATGTCAGTCGTGTTTGATCACCACTGCGAGACCTGAACCACCAGCGATGGGACCACTTCCGAAGGCGCGAGTTGCAGCTTTCGTACGCCCGTTCTCATACGTGGGTGTGGATTTCTTCGGTCCATTTCTCGTTCTTGTCGGTCGCCGTCATGAGAAACGTTGCGGATTGATAGTCACATACCTAACAACTCGGGCCATACACCTTAAGCTTGCCGCCTCACTAAGCACCAGTTCGTGCATCATGGCTCTCAAGAACTGCTTTGCACGTCGTGGGACTACCGTGGAAATTAGAAGCGATAGAGGGACGAATTTTGTTGGCGCAGAAAAGGAGCTGAAGGCTGCATTGGCGGGGCTAGACCAGAACATGCTGATGACCGAATTCACCACTCCCACAACATCGTGGCATTTCAACCCTCCGGCGTCACCCTACATGGGTGGCTGCTGGGAACGTCTCATCCAGTCGGTGAAAAAGATTCTAACAGCCGTTAAACCCCAAAGAGTGCCTACAGAGGAAGTGCTTAGGAGCTACCTAATCCACGCGGAAAATATCGTGAATAGTCGCCCACTGACACACGTACCTGTGGATGCTGTCTCATCACCAGCGTTGACTCCCAACCACTTTCTGTTGGGATCTTCGAGCGGGTCCAAACCACTTGTCCCGTATACCGATTGTCCGTTGGCACTTCAACAGTCATGGAAAGGGTCAGACGCTTTAGCGAATTGGTTTTGGCGGCGATGGGTGGCAGAGTATCTGCCCACAATAATTCGGCGCACCAAATGGTTCTGTGTGCTTGTTCAAAGGTTTTCGAGATCATAATGAACGAGGTACCTTTCAACTCGTGTAAGAATTACATCTCTACGGATCAGCATGGGATCTTTCCCAAGAGATCAACCTCGACAAATCTCATACAGGTTGCCTCGTTTTGCATACGCAACATTGATGCTGGTGCACAGATCGACAATGCTTACAACGCCTACGAAGAATTGGTATCTCTGCGGACCTTGTCAGCTGGTTTGAATCATACCTTAAAAACCGTAGGCTCACCGTTAAAATAGGATCTGCGTCTTCGGAAGCATTCTCAAATTCATCCGGCGTACCACAAGAGAGCAATATTTTTATTCTCACTCTTCATTAACGAGCTCTCTACCGTACTACCATCTGGTTGCCGTGTGTTTTACGCTGATGACGTCAAAATCTTCACATCAAAACCATCCAGGACTGCTATGCTCTGCAACTGCTGTTAGATCGGTTCGCTGGTTGGTGCACCCGAAACATGCTGACGTTGAGCATCCACAAATAATAATAATAATAATAATAGGATTAGGAAAAATTAGGAAAAAAAGCAATGTGACTGAATTCAAGGAAGTTACTCGTAAGGCTCGTCCGGTCATTGTGATCAAACGCCAGGGCTGGTAGCAGGTCACTTTTTAGTGACTTGGTCACTATTTTGAGTCTAGTCACTTAAAAGTCACTATTTGCATCTAAAAGTCACTAAAGTCACTATTTTTCGGAAAATGGTCACTAAAGTCACTGTTTTCGTACTGCAGCTTTTAAAAAGTTTAAAAAAAATCACATGAATCTATTATACAATAGGCAACCAAATTCAGCGATCTAGTCACACTATATAATGTTGAGAAATGTACACCAAAAAATAAGATGGTCTGGCGAACGCTGTCCCGCTTGAATGTTCTGGAAGACCAACTAACATTATGACATAATCTTGGGATATTCTATGCCAAACAAACATAACTTTGTACAGCCCATAAATCTATTGTTACATTTGTAGACCTTAAGTTTTGAAGGACAGTTTGAATGATCTGAAACTAACAAGGTTATCCTATGATGTCCGTGGACGTTTCAGAATATTAATTGAATATGTTTGAAAATTTATCGTAGCTTCGTATAGCTCAAAAGGCTACGGTTGCTACCGTATATTTTAAGTTATGAACTCAAGCTCAAGCTTATAACCCTGAACATCCCGAGATGATCTGATAATGACTAGTGAGCTTACAGAAGCTTCACTGAATGTCTTTGAACACATATTGTAACCTTTCATAGATTATAAAGCTAACTTTACGATCATAGATCCTAAATTTTGAACTCAAGGGCAGTTTTGGTGACCTAGAACATCCCAAGACATCACATTATATTGGTTTCTTCAAAAAGACTCACTTAATTTGGTCAAATACATATTGTTACTTCGTTTAGTCTCAAAAGCTGTAGATTTAAGGCTACAATTTAAAACTTTACATTTAAAGCTGCAAATTTTATTATTTGAATTCCAGAGAAGTTTGGATAACATAGAACACCAGAAGATTATCTAATAATGCCTGTTGTTCTTCCAAAATATTCAATGAATATGTTTCAATACACATCGTAGCTTTGCATAGCCCAGAAAGCTTTTGTTACAACTGTAGGTCATATGTTCTGATATCAAGGATAGTTTGGATGACCTGGAACATGCCATAATGCTTTATAATGTGGTTTGACTGTAAAAATGTTAATTGAATATGTTTGAATATTTTTTGTAACTTTGTATTGCCTCAAATTTACTGTTACAACTGTAAATCTTAAGTTCTGAATGTTTATATATATCTCAAAAAACTAAATGTAAACATCTGTAAATTTTATGTTTTGAACTTAAGGAAAGTTTGGAGTACCTAGAATATCGCAAGATTGTCCCATTATGTATATTGGCCTTCCACACTATTCAATCATTATTGTTAAATACATGTTGCCCCTTTGCACACTTTAAACATCTACTGTTACGACTGTAGATCATATGTTTTGAACTCAAGGAACGTTTGGATGACCTAGATCATCCCCGTTTATCTCATGTTAATTATGTTTTCTAACGTTCAAAAATATTCACTGGATTTTATTGAATAGATAGTGTAACTTTGCTTAGCCCAAAAAGCTAAAGTTGCTACTGTAGATCTTGAGTTCTGAGCTCAGTGACAGTTTTGATGACCTAGAACATCACAATATTGTAGAAGGAGATGTTCGCTCATCACCATGAGGCACCAAGAGTGAACAACAATGTTTTTGGCTAGAATGAAAGATGTGAAGAGAAAGTGTTGAAAGGTCCGTCAGAGTGCGACAGGTAGGAAAATTAACAGATGTTTTTGAAAATTGAGCGAAAGGGCATGTATCCAATGGTACTCGAACCATGGACGTCAATCTTTGCCTACATCCCACTGCGGGGTAGGTTGTAGCGACGGAACAAGTCCGCCACTTCAACAGGCAAAAATTGACGCATGGAAAGACGCTCATGTACCACTGTGGCTTGTATAGTTTATTCTTAGCGATCTATTGTGTGCACTCTGTTTACTGATGCGCACATGGGAGAGGAACTCTCTCCTTTTTTGTGTTTGTTTTGATTCGCACCGACTGACGATCACTAATGTTTTTTTCTCGTCGTCTCCAACGTAGAGACCTCAGAGAGAAACATCGTGAAGCGATGCGATACTGGTCCCCACCAGTATAATTAATGGTTACCACCATTTATGGGTTTACATACATTAATTGTTATGTTATGTATTCTCCGTGCGAGGAGTAACGATTATGATGTAGAAGGAGATGTTCGCTCATCACCATGAGGCACCAAGAGTGAACAACAATGTTTTTGGCTAGAATGAAAGATGTGAAGAGAAAGTGTTGAAAGGTCCGTCAGAGTGCGACAGGTAGGAAAATTAACAGATGTTTTTGAAAATTGAGCGAAAGGGCATGTATCCAATGTTACTCGAACCATGGACGTCAATCTTTGCCTAACATCCCACTGCGGGGTAGGTTGTAGCGACGGAACAAGTCCGCCACTTCAACAGGCAAAAATTGACGCATGGAAAGACGCTCATGTACCACTGTGGCTTGTATAGTTTATTCTTAGCGATCTATTGTGTGCACTCTGTTTACTGATGCGCACATGGGAGAGGAACTCTCTCCTTTTTTGGGTTTGTTTTGATTCGCACCGACTGTCGGTGCGAATCAAAACAAACCCAAAAGAGAGTTCTCTCCATATGCGCATCAGTAAACAGAGTGCACACAATAGATCGCTAAGATAAACTATACAAGCCACAGTGGTACATGAGCGTCTTTCCATGCGTCAATTTTTGCCTGTTGAAGTGGCGGACTTATTCCGTCGCTACCCGCAGTGGATGTTAGGCAAGATTGACGTCCATGTTGAGTACCATTGGATGCATGCCCTTTCGCTCAATTTTCAAAAACATCTGTTAATTTTCCTACCTGTCGCACTCTGACGGACCTTTCAACACTTTCTTCACATCTTTCATTCTAGCCAAAACATTGTTGTTCACTCTTGGTGCCTCATGTGATGACGAACATCTCCTTCTACATCATAATCGTTACTCCTCGCACGGAGAATATAACATAACAATTAATGTATCACAATATTATCAAATAATGACTGTTGATCTTTCGAAAGGTTCAATATAACCTTATATAGCCCTAAAAGCTATTGTAAGAAAAATAGATCTGAAGTTTTGAACTCAAGTACATTTTGGGTGACCTAGAACCGCACAGAGAGATACAAAAATATTTACCGTTTATCAATGAGAATTTCATACTCCGTATGGCAAGGTACAATATTCTAAAACAGCGCTTCACACTATTAATAAGGCTTTTATTTTTTCTTCCTGAACTTCTTCATATTCAGGTTGTTTCAGGTCGTCAATTAGGTCTTAAATTCTTATGCATTTTTATTTTTCCTGGATAGAAAAATTGTTGGAAAACAAATTTGCCGAAGACAGTGTACACTTTAATTCAGTCTGTGTGATTTTATACAGTCAATATCCTTTTGGAGTCACATATGACCCCCTAGGCCTGAAGGAGTTATTATACTTTTTAAGGCATGGCTTAACATTTACAAATTTTTCAATAGTATGTGGCCCGAATTCAATAAAGTTGAAATTGAAATTGATGCGTAGAAATATTTCCGATCGATTGGGTAAATTTTTTGAAAATCTTTCAAGAAATGACTAAGATAATAATGCTCAAAACGTGTCCACTTTTCGTGACGGTCGCAATGCGATTTTTTTAAGTTGTACCCAAGGGTAATAACACGGTCACACTACAGTTTATATTACGTGATATAGAAAACATGTACATTATTTTCAGTGAAAACTAGATCTATAGTTGCTGATATCAAGATAGTCTGTATCACGTATTATAAGCAGTAGTGTGAACGAACTATAAGTCGCTAAAAACGGTGTGTCAGCTTCGATGTCTTACACACTACACGCAAAGATAAAAATACAGAAAACCGCACAAAAGTGCACATACTGAAAGTATCGGTAAACATGGATTACCGAAATTTCGGTATTGTTGGACAGCAGGAAAAAACGTTAAAAATTACTAATTTTCTTACGGTTGTTTTTACCGAAATTGATTAAAACCCAATGAGAACATCTTTTACCAAATTTAAGTAAAATATAACGGTAAAATTTGCAAATCCACTTTACTAAAAAAATAGGTAAAATGAAACGTTTTCATTCGCTAAATATTACCGATACTTTAGGTTTTGTTACCAAAACCTAATTTTCGGTAAAATGAAAACCTCGGTAATCTTATCTTCGTGCAGACGAATATGTTTCATGAGCCTGTGCACGCTGCTATAATTGTTTTGTTTTTTTGACTTGTACTGTGAGCCGTGTTTTGGAGCGGTCTCACTCACTCTCACAGGACGCTTGAAAAATGGCTCACAGTAAAAGTCAATTTTTTTATAGCGTGCACAGGCTCATAACTGCGGCACTTTCGATTTTCAATCCATATCACATGTGTGGCACACTGAGGAACACTTTTGACAGATGAGCTTATAGAAATAAGAAACCAGCAACCTTACCAATATGCATTGCCTGGTTGCCAGGCTCAGCAGAAAATAATAATTTGGGCTGTCAACACATCGGCACCTTCGGCACATTACGGGATGTCCCAGAACATTGCAAACATTGAGTGTAGACACACTCAAAAAAAATAGCACAGAAGAAAAGTTAGATGAGCGATCCACCCAGCGATTTTATACACGTCAAACGACTGGTATGCAGAACTCGTTTATAAAATTTTGCCAATACCTCAACCCACCATCCAAAAAAGCTCCAAGTATGTTGTGAAAATCGCCAAGTTACTTCCAATTCCGATTGTTCTTATAGACGAAGTAAAGTAAATGGAATGAAACTTGTTTAAATGCTAGGTGCTGACCTTGAGCACAGGGTACAGAATTGAGAAGTATTGGAACCAGTTGTTTACTATGAAAACGGCTGTAGATCACAGGACTGAAGCGGCTGTCATCCACGAACAATAATCGTGAAGCCGAAAACTTGGTGCTGCGTGTGGTACTGATTTGACAGCTCGATTTTCTTGAAGGCTTTATGCAGCAAACACAATAGTCACGGCAGAAGTTGTCGTGTTTTGTCGTTAATTTGATTCGAGAAAAAAGAAATTCCGTGTTGTATTTAGTGCAGTGGTTATTAAAAAGACAATATCGATTGTTTATCAACCAGGTATTATAATGTTTTACCTTAATTACTGTTACTAGTAGTTTGGTAAAAGAAATATTCTAAAGAAATATAAACCATTGTGAACCAAGCTTAAAATGTTCGAATCGTCACTAGCGCCACGCCAAAAGTAGATGGCTTCAAGAACTATCGCTCTCTTCAGTCCTCTGCTGTAGATGAGCCTAAATACCCTCAGGTGATTAAGGTAGTGAAAACAGCTTCGCATGGCAAGGGCTCAAAAAAGGAATTGAGAGCAAGATATGTCAGAAGTAATTCTAGCACAGGCCGTAGAGAAAAAAAAGTTGCTTGATAACAGGATTTTTCACAAAAAAAAACTCAAAAATTAATAATATTCGTTTGTAGTATTTAGTAGTATTATTCTTTTTGCACATGCGGGTACATGATACATCAAATGTATAAAAGATTAAAAAAATACCAAAATTTTAAAATCTCTTTTTAGTCACTATTTGGTCACTATTTTTATTTTTTTGGTCACTAAAGTCACTATTATTTATCCCTACATCCGCTACCAGCCCTGCAAACCGAAAGAGTCCAATCAGAATAGCGATGATACTCGCAAGTTTTTGAATAGTAAACTGGATCCAAAAACACACAAGATCCGTAACTTTAGAAATGGGAAAGATGGCTCTATTATAGCTGAGTGTGCAACAAAATGCAACGTTAATGTTGTGAAAGATGGCATTATAAGCGATTTGGGTGAAAATTATAACGCTGTTGTTCCCTAATCGGTGCCAAGGCTTAAAGTGATGGGCATGAGCGAGAAGTTTTCCTCCGATGACTTTATTCGGATTTTAAAAGATCAAAATGAAGACACGCTTCAAGTACAATAAGTTTAACACGGTAATTGAAGTTGATAAAAACACCTATAACTTTTTATTGACCGCGAAACACGTTAATGTTAAATTTGATTAGTGTCGTGTAGTTTCTGAGATTCAAGTTTTGAGATGTTTCAAATGTGGAGAATTTGGACATATGAGCATGGATTGTAAAAATAATGTAGCATGCTCTAAGTGTCGTGAAAGTCACACGACATCTGAATGCACATCAACTGCTTTGAAATGTATTAATTGTAAAAAACGAATAACGAACGTCAAACGAACTTGGACGTAAACCACGGCGCGTTTAGTTATGAATGTGAAATTTTAAGCGATTGTATGAACGAAAAAAAACAGCCTACATTTCAATGAATAGCAGCCAAGTTTCAGTAGCAATGTGAGTAAATTCGATATTTTGTACTTCAATATTGCCGGGTTGTCTACAAACTACGTAGAATTGCGTCAGATTGTAGAACAAAAACGTCAAAATTTAGTCTTTTTATCAGAAACACATATAGTTGACATGCAAGCATTTGATCAATATAGTATTCCGGGATATAATGTGGCTGCTTGTTTATCACATTCTAGACACACTGGCGGCGTTGCTATTTATGCTAAAGAATCAGTTCAGTTCAAGCTTCAATTGAACGAAGTTTGTGACGGCAATTGGTTTTTAAGCATTGCAGTTGTTCGAGGCATGCAGATTGGTAGTTATGGTGTATTGTATCATTCTCCCAGTTCTAGTGACCAGCGTTTTATTGAAATTTTGGAAAACTGGTATGAGATTTTTGTAGATTCTAGTAAACTTAACATGCTTGCTGGTGATTTTAATATAAATTATTGTGACATTAATAATTCGAAGCATTTGAAACGATTAGCAGATTTCTTTAATTTAAAACAATTGGTTAATGAATATACGCGTATTTCCAGACACAGTAAAACTTTGATTGACCATGTGTACTGTAATTTTGATTCTGTTAGTGTTGTTATAAACTCTGACTTGAAAGTAACTGATCATGAAACCATTATTATTAACGTTGAAGATAATATTAATGGTGACAGTGATTATGTGAAATTGAAATGTTGGAAAAAATATTCGAAACAAGCTATTTCAAGACTTGTCGAAAGAAGTGTGGATTTTCATATAAATACCGGTTCTCTAGATCAGAAATCAGCTGTTTTGACAGACGTATTAAAAATGTGTACCAATAAACTAGTTGAAAATAAATTTGTTTTAGTAAAGAACTCGAACAGCTGGTACAATTTGGATCTTTTGCGTCTCAAACGTAAAAGAGACAAGCTGTACAAAAAATGGCGTAGAACTAATAGAAATATCTTTTTGAATAGGTACGAAGTCACGCGTAACAAATATTCGCAATGCGTAAAACAAACTCGTTGTGAATATATTCAGAGGAAAATTGATTTGCATCAAAACAACAGCAAAGAGTTATGGAAAATTTTGAAATCTTTGTTAAAACCTAGTAATTGCAAACCGCGATCCATAACCTTCAATGGCACATTAGAACAGTCAGAGGACACCATTGCATGTAGATTTAATGAATATTTCGTCGATAGTATTTTGTCAATCAATCAATCCATTGATTTAGTAGATGAGCCAGACGAAATGAAACAGCCGATTAATATTAACTGTAGTTTTGAAAGTTTTCACCCAATAACGTTAGAGGATCTTAAATCTATTTGGTTTTCTTTGAACAAAACGGCTGGAGTGGATAACGTAACTGCAAGAATAGTATAAGATTGCTTTAATGTCATCGGAAACAACCTGCTGGACCTTATTAATGAATCGCTGCAAACTGGGCACGTGCCACAAGTTTGGAAAGAATCTTTAGTTATTCCCATTCAAAAAGTCGCTGGAACGAGTAAAGCCGAAGAGTTTCGTCCTATTAACATGTTGCACACTTTAGAGAAAATTTTGGAATTTGTTGTAAAAGGCCAGCTGTTAACGTATTTAAATAGTAATAATTTGATTGCGCCGGAACAATCGGGATATCGCGAAGGTCATTCTTGTGAAACAGCGTTAAATTTAGTTTTAGCAAAATGGAAAGAAAATGTAGAGCGTAAAGATACGATTGTTGCTGTTTTTTTTTGGATCTGAAACGCGCTTTTGAAACGATTTCTCGGCCCTTGTTGTTAAAATCAATCAAGCGCTTTGGATTTTCGGGTTCTGCATACAGATGGTTCGAAAGCTATTTGTCTGACAGAACTTAACGGACGGCTTTTAATGATTCCGTGTCGAGCCCTGTGGAGAACAGCCTTGGCGTACCACAAGGGAGTGTATTAGGGTCCATTTTATTCATTCTATATATTAATGACATGCGACGAGTCTTGCGATTTTGTGATATTAATCTTTTTGCTGATGATACCGTGTTGTTCATTGCAGCTAAAAGCCTCGAGGAGGCCGTTTCACATTTGAATGCAGATTTACGTTCTCTAAGTAGATGGTTAAAGTACAAACAGTTGAAATTGAACATAAGTAAAACTAAATTCATGGTAATTTCGCGGAATCGAGTTAACGAAGACGTCTCTGTTAAAATTGATGATGTAACAATTGATCGCGTTCGTGAGATTAAATATCTTGGCGTGATTATTGATGATAGATTAAAATTTGACTCTCACATTGGCGATGTCATCAAGAAAATAGCCAAGAAGTACGGTATTCTCTGCCGATTAAAAAACGATTTAACTATTGCTAGTAATATACAATTGTACAAATCTATCATCTCTCCTCACATTGAATTTTGCCCTTCCATTTTGTTTTTAGCTAATCAAACACAACTATCGAGATTACAGCGTTTGCAAAATAAGATAATGCGGTTGATCTTGAGATGTAACAGGTTCACTTCCTCCTCTTTTTTGTTAGATGCCCTACAGTGGCTATCAGAGTGAAGCAGAGAGTTGTGTATTTGACAATGGTGTTCATTTTTAAAGTAATAAACGGTTTGCTGCCTCGATATTTGTGTAATCGAATTGAAAGAGGAAGTGATATTCATAGATATAACACTAGAAACGCGGATGATGTTAGAACACCATATTTTTTGTACGGAGCTTCACAAAATTCGTTGTTTTTTAAAGGTATAAATGTTTTCAATTCGATGCCTATACACATCAAACGTACAGCAACACTAACAGATTTTAAGAGATAATGTATTTCACACATCAAAGCTGCCTTTTGAACAGCTACTCTGATAACTTTTTACTCTTGACTAATTTTGTATCTTGACGATGTTATTACAACGGATATTTTTGTATGGTTTATTGTTAAATGTTTTATATTTGTCATGGGGCACAAACAAACTATATTTTTCGGCTCGATGATGATGATGGATTTAAAGTTTTTATTTTGTTATTGTAATTTAAAGTAGTCTTCATTTTTTGTGTAGTCTTCAAAAGTTTGAGCCCCGCGCGCGGTATACAGGTATAAAGGACTTCTTTTTGAATTTACAAAAAAATATTGGCCTTTGATGCTTGAGAAGATGCCATGAAATAGTAGTGGGTTGTCTGGCTGATTGTCAGGGAATTCTTTGTCAGTTCTGTTGTGGTTGAAAGTAAAAGTTTGGCTAGGGCCGGTCCAGGATTTTTTCGGTTTGGAAATATTCTCGATTTCCCTTATTGGGGATATCCTTGGTCAGCCCAAAACTAAGGTGGCGGTTCCATTAGTGTTGAAACCTCACTCGGTAGCGGGCAAGATCGGATATTGGATTGTATTTTGATAATGTCCTTATACAGGATTCTGTGATTTGAATTGTAATAGAATTTTCTGATCGCTGGGTTTATTTGCGAACATTTGTGGTTGACATCAATAGCTTTTCACAGTTCGCTGTAAAGCAAATGAACAGTTTTGGAAGAAGTTTATATCTGTAGATACAATCAGTTCGTTTTTGGTTTTGCATAACTGGTTGATTTGTTTTAAATAAATTATCTAATAGATAAATCGTCTAGCTCAAACCTTTGTAGGGGTAAGTGGCGGGACCATCATCATCATCATGCAACATCATTTCGTTTCATCGCAAGCTCAATCCGATCACGCACAGTTATGCAATGAACAGCCAGCCTCTCAAAAATGTTCGTCAAGTTCGTGATCTCGGCGTCACTCTGGATTCGGCACTAACGTATCGATTGCATTACGACGATATAATGCAAAGCGAATCGACAGCTGGATTTCATTTTTAAAATATCTAGTGAATTTAAAGACCCTCTCTGCCTTCGGTCTTTGTACTGTGCTCTGGTGCGATCGATTTTGGAATCCAACTCTGCTGTGTGGTGCCCATATCAGGCAACATGGACAGCTAGGATCGAAGCAATTCAACGAAGATTCGTGAGATATGCCCTGCGTTGCCTACCGTGGCGTGACCCGTTGAACCTTCCACGATACGAAGATAGATGCAGATTGCTGGGACTACAGACATTGGACCAAAGGCGAAATATTGCGCAAGCTGTTAACGTCGCCAATACACTAACAGGTGGGATTGACTCACCGGAGCTATTAAGTCAGCTCAACCTCTACGCTCCTGAACGAATGCTTCGCCAGCGGGACTTCTTGCTGCTTGAACCCCGTAATTCATCATATGGACTTCATGACCCTATCCGCTTCATATCAGCTAGGTTCAACGTTGTCTATTTCCTTTTCGACTTCAACTGTACTCTGGCAACATTCAAGCGCAGACTGACAGAATGGCATACTACGAGAAGGATAGATCAATGAACAAGTTGTTGTTCCTTCAATTGATTGACGACGAGGATTGCTCCGAACTATGGATGTTTCTTATTTTATACTTTGACCATATCCTACGTTTGTAATCTTGTTTATTTTAATTATGTTTATGAATGTGCAACTAAGCAATGTTTTGTATAGTATTATATTGTTTTTTACCCTTCTTACATCAATAGAAGGGTATTAAGATCGCTTGAAAACTCGACTTTTTATCCGAGGCCCACAGGGCCGAGTGTCATATACCATTCGACTCAGCTCGACGAACTGAGCACATGTCTGTGTGTATGTATGTGTGTGTGTGTATGTGTGTGTGTGTTTGTGTGTGTGTGTGCGTTACAAATAATGTTTATTTATTTATTTATTTTTGTCGTCAATCAATAGTAGACCGTTTTGTTACAATAGTGCTTACATTTTATGTTTCACTTATATATACAGTACGCCTTAGAAAACTAACACATCAGATTTACATTTTTAATGTTTTGAATCGTTCGTTATTATCTAATTGAATTGAAGTATTGTTTTAGTTTTGATTTGGTCATAGTGAAGTCTACATTTTCTCCATGCTTATTGTAAGTTGCCATCATCTGATTCAGAGGTCCAAATTTGGCGTAATTTGTACGATGATGGTTTGTTATAAATATATTTCTATTTCGTAGTTGCCGCGACGGTATGTAAAAATTAAGTTTTGACAAAAGTTCTGCTGAATCAATGCGTTGCGAAATAATATCATTTACGAATGATACTTATGCAAATTCACGGCGCTCTTTTAATGATTGGATGCTGATGAGCATGCAGCGGGCTTCATAGGATGGAAGCGGAAACCTTGTCCAACCTAATTTACGAAGTGCATACAGTAAAAATTGCTTCTGCACCGATTCTAGTCGTTCTTCATGGGTGACTGAAAATGGTGACCAAACTACGCTACAATATTCCAGTATTGACCTTACATATGCAATATACAATGTTTTTATTGTGTACGGATCATGAAAATTGTAACAGAATCGTTTTATAAATCCAAGCATATTATTTGCTTTGTTGATGATTGAATTGTAATGATCAATGAAAGTTAGTTTCGAGTCCAAGATAACTCCTAAATCCCTTGTTCTTTTACATTTTTCAACTGGCTGATTCCCTAGATTGATAGTTATGTCTGGGGTGTTTCGTTTCCTACTAAAAGCTATCGAATTACATTTTTTTACGTTCAGCTGTAAAAGACTTTTGTTGCACCAAGTATAGAAATCATTTATTTATTTCTGGAATGTCATGATATCTTCTTTGTTTCTTATTTCTAAAAATAGTTTCATGTCATCAGCGTAAATAAGAAATTTAATGTTTTTGAGAATAAAGGAAATGTCATTTACAAACAAAATGAATAAAAGGGGACCTAAGTGAGAGCCTTGGGGGACTCCAGAAGTGACCTTAATAGGATTTGATTTCTTCCCTTTGAATCTAACTATTTGTTGACGGTTAGTAAGATAGGATTCGAGCCATCTGAGGATTCCTGCCTCAATTCCCATTTTTCGCAATTTGAATAGAAGCATGGGTATGTCAATGCGATCAAAAGCCTTGCTGAAGTCAGTATAAAGAGCTTCTACATGGTTGCCATTGTCCATTGCTATCAGTGAGTAGTTGACGAATTCCAATAAATTTGTGCTAGTTGATCGTCCTTTGAAGAATCCATGTTGCTTCTTAGTCAGTCTGTTTTTGATTTGAGAAAACAATTTTTCATTGATAATTGCTTCAAAAAGTTTAGGAACGCAGGAAATAATGGCAATTCCACGATAGTTACAAATGTCCGATTTTTTTCCACTTTTAAAAATAGGTACTAGATAGGAACTTTTCCAAAGTTTGGGAAAAATCCCAGATTCCAGTGACATATTAAAAAGCCAAAATAAAGGTGCTGTGAGTTCTAATGCTAAGTTCTTCATAAATACGGGTGGTATTCCATCAGGGCCAGAACCTTTGGAAACGTCTAATTTATTCAAACCTTCCAAAATGTCTTGAAATTTGACTTGACTAACTCCAATGTCCCTTGAAAATTCTGGGAAGAAATTGAAATATTCATAATCGCGATCTTCTTCATCAAACGTGGTATAGATTTCTTGGAAGAATGTTGCAAATAGATTGCAAATTTCTTCCGCGTTATCACCAACATTTGATTGTAGATGCATTCTAGATGGGAAATTGTCAGATTTCAGCTTAGTTTTAACATAATTGAAGAATTTTTTTGGACAAGACTTAATTTCAAGTTCGGTTTTTGAATTATGCTCATCATATGCATTACTAATAGCTAGATTTAGTTCATCGCAAATCTTCAAATAGTATGTCAGATTATTACTGTTACAATCTCTTCTATACATTTTGTGGGCCTTTTGCTTCCGATTTTTAAATTTTTATTTCTTTATTATACCAAACTGGGTGGTTCGAATTACCTCTTCGCCTAATTTTTTTGAGTGGTACTTGTTCAACTACTATTTCAAACAATAATTTATAGAAAACCTCAACAGAAGTTTCAACATTTGCTTCATTCTTAAAAATCGTTTGCCAATCAATTCCGTTAAGTTTGTGTCTTATGATATCATAATTTGCTAAATGATATTGAAAGACCTCTTCATATTCATAGTCGTTGGGTTTTTCGTATTCATGAACAAATAAGGAAAACTCAATTGCTGTGTGAAAAGCTTCATTTTTCCATAATGGAAAAATAGATTTACTTACACAGAAGTCTTCCTGAATATTTGTCAATAAAAAATCTAAATAGCAATTTTGTTGGTTTTTTACATGGTTAATTTGATTGAGCCCCAGGCCTGCAGTTTTGTCGAAAATAAGCTGCAATGTTTCATTCTCCCCAACGACTGGTAGTAAGATGGACTCGTTATCATTGTCTAGAATGAAGTCAGCACTACGTTGATTAAAATCACCGTATATGTGAACTTTCACTTCTGGTGAAAGTTGAGACATAATTTCGTCAGCAATTTGAAAAAAATGGTCATATGCTTCCTTGCGAGCGTTATTTGGGGGGAAATACACTGTGGCAAATACGTGTATTTCACCTGCCATGTGTACTTTCACCCATACATGTTCGAATTCCTTAACTGTAGATGTATCAATGATTTCTGAATTAAATTGGGTAGAAATAGCAACTAAAACACCCCCACCGGACTTCTTCTCAGAAATTTTCAAATTGCGATCATTTCTAAAAACATTATAAGCATTTCCAAAAACTTCTTCACTCCTAACACTTTGGTACCAACTGGCTTCAGTTGCCATAATTATTGGGAATGAGCAACCCAAAATTTTAGTATGAATTTCCTGAATTTTAACCGCACTTTTCATACGGTTAAAATTTTGGCAATAAACTATAATTTCTGTGCCTAAATGTGTTTGGGGAGTAGGGGGTTTCTGACTCGAGTTATTCGTTATATTAAAATTATTTAAACTAATTACCGTCAAGTTATCGTCAGACTCTGAAAAATCATTATCCTCCTCTAAGGGTTTCGTCAATACCGATGAAAACTCGAATGCCTTTGTGAACATGAACATCCCTCACATGGTTCAGCTGAAGAACGCCCCGGAGCCATCCAGTTGGGTGATTGTGCAGGAACGATGCGTGATGAGCTCGTTGGAGCGGTAGGTGTGGAATAGAGTGGTGATGCATCACTTGCCGGGTACGGATTTTGTATCCCACCACTCTGGAAGTAAATTGGTCGGTGGCTGAGTGGTGGCCTGGAGAATTGGTGCTTCGCAGCAGCAAGAAGCACACGGTCTGATGGTAAATGGTTGTAATTGTTGATGTTGTTGTTATTATTATTATTATTATTATTAGGGTTGGTATGGCTAGTGCTTCTACGATGATTTTGTACATGATGAGTGGCATTGTTATTTTGAATATTTTGGTTTTTGTTCTGCTTCTTCCGCTTCCGAGCTTTATCGGCCATTTTTTGCTGATTCAAGCGATGTAATTTACGAGCATCGTATTGCGACCAGTCTGCCATCCAAACTTTTCTTGTGCCCAGAAAACGCCACCCTGAGTCGACGGAATCTTTTTTGTAATTTAATTCTGCTGCTAAACTGGAGCATGGGTCAGGTGTCGATAACGGTGATTCTATATTATGACTTGCACAAATGTTTGCCGATAGAGTCTTAAGTTCGTCAAGAATATCAATACCCAACATCGCATTTGTGTTCATTGTACAATTAGCTGCTAATTCAATGGATTGCTGATTGAGCAGGCTAATTTCATTATTGATGTTGCGTAGGTCAGTTGATAAATCTGACGTCACTACTTTCAATGTAGAATGCATATTATCTTTTGTAGCTGACATCGCTGTATCAAATAGAGATGTGACGTGATTTTTTATCGCAACAACGCTACCAGCTAAACTACTACTTTTGTTGATCGCGGAAAGCTCATTTTTTATACTAGTGAGCAGAGTTTCGAGTCCTTTTTCCATGCTTTCAAACGCTTCATGAACGGCGTCAGGCTTGTGTTGGGATGCGAGCCGGTGCATCACCTCTGTATTGTCATGAAGCTGTTTTTCAAGGCGTTTCTGTTGCTCAACCAGCCCATTGAAGTCAAGCTTAGCCTGTAACAGCTCCTGGCACGAGTCGCAGCATGGTAGTACATAGGAATTCACATCCACCAGGTTTTTGTCTCTCCTTCGTAGCGAACCACGGTGAACGGTCACAATGCAGGCAGCGTGAAATTTACGTGGACAACCGGCACACGTCCACATTACCGAATCGATGGAAGTGTCAAAAGTACAAATTTCGCAGTTCATAGCGTATGCAAAGGTAAAACTACTGAGTCAACAAAAATCAATTGAGTCAATTAAAATAAATATAATCGAATACGCGCACGGAACCGGCAGCAAATTAAAAACGCGTCCACACTTATCGACGATCGGCGAAGCAATGTCACATCGGTTTCTCAGCGATTTGTGAACCGATTTCAGTTCTGTTGACGGCAAATGGAAGCTACAACATTCCCATAGAACGCTATTGATTTTTTTTTCATTCGGACATTTCGTTACGAAGATATGAACGAAACAGTACTTGAAGGCCTATTATAATAGTAATCAAACAGTTTAGTCTCCGATTACATACTGAGCTATTTGTGTAGTTTTGTTGGTGCCAAATCAAAGCTATGATATCTCCAAATAACTGGTCAAAATTTCATTATGATTGGATAATCCTTCATGGAGATATGACCAAAACAATACCTGAGAGCACATAATTGTGAGATGACAATATACTCGTTGCAGTGCAAAACCGAACAAGACCAATCACACCAATCGATGCCGCTTGCATTCTATTGTGTCGCATCTGGAGCGTTGTATAGCACATACAGCGGACTAGCCACACTATGCTACTGTATAGAATTAGAGCAGCATCGATTAGCTCGAGTGGCTGGTTTTCAACTGCAACGAGTATATTCGAAAATTACACAAAGTCTCCATTTACTATTTTCAACGAATATGTACTTATTAAGCATCTTGAATCCATATCGATAATCAAAATTGAAGCTCAGGATTGAAGCTTTGTTAACGCCAAATTAAAGTTATAAAATTTCCAAATAAGTGTTCAAAATTTCATTATGTTAACTTCCCTTTTTACCCTTCTTACATGAATAGAAGGGTATTAAGATCGCTTGAAAACTCGACTTTTTATCCGAGGCCCACAGGGCCGAGTGTCATATACCATTCGACTCAGCTCGACGAACTGAGCACATGTCTGTGTGTATGTATGTGTGTGTGTATGTGTGTGTGTTTGTGTGTGTGTGCGTTACAAATAATGTCACATCGGTTTCTCAGCGATTTGTGAACCGATTTCAGGTCTGTTGACGGCAAATGGAAGCTACAACATTCCCATAGAACGCTATTGATTTTTTTTTCATTCGGACATTTCGTTACGAAGATATGAACGAAACAGTACTTGAAGGCCTATTATAATAGTAATCAAACAGTTAAGTCTCCGATTACATACTGAGCTATTTGTGTACCGATTTTAGTTTTGTTGGTGCCAAATCAAAGCTATGATATCTCCAAATAACTGGTCAAAATTTCATTATGATTGGATAATCTTTCATGGAGATATGACCAAAACAATACCTGAGAGCACATAATTGTAAGATGACAATATACTCGTTGCAGTACAAAACCGAACAAGACCAATCACATCAATCGATGCCGCTTGCATTCTATTGTGTCGCATCTGGAGCGTTGTATAGCACATACAGCGGACTAGCCACACTATGCGACTGTATCGAATTAGAGCAGCATCGATTGGCTCGAGTGGTCTGGTTTTCAACTGCAACGAGTATATTCGAAAATTACACAAAGTCTCCATTTACTATTTTCAACGAATATGTACTTATTAAGCATCTTGAATCCATATCGATAATCAAAATTGAAGCTCAGGATTGAAGCTTTGTTAACGCCAAATTAAAGTTATAAAATTTCCAAATAAGTGTTCAAAATTTCATTATGTTATTTTCCCTTTTTACCCTTCTTACATCAATAGAAGGGTATTAAGATCGCTTGAAAACTCGACTTTTTATCCGAGGCCCACAGGGCCGAGTGTCATATACCATTCGACTCAGCTCGACGAACTGAGCACATGTCTGTGTGTATGTATGTGTGTGTGTGTGTGTGTGTGTGTGTGTGTGTGTGTGCGTTACAAATAATGTCACATCGGTTTCTCAGCCATCTGTGAACCGATTTCAGTTCTGTTGACGGCAAATTATGTGCTCTCAGATATTGTTTTGGTCATATCTCCATGAAGGATTATCCAATCATAATGAAATTTTGACCAGTTATTTGGAGATATCATAGCTTTGATTTGGCACCAACAAAACTAAAATCGGCACACAAATAGCTCAGTATGTAATCGGAGACTAAACTGTTTGATTACTATTATAAAAGGCCTTCAAGTACTGTTTCGTTCATATCTTCGTAACGAAATGTCCGAATGAAAAAAAAATCAATAGCGTTCTATGGGAATGTTGTAGCTTCTATTTGCCGTCAACAGAACTGAAATCGGTTCAAAGATGGCTGAGAAACCGATGTGACATTATTTGTAACGCACACACACACATACACACACACATACATACACACAGACATGTGCTCAGTTCGTCGAGCTGAGTCGAATGGTATATGACACTCGGCCCTGTGGGCCTCGGATAAAAAGTCGAGTTTTCAAGCGATATTAATGATGTAAGAAGGGTAATAACTGGTCAAAATTTCATTATGATTGGATAATCCTTCATGGAGATATGACCAAAACAATACCTGAGAGCACATAATTGTGAGATGACAATATACTCGTTGCAGTGCAAAACCGAACAAGACCAATCACACCAATCGATGCCGCTTGCATTCTATTGTGTCGCATCTGGAGCGTTGTATAGCACATACAGCGGACTAGCCACACTATGCGACTGTATACAATTAGAGCAGCATCGATTGGCTCGAGTGGTCTGGTTTTGAACTGCAACAAGTATATTCGAAAATTACACAAAGTCTCCATTTACTTTTTTCAACGAATATGTACTTATTAAGCATCTTGAATCCATATCGATAATCAAACTTGAAGCTCAGGATTGTCTAATAATTCATTCTATGGACTGATTATATGAAATTTCTAATATTTATGTTATTTCCCCTTTTATATAACTAACATACACAGGTAATTAAAGACTATTAATGGTAATATTTTAATTTTTGTTCAATCCTGAACAATTGACAAATAGTTCATTTTATCAACTGAATGTTTGGCATATTGGATATTTCTGAATCTTATTGGAATTTCTGATGAAAATATGTATCCAGTACAATATTGCCCACATTTGAGTTTGTAATTCTGGTGAAGTGTAAGAAGGGTTCAGTCTCACCATCGGTGGATTAATTCGGGTTTTTACTGTATTGTTTTGCAAAAGATATGGGGTTTTTACGCCAAATTAAATTTTACCCGTCATAAACAAATTCATTACGACCACCTTAGGTCAGATGGAATATATATAGTAAATAAAATAAATAAAATAAATTTATAAATTCGGGTTTTACCAAAATGTTTCAAATTAAAGTCGATTGCTTCCCCAACTAATCATAATGCTGCATTCTCTCTATAGCTTTTATCATCTATACATGTTCCAACTATTTCCTCCAGATCATCTTACACTAACCCCAATCTTAGTGTAATCAAATTATGAATCCAATTCCATATTTGTTCTGATCCTATACATTTCTTTATTCTATGCTCTGCTGTGTCCAACTGTCCGCAATATTCGCATATATCAGTTATTATCCCACTTATTCTATTCCTTAATTGTTTTACTTTTGAGCTAACAATGTCATTTAAGGCCAAATAAAGACCTTCTCTAACATTCGTCGAAAGAAATGGCTTACTGCAATTTTCCCACAAAATATCCCACTGTATGTTAGGATTTTCTTCTTCTATCTTATTCGTATGGTTACCCTCATTCAGCATATACCTATATATGAGCTTTGTCGAAGTTAACAATGGGTTATCAGCTACCGTATCGGCGTAGCTTTACCAGTCGCGACAATTTTTAGTTAACGATGTGTTACTCTTTTGAGCCATCATAAAATGATCAACTGTGTCAACTTGTTCAGAAAATAATACAGTTTTTATGAATAACGCTTTACTTTTAAGGTAAGGGTCAATAGGGGAGAGACCTCCTTTATTCGTATCTAAGAACAGTTGATTGCGAGCAACTTTGAAAATCTGTCGATTCCAAAGAAACATCCAGCAACTTGTACTAATTTGTGCCAGGTGAATTTTGTTGGGCGGAAAAACTTGTGCTAAATACCATATCTTCGATAATATAAAAGTATTTAGAATCCAGACTTTTTGTACTAAATTCAAATTTCTTTTAGAGTCCGTTTTAAGGCAGTGCTTGATTGATTGAATAACTGAATTATAATTACTTGTTACTGTATCTAGATATTTAGCATGAATCGTAACGCTCAATATTTTTAAACTGTATTGCTCTTGGATTTGGTGCGGTCCAGTTTTGCAATTATTAAAACGCATATAGTGCGATTTATGGATGATAAAATAATTGATGATCTCTAAAACCGTGTCAAACTCATGATCATTGAGGATAAAAATATTGAGATCGTCTGCATAGGCCAATACCTTTATAAATGTGTTGGCTACGAAGCAACCTCGAATATTATTGCTAATAATTCGTATAAGCGGTTCTTTGTACAGAACAAATAGTACCATACTAAGTGAACACCCCTGACGTACTGATGACTTTACGTTAATTTTTTTATTTTTTATTTTTTTTTTCCGTCGGCCTATTTCCTCACATGGTGACAATCACTGACGCCAGGGAGACGACTCCACCACTTGGACCCTATTTAACGACTCATGACTATGAACCGGGACCAACGGCTTTACTTCCCTTCCGAAGGAAGGCGTGACCAAGATTTTTTCACCTCAGAAAAACCACCGACGTGGACTGGGATTGAACCCAGACCCACTGGGGTGCCAGTAGCAGTCACGCTTACCACTACACCAACGACGCCGGCAACTTTACGTTAATGTCGTTGGTTAAAAATCCGTTGAAGAGCACTTTGGAACTTGCATTGCAGTAAAGATTTTTAAGACAGTTGATGTTCGTACTCACTAACAGTCATTACCCTTCCTTCATCATCGGCTTTGGAATGACTTGCGCTTTTATTGGCCCACCAAACGCTGCTAAATGAAAGCGAAATTCAACCCCTAAATTAAATCTCAATATATATAAAACATATATAGGAAGAAAACAAAATATATCTGATTAAAATTATTGTAATATTTATTTAATATAAATTATTGTAATTTGAAACAATTTTTAAAAAATATCTGTAAATTTTTCAATTGTTGTTGGTAAATAAAATAAATACTTGAAGAAAACTATAAAATAAAATAAATTCATGACCTTAATTTGGTTTGAATTATATAGTTTCGTTAAAACAATATAATATAATTTTTGTTTATAATAATTGATTTTATATCATTATTTGTAATGAAAAACATGAAGTCCTGATAACCGTCTCTTGAATCCGATGTTTACTGCGAAAAAGTATCCACTTTCGATTCTCAAGCTTAGCTTACGTATAAAAACGCACTGCCACCTTTTTTCAGAAAATTTTAGTTGGTACTTATTTAACTTACTAACACTAACCTTATTAACTACTGTAACAACAACGACCGATGTGGTGATGGGTGACTAAGTTAATATTTTGGGCGCTGGGCCCTATTAAAATAGCAGCGCAAATGACAACGACCGGTACAGTTGCTCTAAGAGCCTCTAAACCACCCGCCTCAGTCCTGTCACCCGCTGCCTTCGTTCATCATAGTTGTTCCGGACCTGTTGTGGGTGTGAAGATGGGATCTCCCACCTCACTCACTAAGCCGACTATTCTAACCCTTTTAGTAATTCGATCATTGCCTGATGCATCTATGATTTCGCGGAAAATTATAGATTTCCCGACATTCTAGTCAGATTTGTGGCCTCGATTATAAAGTTTTCAGTTTGGATCTGAACCCTATAATAGACAAAAATCTACTAGTAAGTCCGTGCTCAGATCCGTGAACTGCAGTCATGAATTCGAGAACAATCAAAAATACACCATGAACTGAATCACGTATTCATGAACTAAATAACGGAAAAATCCTGGAAACGGTCTGCTTTCATTTTCGGGAACGCTTGTTTTGTGTGTGTAGAGGCCAGGATTCATAAAACAGTGTAGAGAAGGTTTGAGCATTCATTGATCTAAGTGAGTGATCGCATAATATTTCTATACGTCGCATCTATTCGATTTCTGTATTCTGAATTTATCGATATGTCGGGAGGTTTCGCTAACATAGAGTGTCGGTCAGTTCTTCAATATCTTCGATATCCCCCGATTCTGTTTGACTAAATATTCATTTCGGGAGACTTCCATCTACCAAGCGCGTCATCGAAACCTTCCCACAGTCTAGCCCACAGCGGATTATTTTATCGAGATCCTGGTATACTGGGTGTTCGGTTCCTTAGTGCAAATATTTTCGAGATGATATTTGATAAAAAAAAGTGTTGTCTTCATATGGTCAAATTTCAACGCTTCAGAGATTTTGAACTTTTAATGTTTTGGTTCATGTTAGTCCTAAATTGGTTGTAACTCAAAAATTATGCTAACATATGAAAATATTATATTGAGTATACTTAACAGTTATTTAGTAGAAAAATGGCGCGCACAATTTTTACGCTACCGATTGATTTCAGTTCCATTTCTTTTGAAGTTTCGCGTTGTTTTTAAATTCGTTTTGTTTTGATTTTGTCTTTGAATTTGAATTTGAATGAACAAAAAAAAAAAGTCTCATCATGTTTTTTTGTTTAAACCGGTTAGAGCAGTGGTACTCATCCTGTTGTAGCAAATGCGCCGAGGCGGCAAATGCGGCCCGCGATAGTATTTGAGAAATATGAGAACTTTATTGAATGTGTAGCTATTTGCTGTTCGATTTGAGTTGCATTTGTTACGGTGCAATAATTGTGATTCTCATAGTTTTATGTGAACAATTTTTACCCTACTTGTTACACAGATGATGAATGACCAAATAGGCGGGATAGAAAGAAAGAGAGAATGCAGTCATATTTTCGCTCCCGCAACCACAGGTTCATTCACTTTCACCATTCAGTGTCTGTTGTCAATTGGTTCCGTTCTGTAGTCGCGTGCATAGTTCTGAGAAGTTTCGAGCAATTATTCAGTGAAAATGAAAGCCAGCACTAGCAAAAAACGGAAAGTGGCTGATGAAGGACGTGTTTTCCAGGAGAAGTGGTCTGAAATGTTTTTCTTTACGTGCATTAATCAAAAACCGGTGTGTATGATTTGCAACGAAGCTGTTGCAGTTATGAAGGAATTCAATGTGAAGCGTCACTACGAGTTGAAACATGCGTCAAAAATGGATAAATATGTCGGTGTGGCGCGGGCTGAAAAATGTGCTGAGTTCAGGGGAAATTTGAGTAGCCAGCAAAACTTTTTTGTGAGAAGAAAGCAAGAAAACGAGTTGTGCACAAAGGCAAGTTTCATTATCGCAGAAAAACTCGCTTCCCATTCGAAGCCATTTTCTGATGGCGAGTTTGTTAAGGAATGTATGGAAGCTGTGGTTCAAATGATTTGTCCCGAAAAAGTCGCATTTTTGCGCAAGTGAGTTTGTCGCGGGCGACCATCACCAGGCGGGTTGAAGACATTGCTGAAAATCTTGTGTTGAGTTTGAAGGAAAAAGTTGCCAGCTTTGAATTTTATTCAGTGGCGCTGGATGAGATTACGGATATATCTGACACAGTTCAATTGGCAGTTTTTATCCGCTGCATATCTAAGAAATTTGAGGTGACTGAGGAATTGGCAAGCCTTTTCCCCATGAAAGGAACGACGAAGAGCATTGATATCTTTAATGCTCTGTGCGCTGTTCTAGAAAAGTTTGATCTACCGCTGAAGAAAATGTCCGGAGTTGTTACCGATGGAGCTCCCGCTATGTGTGGTATGTATTTTGTTTTCCATCTTATTTAAATTATTCAAGCTTATACCGCAGTGTAAAGACGTGCAAGCTCCTTAAAATGCTTGCCTAAAATGTTGTGCTATTTTGAACGTCGCCTTTTGACAGTACTGGCATTATCACATTTATTATGGACATTTGATGTATTTGGCGCTGGCATCAGGCCGTAAGTTTATTTACTTCTTACTTGAAGGGTTGCATACAAATGATGCAAAATATTCAGCTTTATCAGATTTACGGCCTTGGAAAATTTAGTACCAAGGATGGTGTTAAATTTTAGGTATTTTCTTCATACATTTATGTATGTTTAAATATATTTATTTATTTATGGATTATGTTTGAGCTTGTTTGTCTGTTCTCTGTGCTTAATCATTTTATTACTGAAAAAAAAAGTTTATTCATAGGAAAACATGAAGGTGCAATTGCCCATCTTCGAAAATTACCAGAAGTATCAGAGCAATTCTCCCAGTACCATTGCATCGTGCACCAGGAGAACCTGTGCGCAAAAAGCGTGGGATTCAAAGATGTCATGAAAGATGTCATCAAAATAGTTAATTTCATCCGATCGCACGCATTGAACCATCGAGAATTTCAGGCTCTTCTAGTAGAAACGGATGCAGAATATGGTGACGTACCATATTATACTGAGGTACGTTGGCTGAGCAGGGGAAAGGTGCTGCGACGCGTATTTGATCTTCGGAAACAAATCGTCGAACTCATGGAGAGCAAAGATAAATCAGTGAAGTTTTTCGATAATGCGGAGTGGGTGACAGATCTGGCTTTCCTGACTGACATTACAACGCACCTGAACGATTTGTATTTAAGTCTCCAGGGTAAAGGCAAATTGGTGCACAGCATGTTTAATCAAATCAGTACATTTGAAAACAAACTCGTGTTGTGGGAGAAACAGATGAAAATTCTGAATTTTGCCCATTTCCCTACTCTCGAAAAATGCAATGTGACGTTGACTAAAAAATACGTTGACGCACTCCAAACAATGAAAAATGATTTTTCTCGTAGATTTGGAAATTTCAAAGCGCATGACAAAATTCTAAAACTTTTTTCTGCTCCATTCAGTGTTGATGCTGAACAAGCCCCAGATAATATCCAAATGGAACTAATTGAGTTACAGTGCGACACGGAACTGCGAGAAAAATTTTATCGACATGATTTGTTGGAGTTCTATGCCAAATTTGTTCCGGAAGAGCGCTTCCCAGAGCTGCGAAATCATGCTCTTTTCGTAGCTTCTTTGTTTGGATCCACATACATTTGTGAACAACTGTTTTCCGTGATGAAGCAAGTAAAGTCAAAAGCAAGAAATAAGATAAGTGATGAACATTTGGACAATTCATTGCGTATTTCGACCTCTAGCATAAAGGCTGATCTCGATAAGCTTGCTCAAGAAAAGTGTAAATGAATTATGTATTAAAATGCGAAAAGTTTTTTTTATTGATTTTCAAATAAATTGAATGTGATATAAATCTACATTTTGTTTTTCATACATTAATTGTTATTTTATATATTCTCCGTGCGGGGAGTAACGATTATGATGTTGAAGGAGATGTTCGCTCATCACCATGAGGCACCAAGAGTGAACAACAATGTTTTTAGCTAGAATGAAAGATATGAAGAGAAAGTTTTGATAGTTCCGCTAGTGTGCGGCAGGATTGGAAATGTAACAGATGTTTTTTTTTTTATGAAAATTGAGCGAAAAGGGCATGTATACGGTGGTACTCGAACCAACGACATTTTTGCCTAACATCCCACTGCGGGGTAGGTTAAAGGTTTAACCTACCCCGCAGTGGGATGTTAGGCAAAAATGTCGTTGGTTCGAGTACCACCGTATACATGCTCTTTTCGCTCAATTTTCATAAAAAAAAACATCTGTTACATTTCCAATCCTGCCGCACACTAGCGGAACTATCAAAACTTTCTCTTCATATCTTTCATTCTAGCTTAAAACATTGTTGTTCACTCTTGGTGCCTCATGGTGATGAGCGAACATCTCCTTCAACATACATTTTGTTGTTTGTAATTTTTTTTATTTTGGAAGAAAGAGCATTGCTTTACATTTCAGGTACATCTACTAGTAACGTGTCTTCAAAATAAGCTGTTTTTTATTAATTATTTTAAGCTATTAAAAATAACTCATTGCGGCCCGTGGCATTGGCGGAAAATTTCATTTTGGCCCGCTGCAAGCATCTACCTGAGCACCACTGGGTTAGAGGGTATGTTTTATCAAATATCAACCATGGGATTTCGTATGCTCGTGTGTTGTTGATTCCATTAACTATGGTGAAGGCCAACTCCTAAGGTTGGAAACCACCTGAATACAGGAAAAGAATATATATGGACTTTTAAGACAAATTTCGTGTAATTCATATTTTAAGAAAAGTATTGTTAAAAACACCCCACATAAATTGATTGTAATATGTAACATTTTGTAACTACATGATTCGAGATGCTACATGCTACAACAACTAAGCCAAGGCACCGGCCTTTCATTATCGCAGTTCTTCCTCGAGACAGACGTTATAGGAAATCACGTCAATCAAAACTGCACAATTCGATAGAAGGCTGTATTACTAATTAGTACAGTACAATAAATCTCCTTATAGTTTGCCAACTGAGCATTACTATGTATTGTTGGAGTTTTTCCATGTTTCTCCACGACTTTATTGTTTATTTTCTATGGAAATATTTCATAAGTATACTAGTTTCGGAACACGGTTGCCGCTGCAAAATTGTGAGTCGACAACTGGGATGGAGCGTGCGTCCCCGCAACATAGCTCGTCCTCACAAGTTCCTACCTCATGCTTCCACGGGTGAAAAGATGTCAAAGACCGCCAGCTAAGGGTTATGTACTTGCAGTGCAGTGGTAGTGCAGCCTGGGCACTGTTGTCCTTCTGACTTCAGGTAGATTGAGGAGGTGCGTGTCGAGCGTCTGTCCACCAAGGAGGTGCGGCTGAAACAGCGCCTGTCCTGGCATCCAGCGGTTGAATAAGAAACGCTGTATTGCGTCAACTATACATTAGCTGGCAGCCGCACCAAGGCGATGTAGACCACGGTAAAGAAGGTGCATGCTGAAATCTTACCTTACTACGAAAAATGGAAGTATCCTTTATACGGTACTAGCTGACCCAACGGACTTCGTTCCGTCTAACATTAATTTATTGCTTGCAATATCTTTAAAATCGATTCACACAATAAATCGGTATTCTATATTAACATCGTTTTTTTTAAATTGCAGGAATGTCATCCATTGTTTTAGTCAATCTGATAGGGACAGCCAATTTTCATACTGGAGAACTTGGATATTTGCAATTTTGGCTTCTAAAAGTATGACAATCGGCAGTCATTTCATATTATTGATAATCTGTTATCAATTGGTGTATTATGTTAGAATACTGAAGTCGGTTTCTTTGGAAGTTCCAACTCATGAAAAATTGTTGCTTTTTGTATGATGTCTTGTCGGACCGACATGAGTTGATTACGGTGCTGTAAGATATCATAATGAAACTATCCAAAACAACAACGTTTTGTGCATTTTCAATGCGACAATTTAGCACTGGCATCTGAAATGAAGGTGTTCTTTTAACTGATTGTTAGAAATTGGGTTTTTCTTGAAGTTTGTTTAGTTTGAAAGTGAAGATATTTGAAGAGAATGTTAGAAATAATTTATTTTTGATTTTTCTGCATTTTTGACAAACAAAATTTGATATATTTGAATGGAAAAATGCTTGTTTTTATTTTCCAATTTTCCGACTTTTCCTTCGAAATTTCACTAACAAACAAACATTCGTTTTTATATATATAGATGTGATTTTTTTTATGGAAAAATGATTTATTTTTATTTTCCAATTTTCTGACTTTGCCTGGAAAATTTCCCAACTTTTCTCTTTTTCTGTAGCTTTGTTGGGCAAAAAGGAACAAATCATCCGAAGACACCGTCAAGATTGGTTCAGCCGTTCTCGAGTTATAGCGCCACTAACAAACAAACATTAATTTTTATATATATATAGATATATAATTTCGGATCATCCATGAAATTCCCAAGTATTGTATAATAATTTTAAATTATTTTAAACCTTCGTGGCAATGATAATTTAAGTCCGTCTATAATAGCAGCAGCACTACAATCTGCAGACATGCATACAGTACAAATATGATTGTTAATATCATTTGATATTATAACATCCGTTCACAATAATTTTTATGTTATTTTCAGCTTCACATTTAGGCATCGTTGTATGTTTTAGACAACCTAACCCACGTTATGTATTTGAAAAGGTAGGCTGAATTTTCATGTTTTTTAGAAAGGATAACGACAAATTTTTCTTTTTTCCTTCATCCAAAAAAAATTAATAATTCAAAAACCAAAATTGTTTATGATCGTTCATTTTCTATTGCACAGATAAAACGAATTATTTATGAGCCCAGTAAGAACAACAGCTAACGGAGAATTCAAGGTTCCTTATTCTTTTTCTCTTTCTGTCTTTTTTTTCTTTTTTTGTGGATTTATTAAGCTTCCGTTTTTAAGCAGTAATCATAATCATATGAAATTTATTTCTTTGTTATTCTGTTATTCTCGGTGATCAACCTTCTCATTCACTTTGGAATTTTTCGCTATTTCAGAGTTTCAATCATCAAGTATACTGCCGTGAAACGCATATCAGTCCCATCTTTGCTTGATTTCCTATTCATATGGGACTGATATGCGTTTCACGGCAGTATAGCAGCAAAAGAGGCATTTCATTTTATTTTTATATGTATATTATTTAGTATGTCATTACAACATTGTACTATTTTCATCATTAAAAAAAAAATTATAAAAAGTAAATATAAATATATAAATAATAATAATTAAACTTCATCTGCTTAAAAGTTACAGGAAGTTAAATCCAGAGAGTTCAGATATTTTATTCTATTGTATCTTGAGGTGATTTTCTATTAATTTAGATCATTGGATATTATTAAAATTATTAAATGCTCTTCAATTCTGCTGGTTATGTATGTATATGACAGAAGTACATACATATTTTGTATTGATTCATGTATAATTAAATGTTTTATGTTTTATTTAATTGCAATATGACCTTCACATTCCAGAGTAACATTCATCTGCCACTGATTGAGCTGCAAAGATGCACCAAGGTGGATTATTATCATATGCCTATTATTACTATTTTAATTATTTCACCATATTAAGTTATTTATAACCATACTTAAATTACAGGATGACGAATTTCAACTATGACATATACATATTTTTATTACATATTCAAGTATATTGCATTGCTCTATTACATACCACATATATTGCATATTGTGACGTGTTATTTACATTATATATAATAAATACTGGGTTGGGAAGGAGCATCAGGGTATCATTTAAGCTGAAACTGGACGATGGTTTGATCGACTGCCTGAGTCTAGGAGGGAACGAGCATTGTAATTTTCTTTATACTACTCTGAAAAAATTCTATCCTTATACCAACAATTAAATCATGGTCAGGATGACTATTGCATATAATGGGTACAATAACCATGGAAATGGTGGAATTCACCACGGTCATGGCATTTTTGACTATGATCATGGTAACAAGGACTATTCCGACATTATGGCAAATGTTGGATCAATTATTTTGACCATGATCATAGTCGGTTTAAAATCACTATACTGCAATAGTCATCCTTACCCGCAATAATGGTAAAATTGACTATCAAATTCGTCTCTGTGTACCGATTCGTTTATGAGGCTGTTCTACTCCAACAGTTTCAGTGAGATTGACGCGCCCTTCTCAATAAGCCATCCTGTAGAAAGCTTAATAAGTATTGCGAATTGAGTTATTCGATTTGTTGTATCCTATCGTTGGAAGGAGATTCTTAATTTCCCGTGGATTTCGCGTGAGTGTTTCTGCTTGCGGGTCCACCCCTCCGTTTTTGGCCCTTAATACTGCGATATTGTGAATTCAGATCCGTGGCTCAATTTGTCTTGCTATTAAGATGAGCTGCATCCAAGCCATGGGCATGAAGCGATGGTGGCTACCATATATCCATACTAGTTTCGGAACACGGTTTTCTTTGACGTAGACTACGTCTTACAGCAAGGGTTGGGTGTCAAATGAAAATCTAAAATGTCGCGACCGTCACGAAAAACCGTACGTTTTGTACGCGAATAACTCAAATAATCCACGATAGATTTACATGATTTCTTCCTCAATCGGTCGGAAATTTTACCGCGCTCTAATTCAATTGTCAAACATTATTCTCAAACAATAGTAAACTATTAAAAATAACGCAAATATAAGGTGATGTCTTATAATGTCATTTAGCAGAGTAAATTTTCCAAATTTCCTATCACAGTTTTCAAATCGAAGCAAAGAACGTCTTGCATCATCTTCTTCTTCTTTGTATTAGAAAGGAACTTTAACCAATCATGTCATTCGTCTCACCATGTACGTCTCGCATGCAGCTGAGAACGGTATAAAACGCACACTTAGGAAAATTTTGCCTCATGCGATTGCCCTGCGCTACAACATCAACTGCCATCTGCTTCCGAGCTTCCAGCTGCAGTCTATCGAAGCCATCGGAGTCGAGGTAGAAACTACCGTCGGCCCTATCACCATCATCGCGGCCTATTGTCCCAAGCAAGCCAGTACCATCAACGGAACAACAATGGCCCTACGAAACGACATCCGTAAGCTAACTCGGAGGCAGGGGCAGTTCATCATGGCCGAAGTTGGCTCCTCGGTCAACTGGCATCGAATCACCAGACGGAACTACCATCGCGCCAGTTGGGAGAGGTTCCGACAACACGTTGACGACAACATCGATTTCGACATGCACCTTGATTCGGTTGATGACATCGAACGGCAGCTGCAGAGCATCGAGCAAGCGATCTCCCAGGCCCGGGAGCAACATGTACCGGTGATTGATCAGGTGAGTGACTCTGTACCCATTGATAGACCCACTAAAGAACTGATTCAATTGCGCAACGCTACCCGAAGGCAATACCAGCGAACTGGTTTGCCTACTTTAAAAAGTCGATGCAATCGGATGACTAAAATTATTAAGGCCAGAATAATGGACCTAAGAAACAACAATTTTTCCGACAATATCCGCTCTCTCCCAGATTGTGCTAAGCCGTTCTGGAAGTTGACAAAAATCTTAAAAACTAAGCCAAGGCCCATTCCAACGTTGATCCCATTAGACAGCAATGGCTAAGCCCCAACGACTTCACAGAGGAGTTGGAGATCTCAGCTGACGAATTGTTGGCTTATATCAAACGCTCAAAGAACATGAAAGCCCCAGGTTTCGATAACATCTTAAACTTGGAGCCCAAGCAACTGAGCCCCCAGTTCTATAACCATCTGGCGATGGTTTTCAATCAATGCCTCCGACTTGGCTACTTCCCCACGAGTTGGAAGTCAGCCAAAGTCATCCCCATCCAGAAACCTGGGAAGGATGTTCCAAGAGCTATAGGCCCATCAGCCTTCTCTCAGGATTATCCAAGCTATTTGAGAAAGCGATCTACCGTCGGCTACTTTCATCCGCCAACGAGCTGAACATCTTGCTCGACGAACAATTTGGCTTCCGACGCGGTCGGTCGACAATTCACCAACTTAACCGAGTCATTAACATCCTCAGACGGAACAAGTCTGTTTCAAAATCATCTGCCATGGCACTTCTTGACATCGAGAAGGCCTTTGATAACGTGTGGCATGATGGCTTGGTGTACAAGCTGCATCAATACAATCTTCCCATCTTTCTGGTGAAGATAATTAAAAATTATCTGACGGACAGAACATTCCGTGTTTCGCAGTTTCCGATGCACAGGAGATTTCCTCCGGTGTTCCGCAGGGAAGTATACTAGGTCCACTTCTGTTCAACCTATTCACCTCGGACATACCCCCGCTCCCTGAAAATGGATCTCTGTGGTTGTTCGCTGATGATACCGCAGTCGTCCACAATGGTAGGGTAATAAGAACGCTTACAGCTAAACTGCAGCGAAGCTTGAATGTTCTGTCTGAATACTTCACCGATTGGAAGATCTGTATCAATGCGTCGAAGACCCAGGTCATCCTATTTCCACACTCCAACTCTCCCAAACTTGTTTGGCCTGAGGATTGTAAAATAAGCCTAAACAACACAACGGTGGAATGGGCCAAATCAGCTGTCTATCTTGGCGTTACAATAGACAGCAAGCTTATTTTCAGGAAACAGGTTGACAAAACTGTCACGAAGTGTAACGTTCTGTTGAAGCTACTGTACCCATTGATCAACAGAAGGTCTACATTATCCCTGAAAAACAAGCTTGCTGTCTACAAGCAAATCATACTTCCAGTAATCGAATACGGCATGCCAATCTGGGAGAGTTGCGCAAAAACATCACCTGAAGCTTCAGCGTGTTCAAAATAAATTCCTCAGGATGATCCTGAACACCCCTCCGAGGACAAGAACATCTGATCTCTCGATGATCGCTTTAGTGAGTCTACCAATGGGTACAGGGCACGCTGCCTGACATCGGATCACCAGATCATTCGGAATCTGGTTCCCCACCCCTAGGATTTTGTAGTTTTAGTTGTAGATTAGGTAGGTTATCAAATTTCAAAACTAACAATGCCCCAAGGGCTGAACTGAAAAAAAAATTAAAACACAAAACACACTTAAAACATAAAACATAAGACAAACAATGAAAATAAAGATCAATTTTACTACTACTAAATTTGCCTCATTCGTTTGGCAGCATTGAAGCTGTGCGGAGCTGGTCGCTGGTCGCTGGTAGCTGGTCGCAGGTAGCTGGGCGCAGGCAGCTGGTCGCAGTTGCTTCATTCGTCCGGCAGCGGAGCTGGTCGCAGAGGCAGCTGGTGGTCGCGTAACAGATGGTGGTCGCGTAGCAGCTGGTGGTGGTAAGTACCAACGCTCTCCCAAACAGCGATCGTCGCGATGAGGTAAAATGGCGGATTATAAAATAGTTGTTTATTAAAGAACTAATCTTAAATTTAGTTCGGTACTCGATGGAGGGCCCAGCTGGTTGGCGCAATCCATAAGTTGATAATCTGTCCTTTTGAGGACAACCAATTTAATTAAAAGAGTTGTTTATACAAGAATTAAACTTTTATTTCGTTTGGTTTGTGCGCCTAATATCATGGTGCCGATTCGTTCGCCGCAACTGCAAAAACGCCTCCATGAAGGGCGAGCTGTCGGGAAAAGTTTACCCAGCTGGTTGGCGCGACCCACTAATAAATAATCTGTCCTTTTGAGGACAATCAATTCAGAGAGTTGTTTATATAAGAATTAAATTAATATTTCGTTCGGTTTATGCGCCATTTAATCTAGTGCGGATTTGTTCATCACGACTGCAAAAACGCTATTGTTTGCGGGAGAGCCTCCATGGAAGGCGAGCAGGACAATTCTCCGTCGGTGAAAAAATTTTCCTAGCTGGTTGGCGCAACCCGCGATGAATCAATAAATCAATTCAATTTCTAATTTAAGAGAGTTATTTGAATAAGAGTTTATCTTACACTGAAAATGTATTTTCGTAAAGTAGCTTTCAGACGTTTCGTAAACATGGATTTTGTACATAGAACAAATGTCTCGTATATTGTATGAAACATTCATAATGCTTTTTATCTGGTGAAATGCTATCATTACACCTTTTTGTAAAATGCACGAAATGAACTTCGTGATGACCAGCCAATCGCTGCTTCTTTTTTATACCGCACTCATGCACGATGGTGTTTATGCTGGTATGGGCGGAAATAATTTATCTATCCCAAAATAAAAATCAAAGCTCTGTCGTGAGCTATAACTTCATGCTCATTAATCCAAATTGTTCTCACGAGTCAGCGTGGCCTAGTGAGATCAACCACGGATTTAGAATCAGCACTTTCCAAATATTCAGGTTCGAACCCCATGTCTGAAACAATAAAAAGAACGCTGAACAATTCCACGCGATTGCGCTTTTTTTGTCAATTACATTTTGAGTCGATAAAGTAGATCTGTCAGTCCTTCATACAACCACCAGAGAGACGTTTCTTTTTAATTTGTGACCAAATATTCGTAGCTCTTTGCATTGTTTCCTTACAATGTACGAATATTCTTTCTGTGTCAACAAAAGCTTCGTGCTTTTGACAGTTGCGCGTGCAATTAATTACGAATGTATCTTCATAAAAAGAACAAATCAGTTTCGTTGCTGAAAACAACGAATGGATTAGTGAGTATTACTTTCGATTTTGTAATATAAACTAATATTAACTTTCAGTGTACGTTTCGGTCGATTGGCAGTCATATTGGATTTTGCCAAGTTGTTACTAGGCAACAGTGTGCTATGCAGTGGATCCATAAAATCAGTAAAAATAAATCAAAGCCTGCCGGTGCTTTAATTTATTGTCACCGAAAAATCGTACCAGATACAAATCCATCTTTGCTACTTTCAATTTAATATTCTCAGCTTGAGAGTATGTTTGATAAAGATGTTCGTTTCAAATTGTCGATAGGCAGCCAGTGGTATTAGCAAAACTTGTTTTCCCTTCGTCGCATACCTTAAACCACACAAATTCCCTATCACGAACACTATTTTCGATGTCAAACATGATATTCCGAACCAACATTCTCTGTTAATTCCAATTAGTAGTGTGTTATAAACAGTTGTTCTGTTGTGGTAACGATTCGCGTTGGATAGAATCCTACCTCTAGGAAGAAAAACTTTTTGAGAAACATAGTGAAAGTGAGAATGCCTAACCGATTTGATCCAAAACGCTTGCGCAGATTCAGGAAGCGCATTAAGAGCGAACATACGGGAAATCCTCCGAAACGACCATGCACCGATGCCGAGCGAGCTCGTAGTTATCGGGCGAAATTAAAAGCAGCAAGAGGTAATGCGTTGCCAACAACTAGTTGGGACGCTGGAGAAGGTCCTTCAATTCGAGGTAGGAAATTGATATTTATTCAATTTAAATCAATTTGACAAAGTGCATGTCATCATAGCAATTGAATATCTCTCTATGTTATCGCTCCCTGTCTTAATAAATTTCAACATAGTATTAATTGTATTCTGGTGATGACATGCTCCGCGTGCTTTTACTTCATACTAACCTACACATGATATCGATACAAATAATGCGCTGAACATATTTTAATGCGTGATTATTTTCTCAGGTGTTTATTTTATATTTATAAGAATTTATTATATATTAACCAACCTTTTCTCCCATACCCATTGCAAAGAAGTTGGGACGCTGGAGAACGTAGGTAGGAAATTGGTATCTATTAAATTTAAATCAACTGGACAAAGTGCATGTCATCATTGGGCTCCCTCTCTTAATAAATTTCAACATAGTATTAATTGTATTCTGGTGATGACATGTGCAGCATGCTTCTACTGCATATGAACCTACAAATGATATCGATACAAATAATGCGCTGAACATGTTTTAATGCGTGATTATTTTCTCAGGTGTTTATTTTATATTTATAAGAATTTATCATATATTATAACCAATACCTTGTATATAACCTTACAACAACTGCAAGATCATTTTTGTTATTTTCTGTTTGATAAAACATCCTGAATTTTGAACATTTTTAGAGACGCTTACACATATGAAAATGTTGCATTTGAATATACCCGA